>CM067076.1:27061335-27516335 GCA_033980235.1 Diadema setosum
AATGTTTTTGCATGTGGCAATTTCCATGCTCCTTTTCTTTTCTTTTCTTTTCTTTTCTTCTGGAAAATCAAATTCAACAGAAAAGATGGCAAGACCTGTCAGGATGTTGGAGCCGCGAGTATGACAGCAAGGTCAAGAGATGTCAATTTTCCCCGAATCTCTTCTGACAGACACGACGCAGTCATGACATCAGGCGTCTTGCCTATTGACATAGATATCATCCACACATCTACTTGTCCAGATTGTCGGGAGTGTTTAAATGCTCTGCGCCCTGGCCTGAAGCTTGATTATTATGACGTCACGCACACTTGCGCTTATACTTGGTAACCAGCAACATTGCAATGACACCTGTCTTCAACCCAGACCGATCAGTGTCAAAACAAACAGCTTTCCAAGAAAGACCGGGCAGTGCAAGCTGGGTTGCACTCCTGCTTCTTTCTCGGCCCTCCTGAGTCCGTGAATTCATCTCAGCTGGGATGTAAACAGTGGTCATGGTTTTCTTCCGGAGCCAAGCAAGGCTGATATGGGGCCGCCGCGTCGCCACCTTGACCTTGAGCGGTATCCACGAATGGCCCTGGGGAGTGCACATCATGACGTAGTCAAGCAAGCGGTGCCATCAGCATCAGCAGGGTTGCGTTGCCGGCGTAGCCATACTGATGCAGCAGCAACCCCATCCATAGTTACAGCCTGCCAACATCCTGAACGCAGCTCTCCCTCTTCCATTGGTCCAGTGCCACTGGCCGGGCAAAGACTGCCCTCTGCTGCCAAAAAGAAAGCTTGGGAAGGCAGAAGCACTACCAGCCCGTGACGTCACACGTCAAGCTTAAATAGGCTAAAGTCAGTAGTACTGTTGCCTACGACCATACCACGCTGAATATACCGGTTCTCGTCCGATCACCGAAGTCAAGCAGCGTCGGGCCCGGTTAGTACTTGGATGGGAGACCGCCTGGGAATACCGGGTGTTGTAGGCTTTTTGCTGTTTGAAGCACCGGTTTTCCATTCTGTTGACATTAATTTTGTTCCGTACAATGTTTTTGCATGTGGCAATTTCCATGCTCCTTTTCTTTTCTTTTCTTTTCTTTTCTTCTGGAAAATCAAATTCAACAGAAAAGATGGCAAGACCTGTCAGGATGTTGGAGCCGCGAGTATGACAGCAAGGTCAAGAGATGTCAATTTTCCCCGAATCTCTTCTGACAGACACGACGCAGTCATGACATCAGGCGTCTTGCCTATTGACATAGATATCATCCACACATCTACTTGTCCAGATTGTCGGGAGTGTTTAAATGCTCTGCGCCCTGGCCTGAAGCTTGATTATTATGACGTCACGCACACTTGCGCTTATACTTGGTAACCAGCAACATTGCAATGACACCTGTCTTCAACCCAGACCGATCAGTGTCAAAACAAACAGCTTTCCAAGAAAGACCGGGCAGTGCAAGCTGGGTTGCACTCCTGCTTCTTTCTCGGCCCTCCTGAGTCCGTGAATTCATCTCAGCTGGGATGTAAACAGTGGTCATGGTTTTCTTCCGGAGCCAAGCAAGGCTGATATGGGGCCGCCGCGTCGCCACCTTGACCTTGAGCGGTATCCACGAATGGCCCTGGGGAGTGCACATCATGACGTAGTCAAGCAAGCGGTGCCATCAGCATCAGCAGGGTTGCGTTGCCGGCGTAGCCATACTGATGCAGCAGCAACCCCATCCATAGTTACAGCCTGCCAACATCCTGAACGCAGCTCTCCCTCTTCCATTGGTCCAGTGCCACTGGCCGGGCAAAGACTGCCCTCTGCTGCCAAAAAGAAAGCTTGGGAAGGCAGAAGCACTACCAGCCCGTGACGTCACACGTCAAGCTTAAATAGGCTAAAGTCAGTAGTACTGTTGCCTACGACCATACCACGCTGAATATACCGGTTCTCGTCCGATCACCGAAGTCAAGCAGCGTCGGGCCCGGTTAGTACTTGGATGGGAGACCGCCTGGGAATACCGGGTGTTGTAGGCTTTTTGCTGTTTGAAGCACCGGTTTTCCATTCTGTTGACATTAATTTTGTTCCGTACAATGTTTTTGCATGTGGCAATTTCCATGCTCCTTTTCTTTTCTTTTCTTTTCTTTTCTTCTGGAAAATCAAATTCAACAGAAAAGATGGCAAGACCTGTCAGGATGTTGGAGCCGCGAGTATGACAGCAAGGTCAAGAGATGTCAATTTTCCCCGAATCTCTTCTGACAGACACGACGCAGTCATGACATCAGGCGTCTTGCCTATTGACATAGATATCATCCACACATCTACTTGTCCAGATTGTCGGGAGTGTTTAAATGCTCTGCGCCCTGGCCTGAAGCTTGATTATTATGACGTCACGCACACTTGCGCTTATACTTGGTAACCAGCAACATTGCAATGACACCTGTCTTCAACCCAGACCGATCAGTGTCAAAACAAACAGCTTTCCAAGAAAGACCGGGCAGTGCAAGCTGGGTTGCACTCCTGCTTCTTTCTCGGCCCTCCTGAGTCCGTGAATTCATCTCAGCTGGGATGTAAACAGTGGTCATGGTTTTCTTCCGGAGCCAAGCAAGGCTGATATGGGGCCGCCGCGTCGCCACCTTGACCTTGAGCGGTATCCACGAATGGCCCTGGGGAGTGCACATCATGACGTAGTCAAGCAAGCGGTGCCATCAGCATCAGCAGGGTTGCGTTGCCGGCGTAGCCATACTGATGCAGCAGCAACCCCATCCATAGTTACAGCCTGCCAACATCCTGAACGCAGCTCTCCCTCTTCCATTGGTCCAGTGCCACTGGCCGGGCAAAGACTGCCCTCTGCTGCCAAAAAGAAAGCTTGGGAAGGCAGAAGCACTACCAGCCCGTGACGTCACACGTCAAGCTTAAATAGGCTAAAGTCAGTAGTACTGTTGCCTACGACCATACCACGCTGAATATACCGGTTCTCGTCCGATCACCGAAGTCAAGCAGCGTCGGGCCCGGTTAGTACTTGGATGGGAGACCGCCTGGGAATACCGGGTGTTGTAGGCTTTTTGCTGTTTGAAGCACCGGTTTTCCATTCTGTTGACATTAATTTTGTTCCGTACAATGTTTTTGCATGTGGCAATTTCCATGCTCCTTTTCTTTTCTTTTCTTTTCTTTTCTTCTGGAAAATCAAATTCAACAGAAAAGATGGCAAGACCTGTCAGGATGTTGGAGCCGCGAGTATGACAGCAAGGTCAAGAGATGTCAATTTTCCCCGAATCTCTTCTGACAGACACGACGCAGTCATGACATCAGGCGTCTTGCCTATTGACATAGATATCATCCACACATCTACTTGTCCAGATTGTCGGGAGTGTTTAAATGCTCTGCGCCCTGGCCTGAAGCTTGATTATTATGACGTCACGCACACTTGCGCTTATACTTGGTAACCAGCAACATTGCAATGACACCTGTCTTCAACCCAGACCGATCAGTGTCAAAACAAACAGCTTTCCAAGAAAGACCGGGCAGTGCAAGCTGGGTTGCACTCCTGCTTCTTTCTCGGCCCTCCTGAGTCCGTGAATTCATCTCAGCTGGGATGTAAACAGTGGTCATGGTTTTCTTCCGGAGCCAAGCAAGGCTGATATGGGGCCGCCGCGTCGCCACCTTGACCTTGAGCGGTATCCACGAATGGCCCTGGGGAGTGCACATCATGACGTAGTCAAGCAAGCGGTGCCATCAGCATCAGCAGGGTTGCGTTGCCGGCGTAGCCATACTGATGCAGCAGCAACCCCATCCATAGTTACAGCCTGCCAACATCCTGAACGCAGCTCTCCCTCTTCCATTGGTCCAGTGCCACTGGCCGGGCAAAGACTGCCCTCTGCTGCCAAAAAGAAAGCTTGGGAAGGCAGAAGCACTACCAGCCCGTGACGTCACACGTCAAGCTTAAATAGGCTAAAGTCAGTAGTACTGTTGCCTACGACCATACCACGCTGAATATACCGGTTCTCGTCCGATCACCGAAGTCAAGCAGCGTCGGGCCCGGTTAGTACTTGGATGGGAGACCGCCTGGGAATACCGGGTGTTGTAGGCTTTTTGCTGTTTGAAGCACCGGTTTTCCATTCTGTTGACATTAATTTTGTTCCGTACAATGTTTTTGCATGTGGCAATTTCCATGCTCCTTTTCTTTTCTTTTCTTTTCTTTTCTTCTGGAAAATCAAATTCAACAGAAAAGATGGCAAGACCTGTCAGGATGTTGGAGCCGCGAGTATGACAGCAAGGTCAAGAGATGTCAATTTTCCCCGAATCTCTTCTGACAGACACGACGCAGTCATGACATCAGGCGTCTTGCCTATTGACATAGATATCATCCACACATCTACTTGTCCAGATTGTCGGGAGTGTTTAAATGCTCTGCGCCCTGGCCTGAAGCTTGATTATTATGACGTCACGCACACTTGCGCTTATACTTGGTAACCAGCAACATTGCAATGACACCTGTCTTCAACCCAGACCGATCAGTGTCAAAACAAACAGCTTTCCAAGAAAGACCGGGCAGTGCAAGCTGGGTTGCACTCCTGCTTCTTTCTCGGCCCTCCTGAGTCCGTGAATTCATCTCAGCTGGGATGTAAACAGTGGTCATGGTTTTCTTCCGGAGCCAAGCAAGGCTGATATGGGGCCGCCGCGTCGCCACCTTGACCTTGAGCGGTATCCACGAATGGCCCTGGGGAGTGCACATCATGACGTAGTCAAGCAAGCGGTGCCATCAGCATCAGCAGGGTTGCGTTGCCGGCGTAGCCATACTGATGCAGCAGCAACCCCATCCATAGTTACAGCCTGCCAACATCCTGAACGCAGCTCTCCCTCTTCCATTGGTCCAGTGCCACTGGCCGGGCAAAGACTGCCCTCTGCTGCCAAAAAGAAAGCTTGGGAAGGCAGAAGCACTACCAGCCCGTGACGTCACACGTCAAGCTTAAATAGGCTAAAGTCAGTAGTACTGTTGCCTACGACCATACCACGCTGAATATACCGGTTCTCGTCCGATCACCGAAGTCAAGCAGCGTCGGGCCCGGTTAGTACTTGGATGGGAGACCGCCTGGGAATACCGGGTGTTGTAGGCTTTTTGCTGTTTGAAGCACCGGTTTTCCATTCTGTTGACATTAATTTTGTTCCGTACAATGTTTTTGCATGTGGCAATTTCCATGCTCCTTTTCTTTTCTTTTCTTTTCTTTTCTTCTGGAAAATCAAATTCAACAGAAAAGATGGCAAGACCTGTCAGGATGTTGGAGCCGCGAGTATGACAGCAAGGTCAAGAGATGTCAATTTTCCCCGAATCTCTTCTGACAGACACGACGCAGTCATGACATCAGGCGTCTTGCCTATTGACATAGATATCATCCACACATCTACTTGTCCAGATTGTCGGGAGTGTTTAAATGCTCTGCGCCCTGGCCTGAAGCTTGATTATTATGACGTCACGCACACTTGCGCTTATACTTGGTAACCAGCAACATTGCAATGACACCTGTCTTCAACCCAGACCGATCAGTGTCAAAACAAACAGCTTTCCAAGAAAGACCGGGCAGTGCAAGCTGGGTTGCACTCCTGCTTCTTTCTCGGCCCTCCTGAGTCCGTGAATTCATCTCAGCTGGGATGTAAACAGTGGTCATGGTTTTCTTCCGGAGCCAAGCAAGGCTGATATGGGGCCGCCGCGTCGCCACCTTGACCTTGAGCGGTATCCACGAATGGCCCTGGGGAGTGCACATCATGACGTAGTCAAGCAAGCGGTGCCATCAGCATCAGCAGGGTTGCGTTGCCGGCGTAGCCATACTGATGCAGCAGCAACCCCATCCATAGTTACAGCCTGCCAACATCCTGAACGCAGCTCTCCCTCTTCCATTGGTCCAGTGCCACTGGCCGGGCAAAGACTGCCCTCTGCTGCCAAAAAGAAAGCTTGGGAAGGCAGAAGCACTACCAGCCCGTGACGTCACACGTCAAGCTTAAATAGGCTAAAGTCAGTAGTACTGTTGCCTACGACCATACCACGCTGAATATACCGGTTCTCGTCCGATCACCGAAGTCAAGCAGCGTCGGGCCCGGTTAGTACTTGGATGGGAGACCGCCTGGGAATACCGGGTGTTGTAGGCTTTTTGCTGTTTGAAGCACCGGTTTTCCATTCTGTTGACATTAATTTTGTTCCGTACAATGTTTTTGCATGTGGCAATTTCCATGCTCCTTTTCTTTTCTTTTCTTTTCTTTTCTTCTGGAAAATCAAATTCAACAGAAAAGATGGCAAGACCTGTCAGGATGTTGGAGCCGCGAGTATGACAGCAAGGTCAAGAGATGTCAATTTTCCCCGAATCTCTTCTGACAGACACGACGCAGTCATGACATCAGGCGTCTTGCCTATTGACATAGATATCATCCACACATCTACTTGTCCAGATTGTCGGGAGTGTTTAAATGCTCTGCGCCCTGGCCTGAAGCTTGATTATTATGACGTCACGCACACTTGCGCTTATACTTGGTAACCAGCAACATTGCAATGACACCTGTCTTCAACCCAGACCGATCAGTGTCAAAACAAACAGCTTTCCAAGAAAGACCGGGCAGTGCAAGCTGGGTTGCACTCCTGCTTCTTTCTCGGCCCTCCTGAGTCCGTGAATTCATCTCAGCTGGGATGTAAACAGTGGTCATGGTTTTCTTCCGGAGCCAAGCAAGGCTGATATGGGGCCGCCGCGTCGCCACCTTGACCTTGAGCGGTATCCACGAATGGCCCTGGGGAGTGCACATCATGACGTAGTCAAGCAAGCGGTGCCATCAGCATCAGCAGGGTTGCGTTGCCGGCGTAGCCATACTGATGCAGCAGCAACCCCATCCATAGTTACAGCCTGCCAACATCCTGAACGCAGCTCTCCCTCTTCCATTGGTCCAGTGCCACTGGCCGGGCAAAGACTGCCCTCTGCTGCCAAAAAGAAAGCTTGGGAAGGCAGAAGCACTACCAGCCCGTGACGTCACACGTCAAGCTTAAATAGGCTAAAGTCAGTAGTACTGTTGCCTACGACCATACCACGCTGAATATACCGGTTCTCGTCCGATCACCGAAGTCAAGCAGCGTCGGGCCCGGTTAGTACTTGGATGGGAGACCGCCTGGGAATACCGGGTGTTGTAGGCTTTTTGCTGTTTGAAGCACCGGTTTTCCATTCTGTTGACATTAATTTTGTTCCGTACAATGTTTTTGCATGTGGCAATTTCCATGCTCCTTTTCTTTTCTTTTCTTTTCTTTTCTTCTGGAAAATCAAATTCAACAGAAAAGATGGCAAGACCTGTCAGGATGTTGGAGCCGCGAGTATGACAGCAAGGTCAAGAGATGTCAATTTTCCCCGAATCTCTTCTGACAGACACGACGCAGTCATGACATCAGGCGTCTTGCCTATTGACATAGATATCATCCACACATCTACTTGTCCAGATTGTCGGGAGTGTTTAAATGCTCTGCGCCCTGGCCTGAAGCTTGATTATTATGACGTCACGCACACTTGCGCTTATACTTGGTAACCAGCAACATTGCAATGACACCTGTCTTCAACCCAGACCGATCAGTGTCAAAACAAACAGCTTTCCAAGAAAGACCGGGCAGTGCAAGCTGGGTTGCACTCCTGCTTCTTTCTCGGCCCTCCTGAGTCCGTGAATTCATCTCAGCTGGGATGTAAACAGTGGTCATGGTTTTCTTCCGGAGCCAAGCAAGGCTGATATGGGGCCGCCGCGTCGCCACCTTGACCTTGAGCGGTATCCACGAATGGCCCTGGGGAGTGCACATCATGACGTAGTCAAGCAAGCGGTGCCATCAGCATCAGCAGGGTTGCGTTGCCGGCGTAGCCATACTGATGCAGCAGCAACCCCATCCATAGTTACAGCCTGCCAACATCCTGAACGCAGCTCTCCCTCTTCCATTGGTCCAGTGCCACTGGCCGGGCAAAGACTGCCCTCTGCTGCCAAAAAGAAAGCTTGGGAAGGCAGAAGCACTACCAGCCCGTGACGTCACACGTCAAGCTTAAATAGGCTAAAGTCAGTAGTACTGTTGCCTACGACCATACCACGCTGAATATACCGGTTCTCGTCCGATCACCGAAGTCAAGCAGCGTCGGGCCCGGTTAGTACTTGGATGGGAGACCGCCTGGGAATGGCCCACGACCCCTCCAGGGACCTACCGACGTCGACGATCACCGGAAGTCGCGGGCCCTGGGTGGTGATCAGGAATGCTGCCATCTGCGGGCCTCTGTGAGGAAGCGTCGTCTGCTTGAGCTATCTTCAGCCACAACATGAGTTGATTAATGAATATGAATATACCGTGCTTCTTTGTCAGATAGTTTCATTCATCATGTGTGGTTCCCTTTATATTTGTTTGGTCCTGTTTATCAGATCATTCGTGTGTTTCTTACTGTTTGTTTTGTCTTTTATTGTCATGTGTTTGTATTTGTTTCAATATTTTGGTATGTTTTTCTAGATAGCTTTTGTATCTAAATGTACAAGTAGTTTCTTTTTTCAGTACAATCACGCACTAGACACATGAACAAATGCAGCACACATGATTTTGAAACACACACACAGCAAGCAGATATGCTGGAACAGTTACATTTCTCCAATCAAATTCACACAAAAATGAAATAAAGTTCTAGACAGTAACATTATGTTGAATGTTCTTCATCTGTATTTTTGTTCGCTCTTTTTTCTTTTTCTTGCTTACTTTGTTTCATCCTGTTTCAAGTTAAACATACAATGATAGCAAAATGATGTATGGTTTTCACACACAAAGTTCCTGATATAAGAAATTAATATTATAAGAAGTTAAAAGATATGAAATAAGACTTAAACAAAATAAATACAGAATATGAATAAAGAAAAGTCATATTGACATATAAACTGTCAGCCATGCAACTTTATAACTGTACATATGACAAGGTTAAGAATGATCTGTTCAGTGTGGCATAAGAAAATAAACAAGAAAGGTTGCTGCGGTGACTGATATGCCTCCGCTTTATATTGCATTGTTCCCTCAATGGGTCTATTGTAGATCTCCACAATGTGAGACGACAGTTTCAGATGATTGGCACAAAATAATGTTTAAAAAAAAAAGAAGAAAGAAACATATTTCAAAAGTTTGGCACGCTGTCCACAAAATTGATTACAGACAGATGGGCAGCCAAAAAATGTAATGCATTCAGCAACACATGGCAGAGGCATAATGAAAAGAGTATGATTATCTGAATTCTCTCCTGTTAAATGAAAAGTTTGATGTTGAGGTACTGAAATAAGGCATATCAAAATATGCTATCCATGATTCAACATGGAATATAAACATCTGGCTAGAAGAAAGCACACATAATTTAGGAAATATTTGGCTTTTCTATGGCACGAAAATGACATTTACTGTTGCTGCTATTTCATAAAGGCAACTCTGAAATAGATATTAGACTCATACAGTAACAATCATATAAAAAACAAACGATATCATGTAAAACGTTTCATATTGTCCAAACTAAAGATATTGAGAGAGACAAAACTAAGTACTCCCCAGTTCTCCCTTGCCGCCTCTCCAGCCAAGTGAACCATGGCAGTAATCTTTGACCTTGAGTGTGTTCACCCAAAAGTTGATAATCACAGCTTTGTCCACCATACATATACATATTTATGACATTTTTCAATAGGAACCTGGAACAATTCTTAAGTTACGCTGTCCACAACATTGATTACAGACAGATGGGCAGCCTCAAAACGTATTGCCTCCAGCAACACATGGCAGAGGCATAATGAAAAGAGTATGAATATCTGAATTCTCTGTCCTGTTACATGAAAAGATTGGTGTTGAGGTATTGAAATAAGGCATATCAAAATATGCTAGAATACTGGCTGAAAAATCCCTAAACTTTTTGTTGCAAAATATCACAAAACATGACGAAATACTAGCATTTTTGGCACAACTGTAATGACATAATGTAAATATCAAAAAAGAAATACAATTGGTAAATAACAAAAATACAAGAGGTACACAACTATGTACTATATCGCAAACATAATGGCGTCACTTTTTACACTGTTGGTGCTTGCAGAAGATCATTAAAACTTTAAACCAGCAAGGATTATGATGTCAAACTGTGGTACAATTTTCCACGTGAAAAGTCAATTTAACACCAAAGAATATAGAGATTGGTGTTGAATTGAAAACATCCAGTTTGTGTGACTCTTTATCAACACCAATGTTACTGCTGACAATCTTGTTTTTCAGTGTAAAGGACATGAAACTTGCCTTTCCATGATTGTTGAAGAATTATGAGATAGAAATAGACAGCAATCAAAGTATTTGACTGTGTCAACATTAGGGTCATGCTCCATATTCTTCACGACCATGGCCTCCCAGAAGAGACAATGGCAGCCATTGTTGTAATGTACATAAATCCTACTAAATTTGTTTGAAGTATGGATGAATCAACCAAAGAACTTGTCACAAAAGCATGTATCCTCTAGAGAGACATCCTTGACCCTTATCTTACTGTCATAGCAGTGGATTGCATTCTTAGGCAATCAGCTTCTAATTGCCAGTAAGAGAGGTATCAGTTAAGCAAATGGAATGCTTCTTTCTACCTCCATATTTCTACATGGCAAATATTAACACTTGCTTATCCCAATGACAACAAAATGATGCGATATCGGCTACAATGTCACGAAGGAGTACATAACAACACTTTTCGATTGCACATACACATACCAACTTAGTTCACACACAAAAAGTGTCAGGTATCCATGATTCAACATGGAATATAAACATCTGGCAAGTAGAAAGCACACGTAATTTAGGCAATATTTGGCTTTTCCATGGCACGAGAATGACATTTACTGTTGCTGCTATTTCATGAAGGCAACTCTGAAATAGATATTAGACTCAAACAGTAACAATAATATAAAAAACAAACAATATCATGTAGAACTTCTCATGTTGTCCAAACTAAAGACATTGAGAAAGACAAAACTGAGTACTGAAAATGCACACACAGAATGAATTGACTGTTCACTTGCTCCTCCTCCTTTCCAATTCTTCATCGACTACTCTCTTAAAATGGTCGAAGTCATTGTATGTGGTTTCCTCAAAACCTGGTGTTGTCGATTTGCAGGAAGTGGGACAGAAGGTGAAAATTTTCTGTTTGCTACCCAGTGTCTTTGGTTTTGAAGGTGTGTAACGCTGTCGTTTACCACCACACTTTGGCACACCACAAGCAGCACATGGTTTGGTGGATGGATTTGGCAGCATTTGCTTCTGTTTTGGTGGCGGAGGTGTAGGTCGAAATGTGAAAGGCACACTGCTTGATGGAAGATTGAGAGTGACTGACTGTGCCTTTGGTTGTGAGGGCACAACCAATAGGATTGGTACACGAGAGGTAGTGGGTTTGTGGGAGACACCTGGTTTCGGAGAGAGACCTGGTTTCGGAGAGAGACGTGGCAATTTTGGCTGAGATGTTGATGCCTGTGAGGACGGACACAGAGGTTTGTCCTGATGTGCAGTTTCAGAATCCTGAAACTGCAGTCTCCTCTTCTCACCAGGTCTCTTACCAGACTCGTGGGGGATACTGGTGTACTGTACTTCCGTGTACGAGGGTGGTGGCAGAGAAGTAGGAAGCACACAGGGATTTGGGATGGCAGCTTTCGAGAGAACCCTCCTCTGTGTGGAGACCTTTGGCATTTTCGTAGCCAGGAGATTTGCCTTCTTGTCCTGCTTAGAAATAAATGCTGTGATCGATTTTGCATTTATATTTGGCAAAGGAAGGTCCACACCACAGAGAATAGGATCATCCTGAACTCTGCTAACAATTCTGTGGTAGCTGGCCTTGATGGTAGAAGCAGCTTTTGTTGGCGATGACAAAGAGGCGACTTTTGGTCTGTTCCTAAGTATCTTGACCACGACGTACAGAAGCCTAGACTCGTCGGTAATCTTTGCCGCCTGGGCAAAGCACATCCAACCAAATTTTGTCTTTTGGGTGGCACTACTTTCTGGACTCTCTGGTCCCAGGCACCTTCCAAAGAGAGTATACCCCCATTTTGACTCGTATCTCTTTACGAAATTCCTGGTCGACCTATCGTGGTCCGCCAGCTTGCCAGGAGCAGCAACTATCTTGTCTCGAAGGCCAGGAGGGATGAGAAGCTGGTCCGTGTCATCAGCAAGCTGCATGAGGAGAAGGGCTAGGTTCTCTACATCTTCGTATCCAGGAAGGTGGAGATGATTTGGTGCCATGAGCACATCTTGGAGTACTGGACTTTCTTCTTCCTTCACTTGCTCTGTCTGGGTGATAACAGCGTGAGACACATTGAATTCATTGATCGGATCATCATCTGTGGAAGCAGTGGACTCGTCATCAATGCCTTCATCCTCATCTTCAGATTCGGTGTCTACCTCTTCTTGACACTGCTCTTCATCCGCTGCATGGTAACAAAAAGAAGAGAGAGAGAGAGAAAGGAAAAAAATTACAAGTCTGCAAATTGAAAAATGAATTATACCCATAACAGTTTCTGTTACATGTTTACTTGCTGTGCTGATATGAAATAATGCTGATCAAAACATTATCATTATTACCATATTATCATAATACTCTGAGGGACGGCTAGTCATAATTCATTTGATCTGTCTTTTGTGAAAATGACATCATTGACATGTATATGAGATATTTCGTGGCATTATCCCTATTATGCTGTTAAAAACTGTACATTACAAGTGCATGTACTTAACAGGGTCAAACCTTGAATCTTGGTGCATAATCTCTTCCCACAGACTGCTCACATATGAATCTATACTGGGATCAAATGGTCAAATTACAGAATGATGATTCACCTTTTTGGCTGTAGTATTCCTTTGCCTTGAAGTCAGTTGACTGGCAGTAGGCATACTCAACGCCAAGGAGTTCTTCTTCAACTTCACTCTTGTACTTGTCAGGATAGGTCATTGGAGCACTGAAATTGGGCTCATACACGTGCTCCTTCCCAAACAGGATTTCAGCATGCTGATTCATGCGTTGAATTTGCCGAGGATCCAAGCACGTTGAGACCCTGCCAGTTCCCCCAGCAACCTTCAGTCGCTCCATGCGGACATTCCATTGTACAGCAAAGGAGATGAGGTAGACCTGGGAACAAAAAAGGTAAGAAGAAATATAAAAAAGGAAATGTTTGATAACTTCTCAAATGTATAAAAGTTTTTATTAATGTAACTCTCTTACATTTGATGATTCACTATGCATATCTACACTATGCTGTTTTTCAATTCACAGGTTGAATATTTCCATTTGGAAAATCTTCAATATAACATGTACTAACTTTGTCAGAATAAACAAAAACATGATACCAATAAAACCACAATATGAGTAATAGATTCCAAACTTACACATGTATATATATATATATATATATATATATGTAGAAAGAGAGAGAGAGAGATATATCTTTAACTAATGTACCTGGAATGGAATAACTCCACATCGTTGGGATGGAATAGCATTGTACATATGGGAGTGTAGGCCTTCTAGAGAGTTGCTCCCTCTCCTGCAGCGGTACTTCACAACATGGACACCATTGATGTTCACATCCTTGACCGCAACATACAGTGGGATGCCAGGTGGATCCTACGGTGGGGAGAGGTTAACATACCATACACTAAGATATTGTAGACTGTCTCAAAACAACATTTGTATAATTATTTGCTTTTTGGGGGAGGGGAATAGAGCAATGTTAATCTAATGTCAAGTGGATCAATCAGACCACACTTATCATAATTGCACATATCATAAGATTTTCTCTGCAGTTCTATACTATTCTGTTTTCTTGACATATTCCTTGTTTAAGACTCTTAGATAATGACCCACCTGCATGCAAGCAAGGTGTCGGCTAGCAGAAGCCCAGTGAGCATCCACTGCCTCCGGGGATTTGAACAAGTGAATGCCATCCACATCCAGACCAGCTTGACCCTTGAACTCTGCCAAAATAGCATCCACAGCACAGGCAGTCTCCTAAAAAAAAAAAGAAGAAATTATGAAAAGGCATTCAATCACAGAAGATGAAAAGTATGAAATCTATTTCTTGTAATGACCTTTGTAATGGTTATCTAGCTCTGTTGAAAGAAAGAAGACAGTAATTAGAAATGAATGAATCAGAGATGATGAAATGCTTGATCTGCAAGAGAAAAGGGAGAAAAATACACAAAACAGTACACATTTTTCACAATTTTTCATAATTACTATTTGTCTTTCACAAGATTATGTAGCAAAAATAACATTAATTAACATTAAAAAAAAAATAAAGATACAAACTCACCTGAACATCGCAAAGTAAAATATGTCAACAGGAGACGAAGAATAAAAATCAAACTCACCTGAACACCGCGAGTCACACGCCTGACATATGAAGATGCCTGATGTCTGGTGACGAAAGACAGCATCTGTTCATCAGTCAGGCTGGAATGAAGCACATACCCCTGGTTAGCGACCACCGCCGAAAAGTGATACCGAGTGGTGTTCATAGCCCCCCGCCTGGGACGCCAGCTACGCCGAAAAATATGTAACTGGATAACGGAAAACGTTGCCCCTTTAATAAAGCACATTCCTCACCTAATGAATGTATTAGTATGCGGACAAAGAAAACAAAGAACTACCTAGATAATACATACATACATGAAAACTAAACTATTATTATTATGTATACAAATTCAATATCTAACTGTCCAAAAAAAAATTTAAAAATTGCTTGTTTCTCCTATTTCACTAGCTGTCTGTTCATGCTGTGTCACTGTTTATTGAATTCAATCGGGTGTTTATTTTCATTCGTTTATTTTGTAATTATAATAGCTGTAGTAATAATAATGATGATTGGAACATAATTGATGCATTTATTATGCAGCATTCTGTGGAAAGCAAATTCCATCATATTCATAATGGTCAATAAGTTGTTATGCTGAGTGCAAATATACACAAAGACATCCAGAGAAACTGTTAAAACAAAATATAGACATCGGTTTCATACAAACATACTAAGGGCATTCACATACACACGAAAACATACAGACAGGCACAAACTCCGAATTATCACCATACAAATACAGACACTTAGAAAATCAGACGTTCAAATGCACAAATACACAGACACGCACACACACACACACACACACACACACAAACACCGCGATATCTCACAGAAAACACACATACAAGCACAAACACTACAGCATCTGTATTCAACCAAACATAAGGGAAACTATCATTGTATCTCCCTTGAAACATTAAGACAAAAAAGGAAGAAAAGAAAAAAGTGTACACACTATTTTGAGTGTTCTTAATTTGTATCTTTGTTCTTTTGCTTCTTTCTATTGCTTGCTTATTTTCCTTTTTTTCTGTTTCAAGTACAACATATTTTGCAGCATAAAAACACTTTGGAAAGGGTTGCTGCTTGTTGACAACTATAAAAGGGAATGTATTACACAGAATAAAACAAAATGAGCTGTAGAATGGGCAACGACCCCCCTGGGTACTAGAGCGAGGTCGTGCAGAGCGGCGATCACCACGGCGCCGTGGTGCTCACGTCGGCCTTCTGCGTCGAGAGTGTGAAAGTGTCGTCTGCTTGCGGTAATTGTTGTATGTCGGACGACTCGGAAACGTCGCGTTCCCTATAATATGTACATTTACATATACACTGTATATTAAGAAAATATGTACAAATACACTTACAAACAAATTCGTGTCTGTTATGATATTTGTTTTCTTGATATAAATTATAAGATGGTCCGAGTCACGGTACTCTGTTGGTTGTTCTTCAAACTATTTTATTTGAAATATGATGTATTATGAGTTCAGATAAATATAAAGTATGTTTGATGTAGAATAATAGATATCTCAGTGGGAAAAATGCACTTACCAACATTTATAAACACAGATATGCAAACACGCAGACATAGAAACGAGCATAAACAGACATACAAATCTGGATATCCAATAAACATGCATAAACACAGACAAACAACCACACACACTAAGATATAAACATGCACACACACTAAGATACAAACATGCACACATAAACGGACACACAAACATTCTAGAGACATACAAACTCACAAACATACAAACATTCATAAGCAGACACACAAGAATGTTACAGTCATACAACACGCATAAACAAACATGCACATAACAATACAAACTTGCATACACAACAGATATACTCAAACAATCATATTCAAATAGACAAAAACCCCAAGAATTAAGTTCTAAACAATATCTGCATTGATTGTTCTCAATTTTTGTATTTGAGTAGACTTTTTCTTGCTTCTTACTCTTCAAGTTCCGTTTCTGTTTCAAGTTGAAGATAAAAGTTACACAAATATACAAGTGTCATATAAAATAAATAAATACATAACGTCTGACAGTTACTCCTGCAACTGAAGGATTGTAAAAAATAGTGAAATAAAAGAAAAAATAAAAAACTTGTTTGGTAAATTTATACAGGATGGCATCATAGTGTATGAATCTCTGTTAGTCGTTGCAACTTAAGAATTGCAGAATATAAAAATAAAACAAAACATGAAAGAGCTGTTTCGGGAGACCTATGCAGGTAAAGTTAGACCAATAAATCTGCCTCTTATTCTGTAGCCTTTTGTTAATTGTACGGTTAATACTGCATGGCCCAGTAAAATATGGTGTACAAACCTCATGGTGTTTTGCTTCTTTTTTCAGTTGCAGCATATCACATGGCAAGACAACATTAAACATGAAATGTTAGCATTTGACTTACATGTATTTCACAGCAGTAACTTATCTTACTGCAATCATAAAGACTACAATGTATGACATCCCTGTAAGATGCAATGTTATGAATACCATATTTGGTACTGCATAATATGACACAAAAACATGTTGATTAATCAACATATTAGTTTGTGTTTTCATAGCACAATACCCTGACTACTGCATAGATCATTTTAGCACACATAATGTAAAACATAGATAATTTGTCCAGCAAATATAGCTTGAGTTGAAGTATTTGGTATCATCTGGTAGTCACTTAACTCTGCACTGAATACAATAAAGATGCAGGTCCGGTACCGCATTTTACCACTCTCCTGACATACGTTAACCTAAAACATAATTAAGTTGTCCAGGAAATATAGCTTGAGTCGAAATATTTTGCTTCATCTGGAAATCCATGACACAAAACTCTTCACAAATAATATCAATATCATAAAGAGACACGCACACAGTTTGGCAAAGAAAATTCTGCCTGAGTTGAAATATTTGGTTCATCTGGCAATTCATGGCACAAAAGTCTTCACAAATATAATGAATATCATGAAGAGACACACACACGTTTGGCAAAGCAAATTCAGCCTGAGTTGAAATATTTGGTTCATCTGGCAATTCATGGCACAAAAGTCTTCACAAATATAATGAATATCATGAAGAGACACACACACGTTTGGCAAAGCAAATTCAGCCTGAGTTGAAATATTTGGTTCATCTGGCAATTCATGGCACAAAAGTCTTCACAAATATAATGAATATAATGAAGACACACACACAAGTTTGGCAAAGCAAATTCAGCCTGAGTTGAAATATTTTGCTTCATCTGGCAATCTATGACTCAAAACTCTTCACCAATGAATATCATGAAGAGACACACACACGTTTGGCAAGGCAAATTTAGCCTGAGTTGAAATTCTTGGCTTCATCAGTTAAAGGCACATAAACATAACTATGCATTGAATACTAGCAGTATCATGCAGACCTGAAAGATATTTTCCACAACTCTTGTGACATGTGTAAACATATGAATATAAACATCATTTTCATAAACTACACAAGTTATCATCTCATGAGCAGACATATAAATAGCACTAGCACACATCTGCAGATTTGTAAATGATGAACAAGTTTTGGCAAGGGTGGACAAAATATGAACATTTTCTGTGAACTTTCCCTCAGCTTTTCCTTAGAGGTCATATTATATCACTGTTTTTGTCCACCACTATTAGGCTGACCATATGCGACATAGTGTATAGTATACTGTGAGTCGTTGCATACAACATGCAACATAAATGAAAACTATATCTCTTGAAATGAATAAACTTGTAAAATACTCCAGTCATTCTTATTGTAGTAGCTAATGTTCTTGCTGAAAAATTCTTCATATCACATAATTTGAAAATACACATATTTTCAGTGATATATTCCTCTGCAGCTCATGCAGGTCCATGAATGGCATCACCCAAAAAATAAAAAAAAATAAAAAAATATTTGGACCCAAACTATATGTACAATGAAAATCAATCATATCACTGTTTATGTAGTTGCACGAGGTACATTTTCATTGCATAGTAAATTACTTGAAAAATACTCTTTGTACCCACTATAGCATTTAGCACACACAATATCAAATATTTGACTTAACTCATTAAGCCTGAGCTGAATCATTAATCATGAAATAACATGATAATAGTACATCATTGATAACATGAAAGTTGCTCCGATCCTCCCAGCACATTAACTGAGAAGAATGCTAAGTGTACACAATTGTGGACTTAGCACACACATGAATGTGTGCCAAAACACATTAAGCCCGAGTTGCTCTGCAATAAAGCATTAATTTCATTAATATCAAATACTTGGCTCAACTCAACACAAAAAGCCTGAGTTGCTCTGTAATAAAGCAAGTAGCACAAATAAGACATGAAACATATTTTGAAAACAAGACATTCATGCTGATTTAGTACAGCGTACATCACAGCACCTTGCTTAAATAACAGAACATGCAAATTGCAGACGGCCGGATTCAAAACAGAGTTATGTATGTGAGGGGGAAAAGGTTTGCGGTAGCACCATATGTGTATGGATTCCTTGTAGGGGTCGTGGCTTGACAGAAGAAGAGCCTAGAAAGAGGAGAGTTGAGGAGGAAAAAACATCTATAGGGAGAATGTAAGGAAGGCGAATCATGACAAGAATTATTTGCACTTCACATGTACTTATTCATTGCTTGCTTGCTAAACTAGCATCCACCCCTTCACAAAAATGATCATAACTATCGAAGACACGGCCTGTGAATCCAGTTGGTGGGATAGGGACTTGCATGTTCTATTAAAGAAAGTAAATATCCTCTGGGTGCTGTCCCCCAACTTTTCCTTCGAAGGCTTGTACCGCTTCCTCTGCCCATCACAATTGAAGATGCCATATGCAGCACATAGCTTCTTCGTTTGCTTAGGCATGACAGCCTTGGGCGGTGGAGGTGGAGGTGGGGGTGATGTTTACTGTAAATGGTGCATGACCAGAAGGGACGAAGGACAGTGAAGCTGTGCTTGGCTGAGATGGGACTACCATTAGAATAGGGGCCTTGGGTAATTGGGGTAATGGAGGTGCCTTTACACTGGGACGGGGTAGCAACGTGGGGAGGGCAGGTGCGGCTTGCGGCGGGTCAAAATTCAGCTTTCGTTTTTGCCCACGCACGTCACGGGTTTCTAGTGGTACGGATGTGTATTCCACCTGTGCCCTGTTGGGGGGAGTCAGTAATGCTGGAAGGGTAGGGGCATCTGGGATTGATTTGGTCTACACTACCCGGCGGTACATTGGTGCCTTGGGTTGTTGTTGTTGTTGTTGTTGTTCATTTTCCATCTGTGAAGATGGCTGGATAGCCCATATTCAGCTACACTAAGCTGGTCTTCCATGGGGTCCAGTTGGATGTGGGGTGGGACCACTTCACCGGGTTAGACACCCTGCTCTTTGCGATGAATGAATGAAGCGGGATCTTTTACGTGCATGAGCTGTGACTCTCTCATACACGGGACCTCCATTTTAAGTCCTATCCGAGGGACAGAGTGTTTTGCCTCTTGCTAGAGGGGACGGTATGTTTACACACAACATTGCTCAGTCCAGACTCGGGTTCGAACCCGGGCCGCGTGATCGTGAGGCAGACGCGCTACCGACTGAGCCAACTCACCGCCACAACAGTGGATAGGTAATTGGCCCTCTTGTTTTCTTTGTTTAGGAAATTGGTTATGGACTTGACGTTGATATTTGGGAGCGGAATTTGGATGTCGGCCAGGACTCTATCATCTCGAACTCGGTCAACTATGCGCTGGTACTGGCCCTTGACCCTTTGCGCAATCTTTGTCGGGGAGGACAGAGAGCTGAGCGAGGCCGGTTTTTGAGGATCTTAACAATAATGTACAGCAACCTAGACTCTTCCGTGATTGCTGCAGCCTGCGCATACTTCATCCAGCCAAACTTTGTTTTTTGGGCAGCACTATTCTGGGATGACTCTGAACCATGAACCTTGCCAAAGAGCGTGTGGCCCCATTTAGATTCGTACTTCTTTACAAAGGATTTTGCGGTCTTGTCATGGTCCAAGAGAGCTGCAGTCGCATTAAAGATCTCAAGACGGAGGTCGGCTGGAATGAGATGCTGGTCGCTATCGTCCACCAGTCTAACAAGCAGAAGTGCAAGTTGCTCAACTTGTTCATATCCCGGCAGGTGTAGATGCTTTGGGCCCATAAGGACGTCAGCGATCACAGGGTTTACTGGGTCTGCCAGTTCAGATTTGATGACAGAAGCATGCTGGACGTTGATGTCATCAACAGGGTCCACAGTGGCAGTAGAATCCTCTACGATGCCCTCATCGTTGTCTTCCTCGTCTTCCTTGCTCTCCTCTTCGTCGTCGGAGTTCTCATCCTCTTTCTATGCTGTCTGTTGTTCTTCTTCCACTGTAATTTGAAATGAATGTGAAAGGGGAGAGGGAAAAAATGATTGAAAATTTTTTCATAGTCTCCTACTTTTTTTCTTTTATCATAAGCATTGTTATCTCATTGTCACAACTGGATTTTCCCCTTTCCTTTGCTGCAAAAAAGGAGGGAACAAAAAGCAATCAATGGCTTAGCTAAATTATTTCACTTACATATTCATCGTAAGCATATAGATGAAATGTAGTTTATGCAACCGTTTATCAAATCTTTATTTTCATAATTTCATATCCTTTTAAAATTGTATCCATTTTATTCATATGACTACTACTTGCTCTACGTTATGTTTCACTTATTACATTTATTGATAATTTTGATAAGGGAGAAGTCAAAACTTTGATCTTACGTTTGTGGATGTAATAATCTTTGGTGGAGAATTCCGAAGACTGGGCGTAGATGTACTCGACCCCTAAGAGTTCCTGTTCATCAAGATTATCAGGAAGAGGCATGGGTGAGATGAAGTTCGGTTCGAATAGATGCTGAGGACCAAACAAGACTTGCGCTTGGTGGTTAAGCCGTTGGGTTTGGCGTGGGTCGAGGAGTGATGTCACCAGTTGCTGTTTCCCCTTGATGAGCTTTCGAGCCTCCATGCGCTTATTCCACTGCACTGCAAACGCAATGAGTGATACCTGATAGAACAAATGATAACAGGAGAGAAACATATTTATGTGTGTTCGTACTTTCTACCAATAACTATTCAGAATCTTCTGATGTTGTGTTTATTCTTTCACTGCAAGACATAAAGAAGATATTTTCAATTTACCTAGGATATAAAAATATGTTGTTGTCATTTGACTATCTGTTTATCATCCTCAGACATGAAGTTTTTTCTGCATAGCTTTTCCTTTTCTTCTTTTTCTTGTTATTGTATTTTTTCTCCTATCATTGTCTTCTTCTTCTCATCTTCTTTTCTGTCTCCTTCTTATCTGTCTTCTTCTATTCTGAAAATGAGTGAACATACTAACCTGGAATGGCACGATTCCACACCTCTTTGCAGGAATGCAGTTGACAAGACGGGCGTGGAGACCCTCCAAACTATTGCTCCCTCTGCAGCATCGATATTTGTTGACTTTGACGCCATTGATGGTAGCTGTCCCGGTTGTCACATACAGAGGAATGTTCGGCGGATCCTGTTACAAGATAAAAGTAAGACAATGTATAAAGGCAAAGAGCAAGAATTATTTCACTAACCAGAGGTTGTGGCATTAATTTTTTTTCACTTGATTTAATTCATTCATATCTTATTTTATGTGTACATGTCACATTTCCTGTCTTTTTTTCCACTGCACTGCACTGAACAACCTATGACATGAGCATGATTTGTGTACAAAATCTTGTGTCTCACCTGCATGCAACCAATATGCTTGCTGACAATGGACCAGTGGGCATCGACGGCCTCATGGGACTTGAAGAGGTGGATCCCATCTATATCCAAGCCTGCTGGGCCCTTGAACTCTGCCAAGATGGCTTCGATGGCAGAAACACTCTCCTGAACAAAAAATAATAAACAAACAAACAAAAACAAAACATAACCTCCTTCTTCATGTCAGTAGTCTGCTTCCTTCAACCTTGGAGATTCTTTGAGTGTGTATCATAGGGGTAGGAATGCATGTGTGCAAAGATTATTTTTTTTTAAAGTCATATTACACATACAGTAACAGTTGCATAAGCATGGAACATTTTTACTTCTCTGCACATGTTTTATTTAGCACTTGAGAAAAATAAGAACACTCACCTCAACACCACGGGTGACACGCCGTACATAAGACTTGAGTTGATGGGGCTTGATGCGACTCATCATCTGAAAGTCGCTCTTGTGCTGGAATGAGTCATCCTCCTTCCGGAGCGCATCCAATAGTACTGCCATGTCATCGTGCTGGTAAGCTAGTAGTGCTCCAGCAAGGGCGCTGATGAAGGGTGCATACTTGACATGCGATTGCTTGATTACCACAGCATCCCATCGATGCAGCCAGTGCCTGATGTCAAGCCGCAAGACCATCCCATCGTTAGCCCACTCTGCAAAAATGGACTCCAGCCAGGAGGTCCCACCATCCCTGAAACATAAAATAAAAAGATAACAGACCAAAAATTGAGTGATTTGTCGGTTTGTTTGCTAGATTTTTAGTTTTGTTGTTGTTGTTGGTGTTGTTGTTATTGTTGTTTTGGGTATGTTTGTTGTTTGTTTTTGTTTTTGCTATTTAAAACTTACTTTCAATTCAAATCATTTTTAGTGTAAGCCTGTGTTATGTCAGGTTGATAAAGTAGCTTAGAAATTGAACTCACCTACAACAGTGGTTGTCTGTGTAAAGAATCTTGGGTGCTGGAGCATTTGCCCTCTTGAATCTGGCCACCAAGCCTTGCGCCATCCTGGTATAGGCTTCCCTGGACTCGGAGGCAGTCACGACGGTGGTCAGAAACTGGCCCCATTCATTCAGAATGCTGGTCAGGTACTGCATTGTGCCAGCCCCGTCACCGTATACTTTCCTCAGGATCTGAGAAGAAAATAGAGAGAACAAAAATTCTTCATTTGGTGAATGAAAGGACACATATTGTCGCTAGGGTGATAAGACCTTGTATCTGCAATTTTGGTGAAAATGATGTTTTCTGATTAATGGTCAAAAAATGGGTTTAGTGATTTCTTGCCCAAATCCCAACTGCCTTACTCCAAAAATGAAGCCACCACGGCACATCAAAGGATCAGCTATCCCCTTCGCCACAGTGCTTTGGCCGCCATGTTTTTTTGCTTTCCTGAAACATTTGACAGTTTGTAGATACGAGGTCTTGTCGCCCCAGCAAAGATATTATATCATCATTCGAGACGTGCATTTTTTTTTAATGATACTGACTGAATAATTGCTTTGATATTCATTTACTCAAATATTTATCGATTTTAGAAATAGTGATTCATCTATTTATCTATCTTTCTATCTATTTACTGTGTTCTTCATATTGTCAGGATTAGAACTTAAAATACCTGCTTCGTGCCGTCTATGCACAGGATTTCTCCTGTTACACTGAGAATGGAATCCCTGTAGACAGGCATCCTCTCAATCTCCAGTAGCAGCTGGGCACGTCGTAGGACTCGAGCACATGGGAGGGGCGTCTTGGGGATGGGTGGAGTGTAGCTCCCTTCTGCCTTGACAAATGGCAAGATCCCTTGCTGACCTGATGGTTTGGATGTGTGAGCCTTGTACAAGACAGCTTGGTAGAGCTCCCTCCTCTCTGCATACCATCCATCATGACCCTTTTGTAAGATGCGGGCAACCTTGCTCATTGATATAGAGTTGATTCGATCATCAAGGAGGCGAACAATATCTTTATCAATGGCTCGTTTGCCGCATATAACAGCAGGGAACATGCTAGAGATAGCAGGTGGGAGGTTGCTGGGACTGTATGCGTGCCACCTAAACTGAAGCTCACTGTTGCTCTTCTGCCGCTCTTTCAGGCAGTAGTAGCATTGCAGTCTTTCTGTGAGTAGGGTGTAGTAACTACTGAGGCCGCACACCTGCACATAATGAACAAATGAAGAAATAGCCATTAATCATAGCCATTAATTTTCTGTGCGATAATGTTACTGTTTCTTACTTTTCATTTCCACTGGCTTGTTTTTTCCCCAAGCACAACGTAACACAACTAAAAAATAATATAAACATATCAAACTAACCTGTCGAGCAATGGTACCGTAGCCACTCTTAGCAAGAAAGGCATCCGATGGAGCAGGGCATTTCTCATTGGGACATTTGATTTTCACGTCGAGGACTCCCACTGGCCGCCAGAAGAATATCTTGCTTGTGAAAAATGACAACATTGGAGTAATGCTCGACTTCATTACTGTAGGAAGAGGAGGAGGGTGGAATTCCATCTGTGGCTTGAGTGTGCGGGACGACGGGTCAAACAGGCTATGTGGACCATCCCCCTTCGCCCATGGAATGTTTGGGGCATACATGGCCTGACCGTGTGGTGGCGGGTGCTCCCAGCTTTTCTGCCATCCTTCGAGTGCGGAGTCGTCTGGCAGTGCAGTGCTGGTTGACGGCACTGATGACATCGGCACAGAGAGCTGGTCTGCTGTCGTTAATTTTGTATCAACGGACACAGAAAGGTGTGAATCTTGAATGGTATCACCCACCATGGCCAAGAGCTCAGCATCATCCACATACTCCTCATCCAGCTCCATGATGTCCTTGATTGGCTTCTTTTGACGTTTCTGTAGAAAATACATAAGATAAAGATTGGAAAAATTAGCTAATTCAGGTAAATGGACATCAGCTTCTTCCTTTTTTTATATCACTGTACTCATCTCTCTTTATTTCTAAGATTATATTACAATCATTTGTTATGTCAATGATCTATACCATCTGATATCATAAAAAAATTGAAGATATGATGGGGAGTAATGTTTGACAAATAACAATGGTGACTGGTGAGCAAAATAAATGTTTCAAAATAAATAAAAAGGATCTCACTGCTTGACGCTTGTCCAGCTCACTGATTATGAGAGGGAAGGCCTTCATCATCTCATACAGCTGCTGTCTTTGCCATCTCGAAGAAGGGTTGCTTTGTCCGGTCGCCAGAAACTCACCGACTAACCACAAGGCGTAGCCAACTGTATTTTCTAGTATCCAGCGGAAAGATTGACCTTTGCACTTGCCAAAGGTTATTACGATGGCAGACCCCCACAGGTCGTGGCCACATTTCCTGGCCTCCATTTCTGCCAACTTTGGGTCCCACCAAAGTACATTACACTCCTTCTTTTCCTCAGGCATATTCCAGACCCGGTCCCCTTCACTGGTGTTTCGCAGCTGGGCCACCCCAGGCTTGTAGAGGGGAATCTTGGGGTAGTGGGGAGCTTTCTGTGGCGGTCTAGACCTTGCTTCAGTGTGAAGGTGTCACCACAATCCTCGCACTTGAACGCTCTCTCCTCCTGGGTCTTTCGATGTCTGGTGAGGTTAGAGCGCACCCTAAACTTCACCCCACACTCGGGGCACTCGTGTAGCACCATTCCTGTGACCTATTTTTTGGACAAAATTAAGGTAGAAAATGATACATTGTAATGATAATGAGAAAATATCTCTTCCACTTGTTCCATCATAAACATATTGAAACTGTTATAAATGGCAGCCTGAGCTCTTGTTTTCGGGAACACAATGTTACAATGTAATGATAATTATTAGGACAAAAAAAAAAAGAGAAAAAAATTGCCACACATTGCACACAGAGGTTTCAGCTACATCATAACGACTATTATTATGTCCTGTCAAGAAAACATTCTTGTAATAGCTGGAACTGAAGATGGCACAAGTTGCTCATTTGATGCAAGTTATTTTACATAGCATATTTTCGAAATAAAATTGATTTGCAGGCATATGTTGATGAGTACTAGCAATTTGCTAGTGGCACAATATGAATTCTGTCATAAGGAATCCATCCGCTTACCATTTCTGATCATTGTGAATAATAAATACTTGCTCTGCAAACATGTTGCAATTGAACACATGTATGACTTGAAATACCATACTCAATCATGCAAGTCATTTTTGTTTCTAGTACTATTTTGGAAGCCGTTTCTAAAGGGCTTTGGAAACGGCTTTCGAAAGGGCTTTGGAAACGGCTTTTGGAAGCCGTTTAAACAGGGGAAAGTTGATAAACGCAGCCCTAGTCGATCGCGACGAAGAAGCTAGCAATCATGCAGAACTGTCCATCAACAAGAATGGACAAGACAAATGCCACTGTTAAAAACAAAAACAAAAACAAAACAACAACAACAACAACAACAGCAACAACAAAACCCGTCCGCATGGTCGATGTGTGTTGCGCTACCACTTCCGGAAGTTACACCGGAGTTGTCGGAGTTTCTTCCCACGACCGTCATGTGGACACAAGGGTCGTGGTAAGATATGCATTAATTTGAATTTTAATTGCCGTGTCATAAATTTTACTCCGACTAGAAATACGTCTGAACATGGCTAGAGACTATTAGCCATAGTAGAAGAGTGGAGCGAGAAAGTGACAAAGGTAAGTTTAATAGAACCATAGAACAAGTAATGTTCACAATGTGTGGAATGTGGGGCGGTGTCATTGTCCGTGTAAAGCCATGTAAAAAGTCATAGGTTTCGAGGGAGTATGTATGTGCGCGCGCACATTATTGAGTGTCTGATCTGCTTGTAGAGGAGAGGAGTGGATGGATGGGCCGTTGTGGTATTGAGGGACGGGTGTAAATGTGTGTATGTTGAGTGGGTGGATGATGGGTGAGTGTAAGGGAAATTGGTGTGTATGTGTAAATAGGTATGCGTAAGGGATGTCTGTGTTTGTGTGTGTTCGAGTCTGCGTGTGTATGGTATTTGTGTGGAAGAAGGTGTGTGAAGGCGGATGTAAACCTAAATGGGGGTATTCAAATTCATGAAATTCTTCCGTCAAGATGTTTTCCTTAACCATGTTCAGACGTATTTCTAGTCGGAGTAAAAATTTATGGCACGATAATTAATATTCAAATTAATGCATATCCTACCACCACCCTTGTGTCTACACGACGGTCCTGGAAAAAAAAAAAAAAAAACTCCGACCAATTTATGTGCGAGGGTCGGTGTAACTTCCGGAAGTGGTAGCGCCGCGCACGTCGACCATGCGATTGTTTTTTACTAGTGGCATTTTTCTTTTCCATTCTTGTTGATGGAAATTTCTGCATGAGCGTCAGCTTCTTCGTCGCGATCGACTAGGTTAAAATTGCACGTGTACTCGCAAAATGTCAACATTGCTATTTGACCCAGGAAGTTTTACCGAGGTTGTAAGGTGTGTAAGTTCATAGATAATCCGAGGGCTTGTCCGCACGGGCAATTTAACTCCGACCGGCTAGTCGTTGTAGCGAGATATTCCTGAGAAAACTCAGGAGTATCTCGTTCGGAGGAAGAGGTCGTGGTAAGTTCTTCCGAACGGAGGAAGTTACCACGACCTTGTTCAGACGGGCACTACTCCGACCTATCCTCCGAAGTTACTCCGACCAAGCTTCCTCCGACCTAGTCTAGCGGGCGACGTATTTTTAACCTAAATCAGTCGTTGGGTGCGTTTATCAACTCCTTTTCTCGGCAGAAACAGGTTATCCAAACAGCTTTCAAGGAATTTTCACGAGTTGATAAACGCAAAGCTCTTTTGAAAGCCCTTTAGGAAAGCCTTTTCGAAAGCCCCAAATTTGTGGCGATCAAAACAGGTTTCCTAAACAGGTTTTCAGAAACCTGTTTGTAAAAGCCTTTTGGAAGTTGATAAACGCAAATCTGTTTTGATACGGCTTTGTAGTCTTGTACTTCAGGCACGCCTTATGACCTCTTCTCCTCTGGTCGAATTGCGCAATGCAGCTGTGCAGTGACAGGCCAGTTAAAAAAATCGTGTTCGCGAAGAGAGTTGATAAACGCAACTATTTTGAAAGCCGTTTCTAAAGGGCTTTGGAAAGGGCTATCGAAAGCCGTTTAAACAGGGGAGAGTTGATAAACGCAGCCAAAGTCGCATGCCGCCACTCAGAAATATTTGAAGCATGTGCTAGACTGGAGCTGCCTCACAGATAGGAAGACAATTGATTCATGTGGCATTGCATCATGACTCGTCACTCTCAAAGGAAGATATGTCTTTGTTATGGTAATTGCTTTTCGCCGTCCCTTCTTAGAAAACAAGCGGCACATTAATAGTACAGACAGTCAGGGCTTTGGAAAGGGCTCTCGAAAGGGCTACGGAAAGGGCTTTCGAAAGGGCTATCGAAAGGGCTATCGAAAGCCGTTTAAACAGGGGAAAGTTGATAAACGCAGCCGTTGATTGCCAGTCGATAGAGGGCGCGACAGTGTGGAAGTCAAGTTGACTAAAAATACGTCTAGTAAGAAACCTCCGAATAGAGGCGTGGAACCGGGTGTGGCAAGGCAGTTGCCAGTCTTCAATATCGAAGTTTCATAGGCTGAACACCAATGTCAATCAAAAGACGTTACAGAACCCAACGGAATTCTAGTCTACTCTCCTAGGTGTAATGCAGATTGTCTTTCAGTGAAAACAGAATTTCCCTGTCTCTTTCACACTATTATAGGATTTTGCCATTCTTTTCCATTCATTTTGAGGTGTATAACATCTTACCTTATTTCAAATAAGAGAATGATAGCAGTCAGTGCAACTGCATGCATTTAAAAAGTCACTCCAAAATTACTGCCGAATGCAAACCTCTCACTAATGTTGTAAAGTCTACGAGATTTTACTGCGATTGTCGGTTTTGAAAGTGTAATTCATGAATTTTTCCCATTGGTAATTTTTTTTTCTTTGAAATACTCTATATTTTCATATCACATGTATTGATATTTTGCTAAACATCAATAAAATCTGCCGTCAGGATAACAATCTCTATTGCCAAGCACCATTAACATTGAACAGGCATTTCGTGGGTGATCACCCTGTCATATGAAAACCCGTCCTGGTACATTTCCTGTGAAAGGGAAAAGAGAGAATCTGCGACAAAAAAGGATTCCTGCGAAGCCAAAGGCCCTGACTTACAGAAGGCTTAATGATGGCGGTACCGGAATATTAGTAAAGGGAAGTCGATGCTGATTAACGTTTTCTACATAAACAATTATGTATAAGAGGATATCTCTTCTGTCCATTCGGAATGCATACCTATGCAGAACTATGTGAAGCTAAATTGAATAACACCAACAAATATGTGGATGATGCACAAAAAACAAAACAAAACAAAACACACACACATGTTAAGAAAGTGGGGCGCAACAAAATCTATAACTGAGTCCAAAGTGCCAGTCAACATCCGTGTCAGTGGCTCAGCTGAAGCGTCTGGTACCGTTTTCACCAGAAATATCTCATTTAGAGGAAAGCTGTTGTTGATAACGTAGATACTTATTTGCTTAGATCTGTAAGAAATAAACTCTTCCCATCTGTCTTGACAGGATTTTATTGATACTGTCTTCTTTCATTTTCTTTGTCGAAGGTATTTAAAGGACCGTTCATTCGAAAACGAAATAAAGTTCAAGTTCCGAGAATAAACTGAACTTCTTTTAGAGACCAAAGACTGTAATATTTGGTTATTGTTACTCCAAGGTTCCACAATTATGTTTTTCTCAATTTACTTTGTTTTGATTATGCAACCTTATTCTCTGTTACCAAAGAAAGTGAAATGTTTATATTCTTTTCGAAAAATGAGAAAAAAAATTGAATTCAAGTTCAAGTTCAATCATAGTTTATTTCCAATCAACGAAAATCAAAACGTAATACAAAGTATACATATCATAAAATGATATTGTCTACACTTTTACAAAAGGTTCATGTAATATACGAAATAAATTATATACATCAACATATGTACAATAATCAGAAGGAACGATGCGTATACATGTATACTTCGCGAGCTTTCAGAAAATAACTTCAATTTTGGAAAATAGCGATCCACAAAAAAGCTAAGCTTGTAGGACGTGGATCCCTAGATAATTGATGAGTAAGCAATATATTATTCAAGTTTTTTTTATTATTTTCTTACAGCATTTATATTGAATATAGATTACTTAAGTCGTTTGTAAAAATATAGCTATACGCTGGCTTCGACAATAATAGAAAATAAGTATCAATGCTAATGCCCAGACGGTGTTCATTGAACTGGTGTACCGAGAAAATAATTATAAGAAGGACGACACACTCGTACAGACATTCAGTTACCCACACACATATACGACGCGAGACAGTACCGAGAAGAGAGAAGACGGTGACAATACAAGTCTACGAGGAACAAAGACAGGAAGGGAGAGGAAAGAAGAATAAGGAGAGAAGAGAGGTCTGCATACAGAACACGCCAAGTGCTGCGACATCAGGACAGGTGAAACCTCAAGCATGAATTAAAACAATTAATTCAGATTATCTAGAATTATAAGTAGATAACAAATGTTTTCTGAATTTGTATTTAAATGTGAGGAATGAGGGTGAGTCTTTTAAGCTATTATCTAGATTATTCCAAAGTCTGGGTCCGGTATACATAAATGTATTTTGGGCATGTACGGTTCTCATGAATGGAAGATGGAATTCGTTGGATCGTCGCGTAGGATAGTTATGTACATGACTGTTTCGATGAAAAGAGTCGTGAAATATTTTGGGTAAAAAGTTGCTGTTGTAATTAAACATGAACTGACCAAGTTGAAACACATACAAATCTTTTATTTTTAGTATTTCATGGTAAAAAAACAAAGGATCTGTATGTTCTCGTGTAGTTAGGTTAAAAACAGTTCTGAGCGCTTTCTTTTGCAATAAAAAAAGTTTATCAAGTAATTGAATATAATAAAACGTATGATATTACGTATTGAAAATTGAACGAGAATAGGCATATACACCAGAGATGTGAAAAATACACAAACACCCCGATACACTCACTGGCGAACTGGAATACAAATTGTACAATTTGCAAATTAGATTGTTAATGGAAACATGAACAATAATGTATAGCTCTCCGCCGTATGCTCCCATAGTCATCTATAACATCATTATGATGAGCCGTGCATAACATAGGCCTATAAATAGTAACTATTGTTAGAGGCTACCTAGGAGCTCCCCCCCCCCCCAAAAAAAAAAAAAAGTCACGCATGTATTGATGATATCCTCTGAAAGACTACTGTGTACAATTCTGATCATTATCAGCCCCTTCCCATCCTCATAAAATCAATCTACAGAAATGATGAACCCACCCCCCCCCCCCTTCTCGACAGTCCCGGCTTCTCCACAATGGGTATATTTATGTTTGGAATATTGCCCACGAACCCTCGTGGGATTGACGAGGCTTAATTTATGTTGTGATGGGATTAACAAACCTTTTTACATTTTTAGACTAAAGAATCACTGGAAAACAGGACCTTGTTTCATTTTCAGAGTAACGAACCTTCGAAAAAACGAACGCAATTTCATTTTCAGGCCATCACACCTTCGGAATAACAACCCATATATCATTTTATTTTAACAAACTGTAGGAATTATGAGCCTTGTTTCATTTTCGGAATATTGAAAGGGTCTTCACGAAACTTAGTACGTATGCATGCACTGACTGGCAGTGATTATGTAATGAATGTAGGGGTCATAGGTGAAGGGTCGAAGGTTAAGGTCAACTCCTCCAATTTCACCATTTTCCTCTTATCTATGCGATGCTTCCAGGATTTTTCTTGAAACTTAGTGTATGCAAGTATTACTCAATGAGATTCTTTTGGAAGTACCTTGTCATACGGTCAAAGGTCCAACGGTCAAATGTCATGTGAAAGTGCTAAATTTAAAGGATCAAAAATTAAGTAAAAATCCTCGATTCCCCGAATACCCCAATTCCCCAATTACGAACCCTATTTCGTCTTCGGATTTAACAATCCTTCGAACAACTTCGGAAAGGACATGATGGAACACAATTCTTATGAAACCTTGTCATAAAAGGCAGACAGCGTTTATTTCTGATAGATCTAAACAACTTTGTATATATATATATATATATATATATATATATATATATATATATATACATATATATCATCAACCATTCATGGATTTCCTCTAAACGAGATGTTTCTCTCGAAAATGGACTCTTCATTTGAGCCACATGGGTCTTTTCTGGCGCTTTTGACGTGGTCATAGATTTTGTGCGTTGTGCTCTAGTTGCGTAACATGTCGTGTTTTTGTTCATTGTGTGTGTGTGCACACCATCCAAATAATTCAGCTTCACATTTTCTACATAGGTATGCATTTTGAATGGCCAGAAGAGATGTCTTTATCTACATTTGAGTTGAAATTGTTGATCAGCACCTATATAATTCAGCTTTCTGTGAGACTGGCGTCTCGGAATACGCATGACTGAAAGGAATGCACCATATTCCCCTGGCACTTTGGCTTTGTAGGAATCCTTTTGTGTCGTAGATCCTCTTTTTCCCATTCACAGGAAATGTATCACGGACGGGATTTCCTATGACAGTGTGATCACCCACGAAATGCCTGTTTAATGTTAATGGTGCTTGGCAATAGAGATTGTTATCTTGACGGCAGATTTAATGGGGGTTTAGCAAATATCTCAGTAGATTTAATATGAAAGTATGGAGTATTTCAAAGTGAAAAAAATCACCAATGGGAAAAATTCATGAATTACACTTTCAAAACCGACAATCACAGTGAATATCTCGTAGACTTTACAACAACAGTGAGAGGTTTGCATTCGGCAGTAATTTTGGAGTAGTTTTCACGTGCAGAACCCTCATGACTTTTCAAATGCATGCAGTTGCATTGACTGTCATTATTCTCTTATTTGAAGTAAGGTATAAGATGTTTTAGACCTCAAAATGAATGGGAAAGAATGACAAAATACTATAGTAATATGAAAGAGACAGGAAAATTTTATTTTCACTGAAAGGCAACTATGAAAACCTAGGAGAGTAGACTAAAATTCCGTTGAGCTCTGCAATGTGTTTTGCTTGACATTGGTGCTCAGCCAATGAAACTTCGATATTGAAGACTGGCAACTGTCTTGCCACACCCGGTTCCACGCCTCTATTCGGAGGTTTCTTACTAGACGTATTTTTAGTCAACTTGACTTCCACACTGTCGCGCCCTCTATTGACTGGCAATCAACGACTGATTTAGGCTAAAAATACGTTGCCCGCAGCTAGCGTGTTTTTTTTTTTAGACGGCACAGATTGGGGAAACTAAAAATCTATCGGGGACCCTATCCCTAAACCTAACCCTAATCCTAATCCTAACCCTAACCATCAAACCCTAACCCTAACCCTAACCCCAACCCTGGCCCTAACCCTAACCCTAACCATAACCAAAAACCCTAACCCAACGTTTTTCCCATAGGTTTAACACGCGCCATGCCCCAATCTGTGCCGTCTTAAAAAAAAAAACGCTGCCCGCTAGCTAGACTGCCTCCGACCCTTCCTCCGAAGTTACTCCGACCAAAACTGCCTCCGTCTGAACACAGCTTAAAGGGACATTCCAGACGATTTTCATAATTTCACATCATGTAGTACATAAATCGACAACTCCATGTATACATTTTTGGAATTTATTGTGGTTCTTGAGCAGAGAAACAATACTTTGAAAAACCTTAAACAAATTACACTGAACAAAGATGATGACATAGGAGGTTCACATATTTAAGAAATGTAGCAGTGTAATTCCATTACAATACCGCTTGCTTGCGAGTTCACCTGTGTATAATCTATGCATGCCTTCTTCTTTTGTTCTGCTTCCTTGAGCCCCAACTCATGCATTCTTATGGTGACTCTGCCATGTCATCATCCTTGTTCATTGCAATTTGTTCTAAATTTTGAAAATATTCTTATTCTTCATCCCAATGATCACAAATTCTGAAACTCTGTACTCAGTATAACTGTTTCAAAAGAAGAAGTTTCTTCTTTTGTTTTAAAAGAAGAAGTTTCTTCTTTTAAATAGAAGAAGTTTCTTCTTTTAAATTAGAAGAACTTTCTTCTTTTAAATTTCTTGGTGTTTGCGTTGATAACAAGCTTTCGTGGAGGAATCATATTGATAACATAAAATTATTTCACGTAAAATTGGCGTAATGAATAGATTAAAATATTATCTTCCTTCATCTGCATTATTAACTCTTTATTCTAGTTTGATACTCCCTTATTTAAACTACGGGATTCTTGCTTGGGGTAATACATATCAGATGTTACTTGATAAACTTCTTTTATTGCAAAAGAAAGCGCTTAAAATTGTTTTTAATTTACATACCCGAGAACATACAGATGCTTTGTTTTCTGACCATAAAATATTAAAAGTAAATGATTTGTATGTGTTTCAACTTGGTCAGTTTATGTTTAATTACAACAGTAACTTTTTACCTAAAATATTCCACGATTTATTTCATCGAAACAGTCATGTTCATAAGTATCCCACGCGACGATCCGACGAATTCCATCTTCCGTTAATGAGAACCGCACATGCCCAAAATACATTTCTTTATACCGGACCCAGACTTTGGAATAATTTAGATAATAGTTTAAAAGATTCCCCCAAATTTGTCACATTTAAATATAAACTCAGAAAACATTTACTTTCTACTTATAATCTTAGACAATTTAAATTGCTATAATTTATGCTTGAGCTTTCACCTGTCCTGATGTCGCAGCACTTGGCATGTTCTGTGTGCAGACCTCCCTTCTTTCTTCTCTCCTTTTCCTTTCCTGTCTATTGTTCTTCGTAGACTTGTATTGTTACCGTCTTCTCTCCTCTCGGTACTGTCTCGCGTCCAACAGTGTATATGCGTGTGGGTAATTGAATGTGTGTACGAATGTATTGTCCTTGTCATATTTTCCCGGTACACGTGGTTCAATGAACAGTGTCCGGGCACTATAGCATTGGTATTCTATATTTTTTTCCCCACCTGTGTATCTCAAAATAACTACATGTATATTCTTAGAGAATAGTATATAATTCACTCATTATTTATCTAGCGATCCACGTCCGACAAGTTTTGCTTTTTAGTGGATCGCTATTTTCCATGATCGAATTTATTTTCCGCTCGCCCACGTAGTATTTGTACAGTGTTCCTCTTTATTATTGTACATATATGTTGTTCTATAATTTGTCTCGTATATTACATGAATCTTTTGCAAGCGTTTGAACAATATCATTTAATGACATGTATACATTGTACTATGTTTTTGATTTTCGTTGATTGGAAATAAACTATGATTGAATTGAATTGAATTGATTAAATTGAACTAATTTATAGTTGTTCAAATGTAAAAATCTGAAAATCATCCGGAGGTTTCCTTTCTAAGTAATTGATTGACAAGGTGCCCGACATCGACGAATGTTTATTGATGAGTGTTTTTTTTTTCTGAAACACCGATCAATTCAGTGCTTATTTACGTCGATGTAGGGCAATTTGTAAATCAGTTGCAATAAATGGGGGTATTTGTGTCTTAGTGCCTCGGTTTGTGTGTATGTGTGTGTGTGTGTGTGAGTGTGTGTGTGTGTGTGAGCGTGTGTTTGTGTTTAGGCGGGGTTAGCATCAGCGGATGGGGATTAGTGGTTTTATGAGCACTTAGGTTTGCGTGTGTAAGTGTGTGCGCACACACACACACATTCGTACACACACGCGCATACACACACACACACACACACACACACATACATACACACACACAAAACCAAGGAGGTTTGAGAAATGCAGTAACAACAGTCGCATTCCCTTTGATCCGATGTTTCATGCCGCCACTGAGAAATATATGAAGTACGTGCTAAACTGAAGCTGCCTCACAGATAGGAAGACAATTGATTCATGTGGCATTGCATCATGACTTGTCACTCTCAAAGGAAGATATGTTTGTATGATGGTAATTGCTTTTCGCCGTCCCTTCTTAGAAAACAAGCGGCACATTAATTGTACATTCACGGGGATGTGCATATAAAACTGTTCAAAAATTGATGAAATGAAAATCAAAATTACTCGTTTTTACATATCACTTTACACTAATCTAACATTTAAATGAATAAAGAACTATACTCGAAAATTGTACCATGTCAGTTTCATTTGTCGCAAGCGATCGGAAAGATGATAAAATCGGCTTTGTAGTGAGAGTACAGTTTCAAACATTTTCACGACATACAGCTCAGGTTTACATTTTTGCACATAATCTAGGACGGGATTTACCTTTGTTTCATATGCTTTATCATTAAGAGAACATCCATTCTATTTCACAAATAAACAATCAGAATATGGACAATAATGTTAGAGTTTAAAATCAATCTTCAGATTGCTCAAATAGACGGAGGCATGGAACCCTGATCATCAAAGGCGCAAATGCACCTGTTGAATTCGTTTGTGCATCGATCAATAAAAAATGGCAGTTGTTTGAATAAATACAGTCTATTGGAAATCCATCTCTTAAACCTCCTTGGCAGAACCACCACCAACAATTACTCAAAGGCTGCGTTTTAGTCAAGGCGCTAATTCCTGTAAGAGGCTTAATTAAGGAGTTCGTTCAACCCACCCCGCAGAAAAGGTTTGACCAGACAAGGTGGTAATGGGTTCTCTATAGGGCTTTTTACACTTGTAAAATTTTGCTTAGCCCCGGACCAACGGTGGGGCTAAGGGGGGGCCTTAGCCCCACCGTTGGTACGGGACTATCCTTAGCCCACTTTCTGTTTACACTTGTTTTTGCCAAAGTGGGCTAGCCCCACCGATAGTACGGTACTATCTGGCCCTGCAAAATAGCAGGGGTTAGCACCGCAATTGCGGTGCCAAGCAAGTGAGTGTAAACAGAACGAAAAAATAATCCTGGGCTAAGCGACGGAGACGAAGTCCGACCCTCACTGACCAATCAGAAACGAGGTAGTCAAGTGCTGCCGGTGCGTGCGTGTACGTGTACAGTACACAGCGTAATTATGAATATTCATGTGGTTTGGAAAGTCCGGGACTAAGAAATACAAGTGTAAAAAGGTCAGTTTTCTTCTTAGCCCCGGACAAGAGATAGTACGGGACTAATTGGCAAGTGTAAAAAGCTGAAAAAATTGGTACGGGACTAATGATAGTCCTGGGTCAGAGAAAGTCCGGGGTTAAGAAACACAAGTGTAAAAAGCCCTTATGAACATCCCCAGGTAGTATGTGGTTCCAAATTGTGGTGTCAGTAGAATTTTACTGGCCACTTTTCATCATGATTTGTTGGAACAAACGTAAAAGAGTATGCGCACACATATTACAGACTATTACACGCACCACTAGCACTGCTACAGGCGCCAGTGCCAGTGCTGCGTGTAGTAGTCTTAGCGCGCATATACTTTTTCTTCGATAAACAAGGGTTTTGCCAGCAAACTAACTTTTCACGCCAAGCTGGGTTCGGTGTAGTGTAGTTTCTAGCCGTTTTTATTTCGTCTTTATTTCAAGAGTTCAAGCAAGCCGAGTGAGAGCGCATACCCGGTGATTGTGACGACCGAATCGCAATCACTGGGTGTGTGCTCTCACTCCACTTATCGCAATATATACAGCGGGCTTCTGCATAATACAGGTACACAAACTGCAACTCAGAGAAATAAAGACGAAAAAAAAAGGCTAGAAATTAAGACTAGGGTCGGTAAACGCTTGTCGCTATTTGGGGCACTGAAAACAACAAACTCACACAGTTTTTGCATTTATTTCATGAAGAATTCATCAAAACTGCATAAAACTATATATGTATATGTTGCTAGAGATGTCATCCATACAGTGGGATTCATTGTAAGTTATAATATTGTGCATGGTTACCATGGTAACCGGAAGCCTAAAGGTGACTGGTAACCCTCAAAATGCCTCCTGCTGCTGCAAACATTGTTGTTGTTTTTTAATCTTATAGATGCAATAAAAAAAAACACAATGTATTTATTGATTTTCGTTAAAAAAGTTTTCCCTGTTGCCATGGCAACCAGTATTATCCAATCAGAACTTAGTTGTCAATAACTCGAAAACTAAAGCCCATAATTTCAAAAAGCTCAATAAGCATGTCCTTCCTTCTGCATAAAGTGTACGACATCAGGTATATGTGAAGAATATTTTGAAGCATTCTCAAGTTACAGCAAAATTTGCAAGCAAAGGCATAATAAACGGCCATTGAAAGAAAGATATCATTTTCGTATAGTAAAATACATGAAAAAGTTGCATCCGTCGTACTTTCAACACAAATTTGACTTCAAAGCATAGGAAAATGTATATAGTTTTTAATAATGTATGGACACAAATTTCCCTTAAAAATAAGATGAATACAGAAAGCAAAGCCAATATTCTATAGTAGCTCTTTCGAGTATTTACAGAGCGATGGTTATTCAAAACAATCCTAGAAAAGAGCAGAGGAAAGCAATTGATTGTTTATGTTCTTAAAGGAAGTTTATTCAAGAATACCGATAAAATTCCTTTCTAAAGAAGGAATATACACGTGCGCTGGATTATCCATCAAAGAATTAAGTGTACTTTTGTGTTCGTTAACTATTGCAATATATATATATATATATATATATATATAGAGAGAGAGAGAGAGAGAGAGAGAGAGAATAAAATGAAATATCATGATATGTAAATTTTATTCAAAACGTGCAGTAATAAATTAATTCTGAGGAGAGAATGAGGGAAAAATCTTGGGCGTCTTTTCCCTTTTTATCCAGACTAATTTTACAGTGTAGAACTCATCTACAATGAGTGATGTGCACGAAAGGCAAAAGAAACAAACCTGTCTAAATTCCAGATATTTTTGGGAGTTACCAATCACCTGTAGGCATCCGGTTACCATGCACAATATTATACCTTACAATGTATCCCATTGTATTTCTGACATCTCTAGCAACATGCACATATATAGTTTTAAGGCGTTTCGATGAATCCTTCGTGAAATAAATGCAAAAACTGTGATAATTTTGTCATTTTCAGTGCACCAATAGCGACAAGCGTTACCAACCCTAGTCTTAATTTCTTGCTGTTTTTATTTCGCTGTTTTGAAAGCTGTTTTGAAATAGTTAGGGCATTTTAGAAAATCTCTGGACCATCTGTGAAAAAATTGCTTACCAATAGCTTTCTTCACCAGTGTGTTCATTAAGGTGTCTAGTAACACCTCTCAATTAGTTCCATCCCAAATCCTTGTGGAAAATTCTGGGGAGCCAATCAAAGTTGGGCACCCGGAGGGGGGCGGGGCAAAAGTGGAAAAATAATTTTTTTCCCAATATAAGCGTGTGAGATGTCTAACTAGGGATTTTTGGGGGTGCTGAATCGATTCCAACCATTAGTTTTGAGTAAAAAATTACTTTCTGACAGTAAAATAGGCCACGCCTCCTTTTTACCCCCGCCGAAATACGTAAATAATGGTATTTTTATACGTATCTCATTGGGTTTATATAGTGGGTTTTAAGGGTGCACTGAAAACATTTATGTGCGATGGGAAGTAGTCGTTCCCATTTGTCTTTTATTTATTACACCACCTATTACTGCTGTACATACTTATTAAATGTTTGATTCTCAATTAGTTCGAACCAACATCCTTGTGGAAAAAAACAAAACAAAACAAAACCGGGGAGCCAGTTAAACCTAGGCAACAAAGGGGGGGGGGGTCAAACAATGGGAAATTATTTTTTTTTCCAGTATTAGCGTGTGAGGTGTGTAATTAGGGGTTTCTGGGAGTGCTGAACGGATTCGAAACATTAGTTTTGAGTGAAAACTACTACCTGACTATCAAAATAGGCCACGCCTACTTTTTGCACCCACCAAATCATGTATTATTGTTGTTTTATACGTGTCTCAGTGGGTTTATAGTGAGTTTTTTAGAATGCTGAATTGAGTTCTATCATTGAATTTGAGCTATACCCACTCTAAAAACAGTGTGCAAAACACGGCAACATAAGTGTGCGATTGGAAGTAGTCGTTCCCACTACTCTTACTTCCATTATGCCCCATTAAAATCCAACAGAAATGTATCTCAATATTAAAACCTTGGTACTTTACCCTACTCCCCGACATCTCCCTCACTGCTCTCATCAGCTGTTTGGTTGATGTTTTTGTAAGAGTTACCATGACATTTGCCGCAAGCAGAAATACACTTGATTCCTTGCTTTTTACTACAGCACCTAGGTGTGCTACAGTCCCCCTCACAGTTGCAGCTGACAAACTTCAGAAGATAGTCCGGTGCGATGGGGTCTGTTGAAGGGACCGGCGGGTAATCTTGGTCACCGAGCTTCCATCCGCACTCCAAGACATCCAGTGATGGAGTTTGCAACTTTAGCCAATCTCTGGTTTGGAGATAAGCTCGCAGAGAATGCTGCACTGCAGCTTCTGTTGTCGGGGCAGTTTCTCAGGTTTGATGCTCCCAATAGCAGCCCGCTTGATGAAGATGTCAAATGTCAAGTCTCCCAAGTCTTTGGGTGGTTTTCCATGGAACATGAGCTTAAATAATTCACAGGCGGCTTTAATGATATCATCTTTCTTGGCTTGGATGTCCAGAAACACATCCATGGCCCTTTCCGCCTCGTCAGAAGTTGATTTGCTGAACCCAGAAATCGCCGACACTGTATCGCAGCCGGAGAAGCTGTGCAAGAAGATCCAATACTTCTGGTATCTCTCTGGGAGGGCCTCCCTGATCTTTGCGATACCATAAGATGTTTCTTTGGCAATTGTGAGGAAGATAGGGTGGTCTGCAGCATGATGAATCAGCAAAATCATGATGTCGGTGACCTCATCCCTCACCTCAACAAGAGAATATTTTGCCTCATCTAGATCTGCCCGGACTGTAGCAGTGTCTGCATCATCGTGACATTGCTGTACACTGATCCCATTTCTACTGAATGTCTCAGCAAGCATGCAGAATGAGCTGGGCCTTGTTGCTCTTGTTGTCGGGGAACTTTTCTCTTGGAACGAGGCTTTTGATGTCTTGGCGAATCAAAATGTCGCAGCATGCATTCTTTGTTCGTCTCAGGTGATCATGGTCCTTAGTGGAGCTGCCGTAGCCATCAAAGACCACAGTGATTTGGAGAAACTGGCTCCCCATGGACTTCACAAACTGGAGGTAGCTCTCGGCAATGCCCTTCCAGGTGATGTTAGCCTCCCACTTGACGTTGTGCAAAAGCCACCCGCCATCAATCACCAGACTCGTGCAGGGAGTTTATTCAACGGGTTCCACAAATACCTTCAGAAATCTTGCAAGGGCAGTCTTGTCTGGCTTTCGCAACTTCTAGTCTTTGTCAAATAGAGACATTGGTGTTGGCGTCAACTTAAATCGCAGAGCTTCTTTGGTCTTGACTTCACGCTCACTAATGATGATTAGACGGTTGAAGAGCTTGAGTGAGTCAATATCCAGCTTCTTTCCATTGACTTTGGGTCCACTTCTGAGGCTCTCTAATGACTTCACCTTGTGCTTAGTTTCCCCTGAAGCCAGAACCGTTTGTCCATTCATCTTGGCCGACATGGCTCTGTCTGATCAGCATGGATTGGGTGAATTTGGTTAGAGCTTACCAAATTCACTGTGTATGGAAACCATGCAGTCAGGTTCTCAGACCACGAGTTGTCAGGTACATGGACTGACATCACAATAGAAACCACACTCATGCATGAGGCCAAGTCCTCAGGCGGTCTAAACAGAGGACGCTTCTGGAATAAATCTGCTCACAGGTGTTGGGTTCAGACGCTGAACCACTTCTCATGCATTCACTTGGAACTTGAACAAGGTATGGACAAGCGTGGGGTACCTGACCACACAGACATCACAAGAGCCCAAATGAAGAATGACGAAGATGCTGCCAACGCCACTGTCGGATGGTTGGAGGAGGTCAACCCCTTCGATGCAACACGGAACAAGAAGACCCAAGTATCCTTTTCAACAGGATTCAGAAGCACTCCAGAGGAACCAGTCAATGTTGATCAGGTAGAGGAGGTTGGCATAGCCATGCAGGCCAAGATGAATGGACGAACAGTTCTGGATTCAATGGAAACTAAGCACAAGGTGAAGTCATTTGAGAGCCTCAGAAGTGAACCCAAAGTCGATGGAAGGAAGCTGGTTATTGACTCACTCAATTTTTTATAATTTGTATATGTATTTCTGCATAGATTATGCAAGTTAAGGCTTATTTGCATAGATACAGAGTGTCTCTTTAGATGAAAAATTTTTCAATTGCCCTAGGGAACATCTGTGCCAAGTAGGACATTTGTACTAAAAAATGCAGCTTTTACCCCCTTAGCAAGTCTACTATGTGGTATTATCCTGTGGTACTGCCCTGTGGTGCTGTCCTGCGGTACGTCCCAAAATACCACAGGACAATTCCTGTGGTACTGTCCTGTGGTACTGTCCTGTGGTATGTCCCAAAATACCACAGGACAAGTCGTGTGGTACTATTCTGCGGTACTATCCTGTGGTACTGCCCTGTGGTACGTCCCAAAATACCACAGGACAAGTCGTGTGGTACTATTCTGCGGTACTATCCTGTGGTACTGCCCTGTGGTACGTCCCAAAATACCACAGGACAAGTCGTGTGGTACTGTCCTGTGGTACTATCCTGTGGTACTTTCCTGTGGTACTGTCCTGTGGAACATCCCAAAATAACACAGGACAAGTCGTGTGGTACTGTTCTGTGGTACTATCCTGTGGTACTGTCCTGTGGTAATGCCCTGTGGTACTGTCCTGTGGTACATCCCAAAATACCACAGAACAAGTCGTGTTGTACTGTCCTGTAGTACTATCCTGTGGTACTTTGCTGTTGTACTCTCCTGTGGAACGTCCCAAAACACCACAGGACAATTCATGTGGTACTGTCCTGTGGTACTGTCCTGTGGTATACGTCCCAAAAAAGCACAGGACAGCTCCTGTGTTACTGTCCTGTGGTACGTCCCAAAATACCACAGGACAATTCGTGTGGTACTGTCCTGTGGTACTTTCCTGTGGGAATGTCCTGTGGTACTGCCCTGTGGTACATCCCAGAGTACCACACCAGCCTGTGACACAGTACCACACAGTTCCTGTGTTAACATATATTTGTGTGGTACATTGTGTGGTACCGACCAGTACCACAGGGAGTACCACATTAGCCTGTAAAACAGTACCACACAGTTCCTGTGGTAACATTCATTTATGTATTACATTGTGTGGTACTGACAAGCACTACAGGGAGTACCCTACAAGCCTGTGGTACAGTACCACACAGTTCCTGTGGTAACATTACAAGTATGTGGTACATTGTGTGGTACCGACAAGTACCACAGGGAGTACCACAGAAATTTTTTGTTAAGCGGCACATTAATAGTACAGGCAGTCAGGGCTTTGGAAAGGGCTCTCGAAAGGGCTATGGAAAGGGCTTTCGAAAGGGCTATCAAAAGGGCTATCGAAAACCGTTAAACAGGGGAAAGCTGATAAACGCAGCCGAAGAAAACAAGCGGCACATTAGTAGTACAGGGAGTGGATAGGGCTTTCGAAAGGGCTACAGAAAGGGCTTTCAAAAGGGCTATGGAAAGGGCTATGTAAAGGGCTATCGAAAAGGCTTTCGAAAGTCGTTTAAACAGGGGAAAGTTGATAAAGCAGCCAAAGACTACACCATAACCCGTACACACACACACGACAGGCCATATACGAACCCGTACATATTATACGCACCACACGTACAGAATGACCGCGATACAAAAAGATACCACGATACTCTTGAACTCATACACCCCAGTACAATACACACGTACACACCAAACAAATCCAAACACAAACACGCATAGACACACTTGTGCACACACGCACACGTATACACACAGCCAAACAAACCACTACCACTTTACCATGGACGCAAACAGATTTCACACATCATACTAGTACTCCAAACAAACATGTACAGAGTGAAGTACAGCTATGCGGTCACGCATCACATACACACGTCACATCTACGCACCACATCCCATACACATATCACGCAGCTCCCCCCCCCCCCCCCCCCCACACACACACATACACCACATCTACCAATCATACCACCCCAACCAAACAAGTCGTAGTGCATCTTAGCATTATCTTCTCAGTTCTGCAGCTTGAAGACAACGACCGACGACAGTTTGTGCAGCTTCGTTTCATTTCACCTGCACAAATTGTCGCCATTGAGGTAAAAAGTTGGTAAACTGGACGAGCAGCACAATAATATTTGTCGCCAGGCGACAGTAGGGGCGATAATTTGTGAAGGGGCGACAATTTGTGAAGGGACGACAATTTCTGCCGCAACAGACCTCCCTCCTTTTTTCCCCTGCTGCCGCTGCCACTCTTCCTCCTCGATCCTCCTTTCTTCTCCTCGTTCCTGGTAGTGTTGTAATGTTATTTTGTTGTTCCTGTTAATATTGCGTCTTCTCTTCATGCACGCATTTCGATCTTTCAGTTTTTTTTTTCATGCCGACCTCTGTGTACTACATGTACTAGGTGTTCAAAAAATCCCACTTTTAATCCTTAATAGTTCATTTCATTTCATTTTATTTCATTTCATTTGGCAGAATATAAAACAATGTACAAGAAACAAGAAACAAATACAGGCCAGGACTCCTAGGAAGCAAATTTATGCTTGTGGCTGGAGCCCTCAAACCAAAAAGGATAAAATACTGTACATACAATCAACCAGCACTTTTTGTGATATGGACTAATACACACAGAAGATTAGTCCAAATTAAAATAACACAATGTGTACTCAAGTCATCTGTTATTGACACAAAAACATATCTTTGCTTATTTTTTTTTGGCAGATATAGTACACACACGCACACACTCGCATATTCATCCTTAGTATACAGAGAAAAAGAGATAAGAAAAAGAAAGGTAGAGGAAGAAAGGAGGTCTAGCCAGTCATGGATACCATCTGTCTAAATACACTCTGTTTATATAGTACTTTAAATCTGGAAAATGTAGTGCTAGATTTAAGGTCACCATCAATAGAATTCCATTCCTTGACACCTGTAAAACGTATGGATTGCAATCTTAGAGTGGAATAAGTAAAAGGTTTAGGAAAATTGTAGCGGTACCGGGTGGGATATGAGTGGAATGAGGAATTCATATGGAACATGTTTCTGAACACATCGGGCAACATATTTTGGTGATACTTAAACATGAATAACAAAACTTTCAGCTTGACCAGATCAAAATTGGAAGTATCCGAAATTGTACAAAGAGTGATGAACTTGGACAAGTAAAATGACTATTGCTTATACTATACGTAAAGCTCGTTTTTGAAGCATGTATAATCTGTTAATGTGTACTCTGTATGTGTTTCCCCATACTTCATGCAATAATTAAGATGAGGCAAAATTATCGCATTATAAATATTTACCAAAATATTAGAAGGTAATACACTTTTTAGTTTGGATAAAACAACTACATTTCTTGACAATTTAGAACAAATATTTGCAACATGATACTTCCAGTCAAGGGATTCATGAATGAGTACGCCTAGAAAAAATATCGTCTCAGTTCTCTCTATGGAAGTATTATCAATCATAACATTTTGGTCGTGAAACAACAGTTTTTTACCTCTCGGATGAAATATCATATATTTTGTTTTACTAAAATTCAAAAAAAGTTTATTACTCTTGTACCATTCACTTAATATTTCAAGTTCATTATTCATTGTGGAAATTAATGAGGATATATCTTTGTGAGAGAAAAGCACAACAGTGTCATCAGCAAATAATGAGAATTTTAAAATCTTTGAGGAATTCACAATTAATCATTCACATACAACAAGTTCGAAAACTATACATCAGATAACACTGACATTGATATGAGCAATAACTGATTTTTTTTTTTTTTTTTAGTGTACAATTTAGTTGGAGGAGATTTGAATATGAGAGCATGAATCATTTTCGTTAAATTCATGATTAATTTTAAAGTTAAGCTCCAGATTTTGGTCAAAATAATTTGAACCATCTGTACAAAATTGAACTTTACACAAGAACCGATGTGCATGTGAGTGTATGCTTACAATGACCCTGAACTACATACATGCCACAAATACTACCTTTTCAGAGCTATGCTGACCAAAGAGTATAGAAGCGCACGCAGTGCACTAAGAGGGAACACTCGACTTTCTCGATTTTGCGTAGTACGCTCATGGGCAGGAGCGGTCGCCATTTTGGGATGCAAACCGCCGGGTGATCGATAGAGGGCGTATTTTGCCTCCGTTTCATTTCAAGGGGCATACAGGATAAAAGGTGAATTCAGAACCTCATAATGGCATATAGAAGTAGAATTCCTGCCTAATCATGAAATATGATTGAAGAATAATGTTTTTTACTTTCCAATCTATAGTCCATCAATGTTCACAGGCTAATTTATGACCGTATGCAAGCCTACTTGTCACGTGTCCTAAGCCAAGTAGTGCTTGTGTGCAGAATGACATGGGTGCTCATGATTATCAAGGGCACTTTCTCTCCCTCCCCCTCTCTCCCTCTCCCTCTGGCCTCCCTTCTCTCACTTTCTTCGTTTTCTTTTTTTTTCTTCTTCTTCAATTTTCTGAGTCTGAAACAATTTTCAAGCAATTTTCTTCTTTTTCTTCTTCTTCTTCTTCAATTTCTTCAAACATACCTTGGATTACAAACAAGATTAAAAGGTTGATCAAAAGGAGAGACAGGTTGAACAAAAAAAAAAAGAGTCGGAACATGAAATTGAGAAACCACGGGGTAGTCCCTTTTCAATTGGAGGAAGAGTTGAAAGAAGTTAAGAAATCACTGCAACAGGAGCTAAGGAGTCCTTATTGGAATTATGTGGAATCTCTTTTTTCTATTGATGAAGATACCACAGAATTTGAGAGTATGAAGAGATTTTGGGGCTTCATCAAACACAACAGGACTGATAATACAGGAATAAGAGAGCTGAAAAGTGATGGTATCAATTACGATCACTGATCCGATTGCAAAAGCTGAAGCATTAAACCAACAGTTCAAAAGTGTTTTCACTAACAAGGAAACTCCAATACCGAATGACTTACTACCGGAAACCTCAGACTTTGAAGAAATGGAGGATATTTTGTTTACATCAAAGGGTGTAGAGAGGTTGCTTTGTGGTTTGAAGATATACAAGGCCCCTGGACCGGATGGTATAACTCCACGAGTCTTGAAGCAGCTGATAAAAATTCTGGCTCCAATTCTTTGCAATATATTCCGGTTGCCATATGAATTAAGTGAAGTACCAAATGATTGGCGTGAACACTGGCGTAGCCAGGGGGGGGGGGGGGGGGGGGGCGATGAGGGCGGTCGCCCCCCCCCCCCCCCCTAAGATTTGGACCGGGGATTTGGGAGGCGGGAAAAAAAAATGAATGTATACTGTATGCATGCACATGAAGCGGGTCTCCTTTGCAACCTTTCATCAAATAAGATATTTTTTGAATATTTCACTCAAAGTGTGCACAAGATCGTTGAATTTCAATTCAAAATATGCAAAATCTCTCGTGCTTGGGAGGGGGTATCCCCCTCCCAAACCCTCCCCCTCTGTGCCTCTTTCCCTAGCTTAGTACACTTTTTAGATTTACACACACAAAAAAAAAATATGAATAATTCTGAGTGCACAAGACTTATCACTTATATTCCGAAAACTCAAGGTTCCGTCATGTATAAGGGGAATTTCCCCTTTTAATCGACCCTTTCCTCCCTCAGCCCCCCCCCCCCCCATAAGTTTTTTCTTTTTTCTTTTTTTTTGTGATTTCCCAAATGTTGATTCCATCAAATATGCGTATACGAGATATCTCAATTTCAGGCAAAAGCTCCATCGGAAGGGAAGGGTGGAGATAACACTCGCCCACGCCTTCTCCCTGCTCGCCCGCCCCTACCCCCCCCCCCCTTCCGCCATGCATAGAAGTAGACTGTGGCTATACCCAGATCGCTTTATTTCAATTCTAAAAACGCAAAAGCTCCGCGAGCGGGAGGGGGAATCCCCCTTCCCCTAAGCTCTACCTCACTAGACTTTATATATACACACAATGGTGCACATTTGGAATAAGAGCTAAATTCCGTGATTTTAACACTTCGATGAAAAAGTATTGCACCAAAAATTTGCACCAGATCGCTGAATTTCAGGTCTGAAAACGCAAAATCACCTTCGTGTGGGAGGGGATATGCCCCTATCTACACCCTCGTGTGCATGCTTTTTCTATTTGATTGCTGAACTGCAGACAGCGTTCATGATATTCAGTGTAAGAATTAATACAAGAAGATTATTTAAATGATATACCATTTTATAGGCAAATTGTTCAATAATAATCTACGCTAAAATATACTGCAACCTTAAACAAGTGGGACTGTTTCAACTCGTTAAAACACGCAAAAACATGCATCAAATTGCACCATTTGCAACATCAAAATGCAAAAAGTTCTCATCGTGGGAGGGGGGACACCCCCTCCCACACCCTCCCCTCCCCCTTCGCTCGCTCCGCTCGCTCGGGTTCAGTTGCGTTCATGATATTCACTGAAAAGAATTAACACAAGAAGTGTATTTAAATAGTACCATTTTATAGGCAAATTGTTCAATAATAATCTACATCAAAATATACTGCTACCTTATAAACAAGTGGGACTGTTTCTCGTCGATAAAACGCGCAATAACATGCATCAAATTGCACCATTTACAACATCAAAATGCAAAAAGTTCTTACCGTGGGAGGGGGGACACCCCCTCCCACACCCTCCCCTCCCCCCTCGCTCTCTCCGCTCGCTCGGGTTCAGTCGCGTTCATGATATTCAGTGAAAAGAATTAATATTGAGAAGTGTGTTTAAATTGTACCATTTTATAGGCAAATTGTTCAATAATAATCTACACTAAAATAAACTGCTACCTTAAACAAGTAGGACTGTTTCACGTCGAGAAAACGAGCAAAAACATGCATCAAATTTCACCATTTGCAACATCAAAATCCAAAAAGTTCTTACCGTGGGAGGGGGGACACCCCCTCCCACACCCTTCCCTCCCCCCTCGCTCGCTCCGCTTGCTCGGGTTCAGTCGCGTTCATGATATTCAGTGAAAAGAATTAACACAAGAAGTGTATTTAAAATTATACCATTTTATAGGCAAATTGTTCAATAATAATCTACACTAAAATATACTGCTACCTTAAACAAGTGGGACTGTTACACGTCGATAAAACACGCAAAAACATGCATCAAATTGCACCATTTACAACATCAAAATGCAAAAAGTTCTTACCGTGGGAGGGGGGATACCCCCCTCCCACCCCCCCCCCCCCCCCCCCTAAGATCAAATCCTGGCTACGCCGTTGGGCGTGAAGCAAATGTTGTACCATGCAGTCTACAAGAAAGGTAATCGATCTACTCCTGTAAACTATACCGCCCCATTTCGCTGACATGTATTTGCTGCAAACTAATGGAACACGTTTAAGCCAGCAAAATTATGAAGCACGGGGACGAAAATAACATCATTTTTCCCGTGCAACATGGCTTCCGTAAGAACATGTCATGTGAACAACAATTACTTGGTTTCACAAGCGATTTACACAGGAACTTGGATGCAGGGCGTCAAACGGATGTTATAATCATGGGTTTCTCAAAAGCTGTTGACAAGGTTGGACATGAGCGGCTTTTACCTAAACTGGACTACTACGGTATCAGGGGAAAAAATCTGAAATGGATTCAAAGTTTTCTCAATGGAAGAAGTCAGAGGGTCATTTTGGATGGTATTAAATTTTCTCCAGTAGCGGTAGGATCTGGAGTGCCTCATGGGTCGGTTCTTGGGCCTTGCCTCTTTCTGCTTTACATCAATGACTTGCCTGATGGTCTCGCGTCAAAGGTTCGCCTCTTTGCCGATGATGCAATTTCCTACATGTCAATCGACAATCAACATCATACGCAAAATCTTCAAGAGGACCTAAACAAAATTGGTGACTGGGCGAAAAAAAATGGATGATGGATTTGAACACAGATAAGTGTAAGGTTTTGACAGTATACAGGAAAAGAAGAAAGGTGCAACACGTGTATCATCTAAATAACACCCCTCTTGAATCTGTTGAATCCGTGAAGTACTTGGGTGTAACCATCAATTCTGATTTGAAGTGGACCCAACACATCAACAATACTGTCAATAAAGCCAATAACGTGCTTGCATTTCTAAAACGCAATCTTCGCGTAATATCTTCTGATGTTAAAGCCACAGCTTACAAAACGTCGGTTCGACCAATTGTTGAGTATGCTTCCACAGTTTGGTACCCATCTACCAAGAACCTAATCCACCAAGTGGAAATGGTCCAGAGAGGAGCTGCGCGATTCACTTTAAACCGCTACCGTAACGCCTCGAGTGTCACCAAAATGCTACAAGAACTTGATTGGACCACTCTGGAACAGCGCAGAGAAAATGACAGGCTAATTATGATGTACAAAATACACAATAATCTTACTCCTCTTTCAGCGCAGGACTATATTATCAAACAGGCTACTCAGTTGACGAGAGCCTCGCAACCACACTCCTATCAGGTACCGTATTCGAGAACTGAATCGCATCGCCATTCGTTCTTCTCAAGAACTGTAAGGAACTGGAATTCCCTGTGGTCAGAAATTGTTTCAGCGCCATCTGTGGTATCATTTCGTAACCGTCTAACGGTTGATCACAGTGGCTAGCTATTTTCGTCAAATTTTCTATGTGCTTGTAAATATCTGTAAATTTATTGTAATATAATGTAAATAGCACCAGTCTGCAAGAATCTTCAGTTTATTGAAGGAGGCAGACTTAATCAGAAGAAGAAGAAGAAGAATTTCTTCTTCTTCTTCTTCTTCTTCTTCTTCTTCTTCTTCTTCAATTTCTTCTTCTCCTTCTCCTCCTCCTTCTTCTCTTTCCTCCACCTTCAGTTTGGCCCGTGAAGAGAATTTCAGTTATGATTTCAAGTCACCCGTGTTTTTTTTTTTTTCACGCATAGACTAATATCCACAATCATGATGAAATAATTTATATTCCGTGGACAAAATGAAACAGATCCGTAATATTTTTTTTTCAATGAATGTTTCAAAACTGGTAAAGGCAGACTTCTTTCACTTTCAGGGGCGGATCCAGGGAGGACCACAAACGGCGCACGCCCCCCCCCCCTTTATTTTTTGTTGAAACAAAAGAAATAAAAAGAAAAAAATGGGGGAGGGGTGCGTGCGCCCCCCCCCTTTATTTTTGTAAACACGCCCCCTCTTTACGAAATTCCTGGATCCGCCTCTGACTTTTGTATTTTTACCAAGTTGGCTAACAGTCAACTTGATCTAAGTATTGTCTTTTATTCCTTGTGCCTATGCGACTGACTTGTTTTGACCTATCATTTACCAAGTTCAGCATTATCCTTCTTGGATTTGTGTTGCGGAATATGGTAGTAATGTCTTTGAGGATGTACTCATGGTGAAATGATAGAAAGCTTGAAATGGAAAAAAAAGTATATAGTAACTTTTTTTTCATGTCGGTTGTCTAAAAAATATAAGTATTTTGAAGAATAAGAGCCCATGCAGCAATAAACTGAAGTCTGTAATTTTTCGGTGATTTTCTCATCTGCAGATCAAAATTTGTTTGAAACTCTTGATAATGCACACAGTGAGTCGAGAAGGTCAGAAGGTGTGGGATGGGGATACCCCCTCAACACAAGACAGATTTTGCATTATTTTGTTATTGAAAATCAAATCTTGGTACACACTTTTTATGGAATATTTTCGAGACGCATACTCAAGTATTTTCAATCAAAAATGAGAAAAATCATTCTATTGATAAAATATGAAGAGGTAAATCATTGTACGTCTGTCACCTCTTGTCCGCTTTAGATGCGTTTTCACCATGCATACTCGGTCTATATGGGGGTAGATGTATAGCGCTCACCGGTAATTTAAAAACCAGTAGTTTGAATGGAGTATGGTGAAATTGATATCACGATCTCAGAGGTATAATGTTCTCTCAATAGTTTCACGAGAAATGCAACCAGTTAAAAAAAGGGTATAATCTATAATTGTTTCACGTTTTTTTACTGATCAAATTCATTTGAAAATCCATCATCCGATTCTCGAAAAAAAAAAAGGATTTGAAAACACTTTCATAGCAGACCAGTCCTCCCGCCAGTAAATGAGACGTCCATGGTGCCTAATATACTGACTTGCTCTCATGAAACTATCTTTCTATCTCTCTCAGCCGTTTCTTGGAGTTAATATTTTCAGCTATAACGCCAATGAATCGGGAAACGGGGGCGGGGGGATACCCGGGGAATCAATTTGTCACAGTTGTAGAGACTGGATTTTGTTTGTGTGTGTGTGTGGTTTACATTTATTTTTAAACATTAACTCTTCTGTTGTATTTGGAGATTTGGGAAGAAGTTTTTTACTTTTATTTTCCTTTCTTGTTCAAGCGGACCCTGCTCGCCAGCGGGGGGAAGGGGGTCACCCCTTTAACCCTCATCCCTATAATAGTTAATAATACAGGTCAGATCTTTTCTATCATTACAGCCTGTGTCGTGCAGAAATGTTGCCAAAACATTTTTTTTGGGGGGGGGGGGGGTGGGTGGGAGCGCCGGGAGAGAGGCATCACCCAAACAATCAACACCTCTTTAATGTGTGCAGATTGACCATGAAACCGTGCATAAAAATATGACAATAACTCTGTCTTATGACTAAAATATGATAAGGAAAATTCAGTCTTTTATGTCAGGAAATTGCGTTCCTTAAATAGATTCTCTTGGGAGAATTATGGTATATACCATGTATACCAATGGTATGTACCATAATACATTATCAAAAGAAGAGAACCACCTAAAATATGAATAATGGAATAGATATTCATATCATTCGAATAATATTACGTAAGGGGTCTACAGCCAAGAGGGCCCGGTAAGGGAGAGAGAGAGAGAGAGAGAGAGGGAGAGAAGAGAAGGGGGGGGGGGGTGAGGGAGAGGGAGACTTAAGAGTACGTTTTAGTTAGGCCTTCACATACTTTCATTAGTTAGTTCGAACTTTGAGGGACAACAATCTGGAACCAAAAAGACATTTCTTCAATTTTATATCATAATTTCGTAGAAATGATACTTCTGTATGATAAAACATGGTCCTATATACATCTGAACCCTTGTATGCCTCGTAAAAAGAATAAAATGAAAGGGAGGCAGAATTTTCTCTATACGGCCACGTGTTATACGCTCCGGACGATCCAGCGGCTTGCATCCTAAAATGGCCGCCGTCGGGCTCCATTGCGTACCATCACCCGTTTACGTGTAAAATCGGGAGAGTGTTCCCTCTTAGCGCACTGCGTGTGCTTCTATACTCTTTGATGCTGACTGGGCTTCTAGACTCTTGCTCCAAGGAACATGAATGTTTTATCAATAATTCATGATGGATTACCCTAGGCACTGCTAGTCTAAATTCATGGTAAAGGGAAAATGCATGCACATGAAAGAACATAAGCACACCAAAAATCATAAGCACATGTTTTCGTGTGCTTGTATACACTACATTTCAGGATGAGACTAGCTTTAATAGCGGAATTTCTCACGAATATGTCACAGAGCATTCCAATCCTAGCCATTGTTCGGGACCATTGTACCAATTTATTGACCCCTGTGCAAAATTACAAGTTTGTACAGTGTTGAAAACGGAGCAAAATCTGAAACCCAATTTATAAATGAATTTTGAATTTAAGGAAACTGATTTATGCTATCACTTTTAAATTACCGCTAACAAAACTATATTCAGCTATTGTTCATATCAATGTCAGTGTTGTTTGATATATAGTTTTTGAACTATTAAGGATCAAAAGTGGGAGATGTTTTTTGTAACACCTAGTATAAAGTGTTGTTTTGTCACCATATTATTTTCGTTACACGGCTAAAGTAACAGTGTCCCTACCATGGAATTATTATGTTATTATATCTTTATATTTTCTTGTACTTTATAGCAAGTAATGTTTATGAATGCTTTATATCATCATTATAGCCACATATCATACTAAATATCTCAAATGCTTTAATGGAACATAGTTAAATTAAATTTGGATTGTTGCATATTGTTTTTATTTCTGTTTCTCTCGAGTGATCTACGATTTACAAGCTTTGCTTCCTAGGGTCTAGTAGATTACACTTTTCCATTGCTTCACTTTTCCATTCGTCCCTATAATATTTTAAAGTGTGCGTTGTTTTCCAAATACATAATTATCTGTATGTAAATATTTTATATAATATCTCATGATCTGTGTAGGCCTATTTTCTTTTTTTTTTAATCGCTCAATATCATGAACCGACAAATGCATGCTTTTACCATTTTTTGTTGATGATGGAAATACATTGAAATTGATAATGGCAGCTCTGTATCGTCTCTTCGGTCGTTGAAATCTACTCATCACCATGACTACGTTAAACAATAGTAGATTATATGGCGTACAAGTCACCGAAGAATACGATCGTTTAGTATGGTTAATGTATAGTCATACTTGACAGCATGGCCGGCGCAGCCGTGGGGGCCGTGGGGGCTCGGGCCCCCACACTTTTTGTGCACCATACAGAGGAATACATAAGGTGTCATCACTTTGGGCCCCCACACTTTTTTTTAACCCGGAAGTACGTAAGTGGCACTAAAATAGGAATAGATAGGGATCTTGAAGTATGGCGGCGGTAATGTTTTTCTGTGAAGACCTTTTTCTTCTTTTTTTTTTATTGTAAGCTGAAGAAACCCGGAAGTGGACGTGGAGAAGAGATGACCCTTTTTTTTTTCTTCTTTGCTTGTTAGCTCATGAAACCCGGAAGTGGGCCCCCACACTTTTGAAAACACTGCGCCGGCCCTGGACAGATGTGACAGACCTAACAGACTTGGCAGACAATATTATGTCACTCTTCTTAGGTTTATGGCAGAAGTATTGGTCGTCTACGGTTGAAACAAACAAGCGCGCCGGAACACTTCTGTTTTTTTTTTTTGTTTTTTTTTGGGGGGGGGGGGCAAAATCTCAACGAGGGCACATGTGACGACGTGAAATCCGAAAAAATCGCGAAAATTTTTGCATTTTCAATTATGAAACTACAACATTTAGACAAGAAATATGCCTTTATTGTTCATTTTGGTCTTTAAATCAGTGATTAATTATTTGTTACAGGGGGCACTTTGGGGGGGGGGGGGGGCAAAAACTCGTTTTGCCCCCCCCCCCAACATTTTGTTGGGGGGGGGGGGCAAGTGCCACCCCTGCCCCCCCCCCCCCCCGCTTCCGGCGCCCTTGAAAACAAAAGTAAAACCGATCATCATGCACCCGCATGGCTGCCAACTGTCACGCACTGCTCCTGCGAGACTCGCGCATTTCACCGAATTCCCACGTTTGGCTTTGCCAAAACAATGCCGTTTTTATTTCCACCTGCGTCACAAGCATCGAATTTCAAGAGCGGAATCGGGTGATTACTGACTCCCCCGCAACCACTTTTTCCTTTTTTTTTCCCCTTTTTTTTCCCTTTTTTTTTTCTTTTTTTTTTTGGGGGGGGTGGGGCGTATTGGCTAGCTGGGTGCAGGAAGACTCTCTGCAACCTGCAATGAACCATTTTGTATCCGTTCAAGACTGTAGCCAATCAGAAGCGTTGAAATTAGTGGCATGTATACTCTTTATTCATTTATATATGTTTTTTCTTTTACTTTTTCTTTCTTTCTTTCTTTTTCCTTTTTTGCTATCACGCACAGGAGTGCGCATCAAAAAAAAAGTGCCGAGTGCATCAAAAAATCTTGTGCCAGATTACCGTTTGCTCTCTGCTGTGCACGTTCTCACAAACCCAAACATTTTTGCTTTGATTAACACGGTCAACTGCTTGGCAGCCCAACCCATGAAAGTGACTGGTTCTCACCAATAACGGTAAGTGGAAATATTTAATGGATCCAATAGATCCATCCATCCATATATCTAGCAAACATATAGAATCCACATATTTCAGTTCATGAAGTTAGTGGAGAAGCAGCACACTCTCGGATATTCATAATGCCACGTAACATGCAGTCATGCACTCATTCCTCAGTGACCTAAGGGTTCACTCGAAGATTTTGGAGTGATCCCTGAGGTCACTCTAAAACGAGTGAAAATGAACATTTTCACTCAAAATTCGCTCCAATTTCACTCTAAATTCATTCTTTTCTGTATTCAGTCTTCCAAGAGTGAATATTTTCACTCGATTTTTCTTTTTAGAGAGTACATCCGTGATAACATGGGCTGATAGGGAAAAATGAGAATATCGGTTTGGCTTACAGTGGCTTAGCAATACATGTATTAGTATTTGAGTTTCATAAAGTGTAAATATCAAATGAAAACTAGTTGAACACCAAAAGATTGAATTGTTAGGGGTAGGGACGAGGAACAGTCTTAATTTAAAGATTAAGGTTTGTTTTATTTTTTTATCCTTATGTCAATCAACCGCCTCAGAAAGATGAAGTTTCCCTATTATTGTATTAATGGCTATCAACACCAAGGTCCAGTGCTCCCAACGGATATAGTACGTGGAATTGTATTGTGAAATAGCGAAATGGTCAGCGTCCGCACAAACAGGTTTTGAAGGAAGCAATAACAAAACTGAAAACTTCGAATTTTTGGACCCAGCCTCAAAGATCTTTCGTCGGACTGGCGTTAAGTAAAGAAACTACTATATAGGCATGGTGCACAGTATCTAATAGTGTGTCGTAGACTTACATAGATAAGCTAGGAACCCCTGTTTATTTTTCCGGCCTGTTGTACGCGAAGAAACAACAGGGTGCAATCACATCTTTTGATATGCGTCCATATTCCGTACCCCCTTAGCGTTGCATTGCGCATTCAATTCGATGTAAGCCAAATTCTATATCCATTATTGCATTTTTCTGTCGAGACTGTTTCAAGGGGGAAACGGCTGGTAATAATGCTGTAGCCTTGAGTCGGCGCAGCGTATAGGCTATATCGTAAGCTGGGCAAAGTCGTTACGCCACATCGTCTCGACTATACTCACAGAAGACGTGCGTCTATAGAGTTGCTCATGGTGCTGCATATCCACTTTAGTTCGGAAGAGGCTCCGTACTCATTGAAAAAAAAAAGTATGACGGAAGCAAGAAATCATCAGAATAAGAAAAAAGAAGTGTTTGAATAAATAGGCCTACTTGGATCAAACCTTAAAGAATTTTTCGTTGTCCTGGCGTATAGGCTTTGGGGTATTATTAAGTTCAGTCATTATTTTTCACCAATCTTTACTATAGTGACAAAATGAAATAGTAAACGGCATTTTGAGGAACGATGCTACGGCACCGGCTTGTAACATCAAAGATAATATTGATTTGCACTGCTGAAACTTTGCCCCACTTAAAATCTATCATTGAACACCGGTAAAATTCCTGACTCATGAAAGAGGGCGCGTCTAACACCTATACACAGTGGTTATGATATTCACCTCGTCAGTAGACCTATATCAATTTTACCGATATTGTTCAAAAGTACAAAATTGATTTTTGATTGAGTGTGTAATTAAAAAGACATTTCAGACGATTTTCGTAATTTCAAATCATGTAGTACATGCATCGACAATCGACAGGATGATGACATACGAGGTTCACATATTTCAGAAATGTAGCAATGTAATTCCATTACAATGTATGCATGCCTTCTTCTTTTGTTCTGCTTCCTTAAGCCCCAACTCATGCATTCTTATGGTGACTCTGCCATGTCATCATCCTTGTTCATTGCAATTTGTTCTACTTTGTGAGAATATTCTTATTCTCCATCCCAATTATCACAAATTCTGAAGCTCTATCCTCAGTTTAACTAATTTATAGTTGTTCAAATGTAGAAATGTCAATATCATCCGGAGGTCTCCTTAATGTGTCAAAGTGTCAAAAATACCTCGTCTATATAAACACGGTTTCGCCTTTACGCTTCATTTCCACTGTGCTGTGGCAGATAAATGTAATGTGTAAACAAGTTGAAAATAATGTTGCATGTGTTGTAACGCTGGATCTGGAAAAGGCGTTTGATTTAATTTCCTTTGACAGTATCGTCGAGAAAATACGAAATTGTGGATTTGGAACAAATTTAGATAAATATATGCATTTGTAAAGTGACCATAAATTATTTCACAAACAGAGGACAGTCAAGTTTGAGCTTTATGTTCTAATCCAAAGGCAAATTAAAAAAAAAAATGTTGCAATGATATATATAAGAATGGTGATAAACCGAAGTTGTCATATTTTAGTTACAGACCCATCTCAGCGCTTCATTGTTTTTCGAATATTTTAGAAAATATAGACTCTTTTAATCTACCAATAATCCTAGTGAAATATTCCTTGTATGAATATTAAAGCAAACGCCCGCTCATCTTTAATTACATTATCTTCAAAATAACGTTAATGTACCAGCGTTTGTATTTATATTTGTTCACCACTCACATGACTATATATGTATTTCCTTCTAAATGGTGAGAAGTTCAAAACAATTTATGGTTCTAAGCTATTTCGAGGATGCCGAATCCGAATCTGGCTGATACGACTCTTGCATCATTGAGGATTTTGAGATTTTCAAGATGACCGCCAAAATGGCCGCCAAAATGGCCGCCCAAACCGGAAATTCCTGTGTATTTCCTTCTCAGTGAGAAGTAATTGAAAACAATTGATAGTTCGAAGCTATATCGACGGTACTGAATCCGAAACAAGATGATGCAACTCTTGCATCGTCAAGGGTTCTGAGATATTCAAGATGGCCGCAAAAATGGCCGCAAAAACCGGAAATTCCCCTATATTTCCTTCTAAGTGGTGAGAAATTGAAAAACTATTGATGGTTTTACCCTAGTCCGAGGGTGCTGAATCAGAATCTTGATAAAACTCTTGTATCCTTAAGGGTTTTGAGATAATAAAGATGGCCACCAAAATGACCGCCAAAAATGGAAACTCACATGTAGACCCCCTTTTTCCTCTAAATGGTGTAAAATTGAAAATAAATTGATGGTCTTACCCTATTTTGAGTTTGCTGAATTTGAAGCTGCAGGATACAGCTCTTGCATCCTTAATGGTTTTTAGATGATAAAGATGGCCGCCAAAATGGCCCCCAAATGGCCGTCAAAAACGGAAATTCCCATGTAGGCCCCCTATTTCGTTCTAAATGGTGTAAAATTGAAAACAATTGGTGGTTTTACCCTATTTCGGGGGTGCTAAATCCGAACCTGGTTGATGCAACTCTTGTGTTTTGGGTTGTTTTTAGAATTCCAAGATGACCGCCAAAATAACTGTCAATATTGAAATTTTTGAGACCCTATTCGGCACCCTCGACATTTTGTTGTTGCCATTTATGCGTTCCTTAGGGTTTTGAGATGTCCAAGATGACCGCCAAAATAATTGGCAGAAATTGACATTCCAATGATAATATTTTTTTCTAAATAATAATAATTTTTCTATATAAATTGATGGTCTCACCCCATTTCGAGGGTGCTAAAGGTTTTGAGATATTTACAAATGTCCTGTATAAACGGAATTTCCTTGATATTTTCTTATAAATTGTGAAATATTGTGCTATAACGTGAAGCGAGTGATTAAAAGCAATAATCCGTATTCTTGAATTCAACTCGGTTGAGCAATTTGTCAAATCAGCCAACAATTAATGGCATCCCAAATGACTGTCACAATGGTATTGTAATATACCGAGATATTCCGATATGTCTCAAACGGAACTTTAACACGTAATGGAAAGATGATATTGACATCATACTGAAACGTACAAAAACAAAGATAAGACTGAAAATTTCTTTATGCACAATTGTTATATAGTAATGCCTGCGGTAGCCAATAAGGGCTCCGCAGACTGATGTAAAGTTAATCCTTTTTGGCTATAAGAGTAATATTAAATTATGGCCTGCTGGTATTTGGTGTTGAAATTTGTCTTGTATTCTTATGAGTGTCGCCGCGTACTCTTATGAAACTTGAGGCATGTCCTGATTACGTCACTATAAAAGGTTGCATCCATGACCACTATAGTAGATATCAATATAAGGGTAATTTCAAACCACTCTGCGTGATTATGATATTCGTAAGTACTGGACTATCAACTATTACCTTACATGTTGTTGTTTGCTTGATTGTTTTTTTTTTTTTTTTTTTTTACTGCGCGTTACCTGTGATTTTTCCATCCCCTCGTGTGTATATATTATGATATCGTCGCTTGGGCGACAAGACCCTGTATCTGAAAGTTTAGTGAAAATGACATTTTTTAATAAACAGGTTATCAGTTGATGTCCTGTCCAAACCTTAGCTGTCTTACCCCAAAAATGAAGTTACCATGGCATGTCAAAGGAAAGGTTCTCTCATTTGTTATAGTGCTTTGGCTGCCATGTTTTTGTGCTTTTTGTTTTTGTTTTTGTTTTTCTCTCCTGAACATGTGACAATTTGTAGATACGAGGTTTGTCGCCCCATATATATATATATATATATATATATATATATATATAAATATATATATATATATGCATATATACTATTACATCACATTGAAGAAAAATTTGAAGCAGAACTATAAAAACGTCCAACTCTTGTCTTTAACAATGTCATCAAGACCACCAATATAAACCAATTAACCAATGTGAGTGTTCATGGATGAAACGATTAAAACTGTTCATGGATTAAAGCAGTTAATATTGGGAATCTCAGTAAACTTCTCTACATCACTATCACAATATGATCGAGATGGGTATGTCTTGTCCACTGATTGTTAGTGTTCAAAACATATCCATGATATGTAGATGAAACAGTGAAATCTTACAAATATTCAACCGCGCAGTCTTGCAGGATTCATTCCTGGCACAGCTGTATCTTGCAAACTCCAAGATATCCGGTAAAGCTGGTTTCACTGTACAGCAAGTTCAAACTGGGATGTACAATATGCGTTCGTTTATCAGCAGAGTATGGTTGGGTTTAGAATTTGCCATTGACGAAAACCTGAAATAGGGTAAAACCATCAATTGTTATCAATTTCTCACCATTCTGGCGAGCATTTTGGCGGCTATCTTGAATATCTCCAAACTTTCAATGATGCAAGGGTGGTTTCGTCCAGATTCGCATTCAGCACAGTGATAAAAAATAGGGTAGAATCATCAATAAAATTGTTCTCAATTGCGAAACATTAAAATTGAAATACGTGAAAATGTCCGGTTTTGGCGGCCTTTTTGAAATCGGAATAGGATAGAACAATCAATTGTTTTCAATTTTGAACCATTGAGAATGAAATACGTGGAAATTTCCGTTTTTGGCGGCCATTTTGGCCGCCATCTTGAATATCTCAAAATACTCAAGGACGAAGGAGTTGCATCATCCAGATTCGGATTCAGCACCCTCTAAGCAGGGTAAAACCATCGATTGTTTTCATTTTCTCACCATTTAGAAGGAAATACATCGGAATTTCTGGTTTAAATTGGCGGTTATTTCGGTGGCCAGTTTGGCGGCCATCTTGAATATCTCAAAACCCTCAAGGATGCAAGAGTTTCATCATCCAGATTCGGATTCAGCACCATCGAAATAGAGTAAAACCATCAATTGTTTTCAATTTCTCACCATTTAAAAGGAAATACATGGGAATTTCGGGTTTAGGCGGCCATTTTGGCGGCCATCTTGAATATCTCAAAATCCTCAATTATTCAAGAGTTGCATGATCCAGATTTGGATTCAGCACCCTCGAAATAGGGTAAAACCATCAAGTGTTTTCAATTTCTCACCTTTGAGAATGAAATACGTGAGAATTTCCGGTTTTGGCAGCCATTTTGGCGGCCATCTTGAATATCTCAAAATCCTCAAGGATGAAGGAGTTGCATCATCCAGATTCGGATTCAGCACCCTCCAAACAGGGTAAATCCATCTATTGTTTTCAATTTCTCACCATTTAGAAGGAAATACATCGGAATTTCTGGTTTTAATTGGCGGTCATTTCGGCGGCCACTTTGGCGGCCATCTTAAATATCTTAGGATGCAAGACTTTCATCATCCAGATTCGGATTCAGCACCATCGAAATAGGGTAAAACCATGAATTGTTTTCAATTTCTCACCATTTAGAAGGAAATACGTGGGAATTTCCGGTTTGGGCGGCCATTTTGGCGGTCATTTTGAATATCTCAAAACCCTTAAGGATGCAAGACTTGCATCATCCAGATTCGGATTCAGCACCCTCGAAATAGGGAACAACCATCAAAAAACATTGGGTGGACGGTAAAACAAGGTTAGGCCCCAAAAAATGGCTTTGGCACCCAGACTATGATAGGCCCCACTATTTAGTAGGCCTTCACAGTGATGTCGCACAGGTGGAGCAAGGGCTTAAGTACCACGATTAAGCCATTCAATAATATATTGTGAATATTTCATTTTCTTATTTATTTTCAAGAAAATAAATCATCAAAAGTTTGCTCCAGATCCCTGAGTTTCAAGTCTCCCCCCCCCCCACACACACACACACACTTTACAGGGATCGGTTGTTCCCCTCCCCCCCCCCCCCCCCCCCCCCCCCGAAGCTGCCCCGGTCCGGTTATGGGCTTGTAATCGTGGTGATGGTGACCATCCCCCACCCCCACTCCTCAGTACGGATTTACGCCGTTAGTTTATGTGCTTTCCGCTATCGTTGGGACACGGTTCACGGCCATCTAAACCGGCGATGTCACCTTTCCTCTTTCTCTCATTACAAGGGATTTGTCTCGTGTGTGTTAATTTACAGTGCACTCCGGTTATAACGAAATGCTCACGACCGGCATTTCTCTTTCGTTATAATGACCGAACAAAATATAATAATTATGCAATGTATAACGAAAAGAAGGAAACCAAGCATTAAAAAAAAAAAAAAAAAAGTTCGTTGAATCCTCATCATACGCTGGAAAGTTATGTGAAATGGGAGGGTACCTTTTTAATTTCGTTTGAATATTACATTTTAAAGAAAGCACAAAGTTTTTGCGTTGTCACACATGTGTAGAAAATGACGGTTTAGGATTTGGTTACAGTTCGCTATTCCAAAGGTTCGTTTCTTACTAAAGTTCGTTACTCCGAAGGCTCCTTATTCCGAAGTTTCGCCATTCCCGGGATTCCGGTGGTTTGTTTATTTGAAGCTTCGCATTTCCGAAGATTCATCATTCCGAAAGTTCATAATTTAGATTAAAGTATGAAGAGCTTGCTTCCAAAAGGCGTTAAATCCATTCTTTTTTTCAATGGATTTAGCGCCTTTTGGTTGCAAGCTCTTCATAATTCATTTTCAGAAGGTTCGTTGATCTGAAAATGAAATGAGGTTCGTCATTCTGAAGGTTTGTAAATCAAAAAATGAGAAAGGTTCATTACTCAGAAAGTCCGTTGTTCTGAAGGCTTTTTCATCCGATAATGAAATAAGGTTCGTTATTCCGACGAAGGTTTGTTAATTAAAAAAAAAATGAGAAAGGTTAGATATTTCGAAGATTTATTTATCTTAAGATGATTATAAGGATTGCAATTTCTAAATTCTGTAATGTTCCGATTAACGAACTTTTTGAATTCTATCATTTTTGGATTAACGAACCATCGTAATAAGAACCATATTTCATTGTTGGATTAACGAACCTTTGGAATAACGCCAAATTGTTCTTAATAACAAACCCTATTTCATTTCCGAACTAACAGACATTTAGGTGTATCAGAATCTGTGTGTTTTGTAATGAAGGACCTTCGGAACAATAAAACGAACCTTATCTGAATTCAGATTATTGTATCACAATAACGCAAGTTCCCCTCGGAAACTGTGCGTCATACATGGAGAATATACAGTGATGTGAAGTGTTCGCTCATGCAAAGACGCTATAAAAATGCTTGTTCCGCTACGCAATTTCGAATGCGATCCGCATTTCTTATAACGGAGCACGTTTCTTTTGTTTTTCTTTGTCAGTGGCGCTAAGAACAGACTTCGTTATAACGAAAATTTCGCTGTAACCGTGTTCGTTATAAGCGAATTTTGTACCATAGACTTTAAAAGCGATAATTTTGGGACCAGAAGTTTTGCTTCGTTATAACGAAATCTCGTTATAGGCCTAACCGTGTTCGTTGTAACGGGAGTGCACTCTATATGTCACTGTGTGTACTTCGTCTCTGTCTTAATTTGCTTACTTTGCCTCGTTTCATCAATTTTGTAACTATTTTACTGTTATACCGTTGACGCTCATTTAAGAATTGCCCTGTTGCATCATTGGGCATTAACAACTAGTATATCAGGGATGTGGAAAGAGATTGTCGCCTCCTTGGTGTAATTACCACAGAGCATTACCTCCCTTGACAATTACCCCTTGTTAAAATTAGGCTCCAAACAATCACCCCTCTTATAATAACCCTCTCCCATTGTTATTTTCGAACAACGCTTGATATTTGAATTGAAAACAACAACATTTTTTTCATATTGTATGGTTTTGGTCGAGACCTAACTTCAGGTTTTTAACATCTTTTGGGTGAGATAATTCGAAACCCCTTACGAAATATGAAAGAGCATGTTATTCCAAGAAGGATTCAAGTTTTTGTGATAAAAAAAGAATAGTCTTGAAATGGCTGGGATAAAACAGAGCAGCCATAATGTAAAAAGGATTCTGTTAACTACAACTCTCTAGATCTATTCAAAAAGAGGGTGCAGGACAAAAGACTTCTTTAACAATTAGGGGTGTTTTGTAAAAAAGAAAAGAAAAAAAAAGATACCGTTAAACTCGTAATATTTTACTCTTTCTAATCAGACTGACTTATATTTGAACTGGATTTCCCATTTAAGTATCGAGAACATTTCATTTGAAAACTAGCACAATTCTACTTGTATATAAAATAAGCTGTGATTATATTCTTAGGACAGATTAGGGCATCGTTTGATAAAAGTTGCCAGTTATGACATCTTGTTAGTCTCTAATAATTTCAATAAAATCCTGGGTTCTGCTTGATTGATAAGCTCTAGTCACTGACTTGTTATTATGGACCTGCTTGGATCGACCTACAGTGTACAACAATTGGTAATTGTATGGGACTGACAGCTGTCAGGACCGATAACTTTCATAAAACCGTACCCGGTCCTATCAGAAATCATGGCTTTATATCGAAGGATCCCTCGCTTATGTTAAGTGAATATGAACTGCAGTGAAATAAACTCTCATTTTCCTATGTTTATCGTCTTATGTGTTGTAACGGTAGGAAATGACACGCCAAAAGAGTAAATGATGACAGTGTAAGAGAAAGGTGCATCAATGTACTGAGCTTTGTCTTCTGATATGGTGCAAAACTTATGGAAAAAATTACAACGGGTGGTAGCTTTCGGGAGGGGGGAGGGAGGGAGGGTTGTTCAGTGGGTAAGGATCCGGAGATAGTGACGGTTGGGGCGAGGGGGGGGGGGGAGGTTGTCGGGGTATAGTTATGGGGGGGGGTGGTATGGGGATAGTAATCCGGGTGGTAGTTATCCTGGGTGTAGTTATCGGGGGGGGGGGTAGTTATCCGGATGGTAGTTATCCTTGGGGTAGCGCTATCCGGGGGGTAGTTATCCGGGGGGTAGTTATCCGGGGGGGTAGTTACCCAAGGGGTAGTTCTCCGGGAGGCAGTTATCCGGGGGATAGTTATCCGGGTGTAGGTAGTTATCCTGGGGGTAGTTATCCGGGTGATTTGGGGGTAGTTATCGGGGGGTAGTTATCCGGGGGGTTACGGTTTACCAAGGGGTAGTTCTCCGGGAGGCAGTTATCCAGGGGGTAGTTATCCGGGGGGTAGTTCTCGGGGGGGGGGGTAGTTATCCGGATGGTAGTTATCTTGGGGTAGCGCTATCCGGGGGGTAGTTATCCGGGGGTAGTTATCCGGGGGGTAGTTACCCAAGGGGTAGTTGTCCGGGAGGCAGTTATCCGGGGGATATTTATCCGGGTGGTAATTATCCTGGGGGGTAGTTATCCGGGTCGTAGTTATCCTGGGGGTAGTTATCCGGGGAGTAGTTACCCAAGGGGTACTTCTCCGGAGGCAGTTATCAGGGGGTAGTTATCCGGGGGGTTGTTACTCTCGGGGGTAGTTCTCCGGGGGGGGGGGGGGGGGCGAATATTTTTTTTTTCGTACATGGAAACGCTACAGGACATGAATTATTCATAAGTTGAGCTGAAATTTTGAAGTGCAAGCGCGTGGACTTACAAAATTCTATAGCTCGGCCAATTTGTACACAAACCAACGGACTCGCATACTGTACATACAGTGTACATTACATACAGTACATACGATTCGCAGTTCTTATGAGCGCCCTTCGTATAACCCCGCTGGTAATATGCGGGGAGCAGACAGCATTGTGATTGTCAGTGCATGCAGCCAGGGCAACCGGCGTCGATTGCTGGATGCAAGTACATACGCAGCTCGCGTGAAATGAACAACTTTACAAGCTACAACCTAAACTACAGCCATAGGCTTGAAACTGATGCCATATTACCACTATTTGTACATGCATAAATGGCCAAATAAGAGTTCCTCCGAAATCTTTTGCACGCCACACATAACAGTAGGCCTACTTCGTACTTGGCTATGAAGCGAATGTGCATTCACAATCGACTTCTCAGTGATGCCAGTGACTCGAGCGTCGCGAGTGCACTTTCGAAATACAACGATAAGATCATGACCAATCCACATGTTAACCAACAATAGTAGATCGAACTTCAGTAGAGTCTAGTTCTACGTTTTCAAACGATTAGTCAGTAAAGCGGGGTTCCCAATATCACGATGGGCGCCACGATTGAAATCGTGGTCTTAATCTTGAGGCAATCGTGGTGATCTTATTAGATCGTATCAGTTTGTATCAAATCTTGAGGTCAATCGCAGCAATCGCGTTAATCGCAGAATTTTTTTGGACGGTTCAAAAATTTTCTACGATTAACACGATTCATTTTTGATCGTGATCATCGCATGAGATTGTCTTGGATCGTATCACAACGCAGCAAATCTTAACTTATCGTGCTTCTTAATCGTGTTAATCGGGATCGATTTTTTCACTTTCCTTCTGCTTATTTTTTGTTGCACATTTATTTTACCCTAAGTCCTATGTTGCTACGTCTGAAACTGAACGTGAAAGTCTTGAAAGTAAAAAACTCGTTAACTTGCCTGAAATCATGTAGACAGTGTTTATTTTTCATCCGTTTCTGCCGGGACGGATAGCGACTGAATGGGTGAGAAATGATTCATTACAATATTCCAGTAAATTCGGTGTTTTAAACTGCCCGTGCCGCTCACGTGTTACTGTCGGAGTTCCTGTAGTCCCACTAACTTGTTTTGCTGGAGCATTACTGTGCGTCTGATATAATGGCTCCCACCAAGCCTAAGCCCACTGCCAGTACTGGCACGGATGCTGCTGAGATTGCGCGGCTTGTTACTGCTGAGCTCCACCGGAGTGAGGGGTTCATCAGGCTGGTTCAAGATGCAGTCAAAGACGCTATGCAGGGTGTCATCAGCCAAATAAAAGAGCAGGACGGCAAGATATTAGACCTGGAGAACAAAGTTCATGATCAGGCTGCAGAAATCCAAAGCCTCAAGAGCCGGGTCAAGAAGTCTGAGGAAGCCTTGGTTGGAGTCACGAATGCTATGTCTCATCTTGAGCAGTACAGCCGTCGAAACAGTGTTCGTGTTTATGGCATCAAGGAATCGTCACATGAGGTAACTGATGATGTCATCTGTAAGTTTGCAAAGGAAAAGCTTGGCGTACTGTAGATCTTGCTCCAGATGAAATTGATCGATCACACAGAGTATCTCCCCCTCCACTGAGCAATCCAGATGCAGATCATGCACGCAAGAAGGGCCCTCGTCCAATCATCGTGAAATTTGTTTCTTATCGAGCCAGAGCGATGTTCATTGCTGCCCGCCGTAAGCTGAAGGGGTCAGAGTTCTTTATTAACGAGGATCTCACTAAGAAAAATCAAGCCCTCTTCACTGCTGTCCGAAAAAATCCAAAGGTCATCCGAGCGTGGACCATCGATGGCAGAATCTTTGCGGGTATCAAGAACTCTGAGAATGGTTTGAGTCGCAAACTGATCACATGTGAGGCTGACATTGGAAAATTGTAAAAGATATAGTGATGAATTATTCCAGCACTTCATTTACCTAGTAGTAGTACGGTATTATTACATGTACTCAGTACTTCACATTTCTTCAATACTATTGCCACTCCTACAATGTACATGTATTTACTAATGGGTTTGTTCATTTATTAGTTGTACAGTGAACTCTCATTATAGATTGCTGTTGTTGTTGAAATATCCAAACAACAAAGTAATTTTCTTGACCATGGGCTTGGAATGAATATTTTAACGTATTTTATTGTTTCTACAACCAAAAGATTTTGATATGGCAAAGAAATGCCATTGGACATATGGTGTTTATTCATAGTGAGGGTCCACTGTATTGCTTTATATGGCATGTATAAACATGTACAACATTTTTGTTGAATTTTACGTAGTACTGTATTATTGGTACTGCACATTTCAATACTATTTGCCACTCCTACATGTATGTACAAGGGACATTGTACTAATGGGTCTTGTTCATTTATTAGTTACAGTAAGTAGGGTGGATACATGTACATGTATACAAGTTGTAAGTATAGTAAGTATAGGGTGGATACATGTACATGTAAGTACCGGTATTCAATTTCTCCTGGCAGAAAGCCCCCAGGTTTTTATTCATTGCCTTTTTTACCTTTAATGTGTTTGTTCATTGAAGTTTTTGCAAATATCTTCTGTTATTGTGTGTGTGTATGTGTGTATGTTCTTGTGTGTGTATGTGTACCTATGAACCTTTTTAATGCAAGCGTTTTTATACTGTCTACCTTTCTTGCAGCATTGTGCTGTTTTCAAGAGCCTACATGCAGATTGTCATGTTTAGATTTGAAATAACATGAAAAATGTTGCCCAATGACTTTGAACTGCAGGTGTTGATCTTGACGATGACTTAAATTCCACAGTAAGGGAATGTAATTATGTAAGTTGTGATGACTTTCAGGAAAAGCTTGCATGCAGCGAACCACATGAGAATTTTACTATGCTTCATATAAATGCTAGGAGCCTTGTTAAAAATCATGATAATTTGCAAGTGTTGCTTGAGTGTTTACACCATGATTTTTCTTTCATTGGTGTCTCTGAAACTTGGTTTAAGACATCAACTGATGCTAATTTATTCAAGTTGCAAGGTTACTCCCTAATCAACATCTGTAGACCTGATAGCATTGGTGGTGGTGTTGCCTTATATATTAACGACTCCATCGATTATAAGCTACGGTGCGATTTGTCTGGTAGTAAACCTGGTTATGAGTCAATTTTTATTGAAGTTGATGATAAGGAAAAGCATATTGTAGTTGGGTGTATTAATAGGGCTCCAAGAAGTGATATTGAATCATTTTGTGATAATATTGAAGAGAATATGCAAACGTTATCTAGGGAGAACAAGTTTGTTTATATTATGGGTGACTTCAATATCAATCTGCTAAATTCTGATTATGATGATAGTGTGAAGGGGTTCTGGGATCTTATGTATTCACATAATATGTTCCCTCTCATCACTAAACCTACTCGCATTACTGACACCTCTGCTACCCTGATTGATAATTTTTTCACAAATTGTATTCAAAATAATGTTGAGAGTGGTCTTATATTTTCAGACCTATCTGATCATTTGCCTATTTATTGTATAGACAAAGGAAAAGTAAGCATATCAAATGGTGAAAGAAGTATAAAAACTAAGTGCGCAGTCAATGCTGAGAGCATATCTATTTTCAAACAGAAGCTTTTAGAAGTTGACTGGCATGACCTATATAGCTTAACTAGTGCAAATGATTCATACGATTATTTTATTAATGTATTTGGTGATGTGTATGACAAATGCTTTCCTGTTGTTGAATCATGTGCCAAGAAGGGATGTAAGAAACCCTGGATCACACATAGTTTGCTTAGGTCCATTAGGAAGAAGCATAAGCTCTATAAATTATTCATTAAACATCCAACCTGGATAAATAAGAATTATGTTGATTACAAGAATGAATTGACAAATGTTGTGCGCTTTTCAAAGCAAAAATATTTTAGAAATTTATTCCATGATATAAAAGGGGATATCAAAAAAACATGGTTCCATATAAACAAATTGATCGGAAAGGGGAAATGTCACAACCTTCCCTCAGAAATGTATAATGGTGATATTTCATTAAGTACAAATACGCAAAAGGCTGAACATTTCAATCAGTATTTTGCAGGAATTGCTGCTAAGATAAGTGAAAAGATCCCAAGTACATCCAATACTTTTCAGGATTATTTGAAACCTACAAAAAACAGCAAATCCTTATTTTTGAAGCCCACTACTGCATCTGAAATAATAATGCTAGCTTTATCACTGAAATCCTCTAAGTCATCAGGTTCTGATAATATAGCTCCTAGGGTTGTCAAAGAGTGTATCCATAGCATTGCTGTGCCATTGTGTGACATATTTAATAAATCTCTGTCGCAAGGAATAGTTCCAGACAAGATGAAAATTGCCAAAGTAGTTCCTGTGTATAAGAAAAGTGATAACAGAAACATTGAAAACTACAGACCCATTGCCTTGCTGCCTGTAGTTTCTAAATTGTTAGAAAAGATTGTATGCTCAAGAGTAAATAATTATTTAGCTGTAGAAGGCATTTTGATCCCCGAGCAATTTGGTTTTCGCAAATATTCTTCTACCAGTATGGGTGTATTGCATTTAACTAACATTATTGCTCATGCACTTGATGAAGGGGAATTTTGTCTAGGCATTTTCTTAGATTTGTCCAAGGCGTTTGACACCATTGACCACCACATTCTTATAAGCAAACTTAAATCTTATGGTATTCGTGGAGTTCCTTTAGACTGGTTCAAAAGCTATCTGCAAAACCGAATGCAGTTTGTGGTTGTCAATGGGACCAAATCGCTTTCCACCCACATTGATTGTGGAGTGCCTCAAGGCTCAGTGTTAGGCCCACTATTATTTCTTATCTATATCAATGATATCATCAGTGCTACATCATTGTTTACTTACTCACTGTTTGCTGATGATACAAGTCTTCTGTCCTCCCACAAGGATGCGTACAGTTTAATATCTTCAGCAAATGAAGAACTTAACAAACTTTATCGTTGGTTTTGTTGTAATAAATTGTCACTTAATCTTCAGAAGACACAATGTGTTATTTTCAGAACAAGGAATAAGAGGATACCTGTAAACACCCCTTCTCTCATTATTGGTGGACATCAGGTAGCTACAAGCGAAAATGTATTATTCCTTGGTATTACTATCAATGAATTTCTGTCATGGAAGCAACACATACTAAATGTATGTTCCAAAGCTTCTCGGGGTGTTGGTGTGATGCATAAGCTAAAATTTATTGTTCCTAAAAGTGTCTTGACTACACTGTATAATAGCATCATAATGCCTCACTTGATGTATTGTAATGTTGCCTGGGGTAATACTTATAACAGCCATCTTCATAAATTGTTTATTGTACAAAAAAGAGCTATCAGGCTAATAACAAGCTCAGACTTTACTAGGCCAAGTGCCCCCCAGTTCTTACAGCTGTGTTGTTTACCTCTAAACGAGTTAGTGTGTTTTAACTCATTAGCATTCATGTACAAGCTTCACATGTCCAGTTCTCCCTCCTTATTTCTAGATTTGTTCGTCGAAAACTCAGTTGTTCATTCCCATAATACACATCAGAAAAACCTTCTGCATCTACCTCGTGTAGCTACCAGTATTGCCCTAAATTCTTTTTTTGTGTCTTGCATAAAAGAATGGAACATGTTGCCCTCAGATGTTAAAGATAGTACCACTTTTTCCAGATTTAAAGTGTTGGCTCGGAAGTATTTGCTTCATCGATATTCTCAGTCTCATTGATGCTGCTCCTTTTAAATTCTACATACATGACTTCATCTCATCGCTTTCCATTTGAGTAACATAGTCTAATGCCAATTATGTTTTGCTTTAAAATTCCATAGGTAGTGTGTGTGTGTGTGTGTGTGTGTGAGGGATTGAGGAATTCCACTAGAATTATTCTATGGCTTTAATGTTTGTATATAGTAGTGAGTTGTTATATTACATGTCTTAACTTGCCTTTCCAGGGGTTCTTATTATACAAGCTTGCTTTTCTAAGACCCCTCCACTTTACATCTATATGCATCTACATGCATTGTCAATTTATATTCAATTCTGCAAATTGTTTTAATCACATATTCAACAATGTATTCCTTGTTATATATTATTGTTCTTATGTAATTTTTGTATTGTGGAAACTTTGAATAAACTTGAACTTGAACTTGAAAAAAAAAATCGTATATATCTTGTATTCCGCGAGGTTGAATAAGGGAGGGGTGGCACAATGAAATATGAAATAACGACATCACTGAAACATCCACCAGAAGTAGAATGTTTCACATACCCCACAAAGTAACTTTTGTGACTTTTGAAATGTTAGTTAGTTAGTTAGTTAAAATATATTTATTCAGGATAAAAAGTTCAACAAAAGCTGTTTTACAACAATGTCCTGTATCAAAATACATATAAAAACAGTCTCACATGCAGTTTCTAATGCAGTGGATTTCATGCATGTCATATGTAAATTGAATCGAATTATTCAAACTAAAATATCAATTGAGTAATTATATAATAAAAGTAATCAATAAATTAGAAATTATCAAATAGGCTTACACGATGATGAGGTGAACAGCAATAATGACTATAAAATAGATTAATTGTCATTCGCAATAATAAAAGTGACCATTGTCGTGGATGTTAGGTCACTCGTTCATGACTATAAAGATCACTGTCATTATTTCCCACATATAAGTTAGTCAATAAGTGTAGCAATACCCCTGTGAAATAATTTTGCTTGATTTTTTTTTTTGTTAAAATGTGACAGTATTATAGGGGAGTTATCTTTCTGTTGTGTGCGTATATCGGTTTTGTTAAACACTGTTGAATAAAACAAAAAATCAAGCCAAACCAACCAAATTTTCCAGACCCCATGAGATAACCACATTTTGATATAAAAATGCATAAATGATACATACTATGTGAATACGAAATCAAACACACAAGTAATACTATCAGTTCGGCCAACTTTCTTATATTAGCGTACATAACACATAATATGTTATATCATATTTTCTTCATGTATTTCAAAGAAAGGTGAAAACATTTTGTCTTGATCTTTTTTTTTTCTGGTGGAGAGGGGACAATGATCTGATCTTGTGTATTCGGTTGTTGTTGTTGTTTTTTTTTTGGGGGGGGGAGGGGGAGGGGAAGGGTGAGCAAGTCGATTCAGTAATTTATTTCTTCAGGTTAAATTAGAGGAGGGACTACCTGAGGTTGTGGCTGGCCTAGGTGATGCTTTCTCTCTGATGATAACTTAATTGTCATTCGCAATACTGCAAAGGTCACGTTGTCATCATTCTCAATCTGTCAACCCTTGCCATCATCAATGATTGTGGATAGTAGGCCTAATCACTCTGCAGAAGTTAAGGAAATGATGAAATCCATTGTCAGCCGGACTATAATTTCCCATTCGGGTCCAATTGCACCTTAAATGGGGTCGCTTTTGATCCCGATCGTGAAAGATATCGTATCTTATCTCAACAGTCCGCATTGGTTCGCAGTATTCGTATTGGAACGTATCAGAACGAAGCTGCACGCACCAAATCGGGGATCCCGATCGCAATGATCGTGACAGATCGGAACCAACCATGGACTAAATCGGCACAAGCCTATCGGATCGTATTTGAACGGGAGACCATATCGTGACAGACCGTATTGCTTGAAATAGACCAATCGTGACCATATGGCATCAAAGCAAACCAACACGTATTGACTCGCATAACCTCGTATCCAAACGTGAAATTTCAAACGAGTTCAACGAATCTTCCACGATAAGTTACGAATGTCCAATTGTGGCGTTCGTAATAGATCGCACGATAGTGGGAACCACGCTTTAGACGTTATATGTGAGCGTGATTGTATCCAATGTAAAGTGCTACGTGTGTGCAATGAGACGTGTGTTGTATCGCAAGCGACAGTGCAGTTTTAATTTCCTGCAGGAGTTGTTCACTGATCGGAAGATCGTACGCACCTCGTGAGTGCAGTGACATGTTTACGCACGAAAGTATGTACATGCGAAACACACACACACACACACACACGCACACACACACACACAAACACTCATACACAGGTACTAGTAGCTATAGCTAGCTGCAGGATCATGTGCACGTGGCGTTCATTGTCCTCAAGTCTACGCGCATGCGCATTTCAGTCTTTCAGTTCAACTTATGAATAATTCATGTCCTGTAGCGTTTCCATGTACGAAAAAAATATTCGCCTCCGGTGGGTAGTTATCCCGGGGGTAGTTATCCGGGGGGTAGTTACCCAGGGGGTAGTTACCGGTGCTAACCGTTATTCCGAAGGTTCGATATTCCGAAGGTTCGTTATTCCGAAGGTTCGTTAATCCGAAACGCACAAATTCCCTATACCTAGAGGTTCGTTAATCCGAAAGTGAAAAAGGGTTCGTTAATCCGAGCATTGTGGCGTTATTCCGAAGGTTCGTTATTCCGAAGATCTGTTAATCCGAAAATGAAATTCGGATAAACGAACCTTCGGAATAACGAACCTTCGGACTGAAGAGCCTTCGGAATAACGAACCTTCGGAATAACGAGCTGTAACCAGTTACCCAGAAGTCTAGGCATCGAGTTACACTTTAAGACCGAGTTAGACTTAGACCGTAACACACGTGTCCCTTGAACTTTTTCTTTGATTGGTATACTTGTTCTCTGACATTGTATCGTGAAAATTTGTTGCTTGTCCCTTCTTTGCTGATCCTGATTTCGATGACATTCGATTTGATCTATCGATGTCACCGATTGCCGGCCTATAAGGACGCCGAGTTTTTTGTTGACGAGTTTGATGTTGATCTTATCTGTGTCTTCTCTTGGTTGTTCTGTTACTCCGAGGAAACGCAAGCAATTTCTCCTCAAAATTTGCTCTTGCTCTTCGATGAGATGTTGTGCAGAAGCCAGCTCCCTCTGAAGGCCAGTGATTTCCTTCTCAAGGGCTGATTGCTGATTTTAAAACTTCTTGAAGTCCAAGGAAATACATCGTAGCCCGCCAATCAACAGAGAATCATATCCCGCGCTTTAAAAGATAAAATAAATGGAACAATTAAGAGAAACAAAGAAAGAGACATATAATCTGATGAGCCTTATAAAATCCTGGTAAGAATGAGGTTTTAAGCGAGACCAGCGCACGTTTTACTCATTAAGGTACTGACAGACTATATTTACATAAAGTGAATATGCTCTAAAACCTCTCATTTAATTTTACAGTACAACTGATATATAAGGACTTAGAGAAGATATACGCTCGCAGACAGTGACGCAGTCCAGAAAGATGGGCGACTTTAATGAGGTAAGTGCAGCATTTATAGCCGCTGTATAACTAAATTGTATTGCATTGTATAATCGTTGATAAACGCCCAACGGATATAGTATATGCAGATTTACCCCTGCTAAACCGGTTTTACACCACATAATTGTTTGATGTCACATTGATACTATAGTAGACTGACGTCATAAAGACGTCTTAATTTGGTCGCAACTGGTCAAACTGGTCGCTTGCAAATAATGACCAAAAAATGACCTGCAATGATTTTGTCTTTTTAGAACACTTTTTTTATTATGGCATGTTAGCGACTTTCTAAGGACGTTAACTTTTTGTCACCTTTATTTATCACAGTGTACCTGATATTACCGATGTATTAATGTCGTAAAATTAACGTTGCTTAGCGATTTAGATTTATCACGTCATATCAACAACGTGTTAATGACGTAAAATTTACATTTTTTTTGCGACAAATTTATGACGTCATATTAATAGTGTATTAAAGACGTAAAGTTTAGGTAAGTTTTGTGACATATTTATGACGCAATATTAACAGCATATCAATGAAGTCAAATTCACGTTGCTTTTCGACGTGTTTGTCACGTTATTTTTGCGACGTATTCCTGATAGAAGAGACATGTCAAAATGACGTCATTTTCAGGTCACCGCTATCGTCAGGAAGACGTCGTAAACTGTCGACAACCTTTTTTTTTTTTGCTCAAATGCAAGACGTAAAAACGACGTCATACTTGTAGCCTCACAAAGACGTCATAATAATGTCGTCTTTTTGAGGTAAATAAGCAAAGAAAATGAACGTCATTTAGATATCTCAAACTGACGTAAAAATGTCGTATTTCTGCTCAAACGGAAGACGTCTAGAAGACGTCCTATTTGTGATGTCTCTTTGACTTATAGGTGGTCATACAAAGATGTTATAAAGACATTACTATTTCAAAGACAAAATGTTACGTCAAATTAACGTATTCTTTACCTATATTAGTTCAAAAAAAGTAGGACGTCTTAAAGACGTCTTTTTGACGCAAAAAAAGAAAATTGACGTCATTTTGACGTCATTTTTAAGTAGTGACAGCTAGGTTAAAGGGAAGCAGTCCTGAGATTTTCACTGTACTGATAATTAAGAAGAGTAATAAATATAACCTTTCACCAATTTATACGCGTTGACATCAAAATTTGTCTCCGTACGCGATTTTTAAAAAATAATTCCTGCAAGCGATCGTGTAAGAGCCTGCCAACAGGTGCAACGTCATTGATACCCTACTCTCAAGTTGACAGCCGTGCCTCAGAAAACCAATTTAAGTGTTTACAATGATCATATCTGATTTTTTCATAAAATGTGACAATATGTGGTTTTATTATTTCAAACAAAATATTTCAAGCTTATTTACATATACAATTAATATAAAAATAAATAGTAAACATGTATTTATAAACAACTAGGGATGACGAGCAGAACACCGTTGGAAAGAGTTGTGCATTGATGACGTATGACTCTCCGCCAAGACTTGCTCATTTGCAGAGTCACACTTTTTTAACCGAAATGTACGAGCTTATTTGGTGATTTGAAAGTTTGTTTTTGATGAAAGTAGTTCATTGGAGGTACCAGCAACAACATATTTTTTTAAAATTTCGTGAGGACTGCGTCCCTTTAATTAGTATTTCATAGTATGGTACAAGATCTGTTGAAGCTGTGGGTATTTACGGTTACAACCTTGATACGAATCTAACCTACTCTAATGTCCTTAATCCTATAGTCTACCACCTATTCCTATAGTTGCTAGACTGTTGTATCACGTTTTGATATACGGGCAAAAAGTTGTGCTGCTTTATGACATGGTTACTAAAGTAGGTCACACTTTTGTAAATCAACCTAATTAAAATATGAAAATATGTGTTCATGACACAAATTGGAAGTTTGAATGAAATAAAACTAAAGTATACAATTTCTGACACATTTGTACTTGTGACCAGATCTTTTTTTTTCTTTTCAGATGTGATCAACAACCAGCTGTGACCTCGTTTTAGATTTCTGTTAGAATAAATCTTGATTACAAGTATTTTTTGTTCTTTAGCATGCACAAGACTTTTGCAAGTAACGATATATTGTACACACACACACGCGCACACACACACACACACACACTCACTAACACACACAAAAAAAAAAACACTCACGTATAATTATAGACACACACAAAAAGAAAGTGCGTGGAAGGTGCAATCAATGCTCTGTCAGACCCCGCCGTCGACTTCTCGGTACAAAGAGAAGACAAAAAATGCTGCCACATTGCTCATGATAAATTCCGCACATTTGTCCAGGCTTCGTATGGAACTAGAACACCATATGACTATATAGGTTTTCCAGGTCAAATATCCACAATATCAAATCAAATGTCACATTAGGTAATTCAAATGTCATTAGGGAAATCAAATGTCCACTTTGCACGTCTACTATCCCAACAGGTAGATCAAGATGTCCATAGCCAAGTCAAATATCCACACAATAAAAATTCTCGCGTCTGCTCAAGTCGGTAGGGAGCTTATAGTAGTAGCGACGCGGGCATCCGAAGGGGGAAAAAATTCTGCCCATGCGCAAATTGCTTGTCAAAGTCGATATCGCGTCGTCTCAATTTTTCCGGCCGTTTTTTGTTTTTGCTTTTGTCTTGTTTTGTTTGTTTGTTTTTTTGCCATTTCCATACGACGCAGAAAGCTACTTAATGCACTGATCATAATTATGGGGGCGCCATTTTACATTTTAAAGGCTGCGTCTTCTAAAAGCTACTTTTTAACATGACGCAGGGAGAGAAGAGGACAGTCAACGCAGTCGTCGACTAAACGTCAGCGTCGCAAATCTAAAGGTCTCTGCTGAGAGTATTGTGTCGATCGGTGAAATCCAAATGTCGTAAGGGTAATTCAAATATTCTGAAGTCAATAACCTTACTCCAGCACTCAGTAAAGATGCATTGCTCAGGAATATCAGATTCAGATAAGCATCAACCCATTTGAAGACAATGGCAATATCATGCATGCGTATTGACTACAAGAATATAAGTTGGGCTTCTTAGATGATAAGTTTTGCTTAAAGAACACTGACTTTTTGTACAAGGAGTAGCTACAAAAGGACGGCGCTCAATTTGCTTAGAAAACTAAAAGTTTAGAAATTACTGTGCACATGACATCATAATGAAAATACACATTATATTTAGGACCTACAAAAAAAAAAATGTAAGAATGTAGAAGGCCTACAATGTAATTTGGATATCGCCATACTATATGGACGTCGCTAATTCCTGTAAGGGGCTTTAAGGAGTTCGATCAACCCACCCCGCAGAAAAGGTTTGACTGGATAGGGTGGTAGATGCGACCTTCATGAACATCCCCAGATAGTATGTGGTACCAAATTATGGTGTCAGTAGAATTTTACTGGCCACTTTTCATAATTATTTGTTGGAACAAACGTAAAAGAGTTTGCGCACGCTAAGACTACTGCACGCACCACCAGGCGCGCCGGAAGCAGTTTGGGATGTTGGGGGGGGGGGGGGGGGGGGGGGGGGGCAAACATTGGAGGGGGCTCAAGATTAGACCATGCATATGTTACACAATATACACATACACACACACACACACACACAAGCGCGCGCGCGCGCACACATCTATTATATATATATATATATATATATATATATATATATATATATATATATGTAAAGTGGCGTACGGTGGGTAGAAACATGGGGGGAACCATAGAGTAATTTTGACGGTCTGTATGCTTGTGCGTGTGTGCGTGAGCAATAATGGGACTACAATACATTACGGAATGTGATACATTCAACTACGCAGTCATTGAGGAACATTGTAAGTTTTCCTTACATGGATTATGGAATGACGGTGTGAAACGATCGATATACTGTCAGCAACATGAAGGTGAATGGCATAACAATAAAATGCGAGCGAGCGAAGCAAGCGAGCTTGAAAATTTTGATATTCTACAGTTCCAATACTGGAGTTTTAATCGCAGCTATATATTTCGCTTTGGAAATAAATGGGGGCGCATCGGGCGCAACTGCTGGCAATTATTGGCAGCAACATTAGGAGAATGGCATAACGATTCAATGCGAGCGAGCGAAGCGAGCAAGCTTGAAAATTTTGACATTCTACAGTCCCAAAACTGGGGGTTGTAGCCATATCTTTCACTTTGGAAATTAATGGGGCGGCGCATCGGGCGCAACTCAGTGCTGGCAATTACTGGCAGCAACATTAGGAGAATGGCATAACGATTCAATGCGAGCGAGCAAAGCGAGCGAGCTTGCGAATTTTGACATTTTACAGTCCCCAAACTCCCGTTTGTAGCTATATCTTTCGCTTTGGAAATTAAAGGGGGGCATCGGGCGCAACTGCTGGCAATTACTGGCAGCAACGTTTGGAGAGTGGCATGACGATTCAATGCGAGCGAGCGAAGCGAGCGAGCTTGAAAATTTTGACATTACAGTCCCCAAACTCCCGTTTGTAGCTATATTTATCTTTCGCTTTGGAAATTAAGGGGTGGGGGCATCGGGCGCAACTACTGGCAATTACTGTCAGCAACATTAGGAGAATGGCATAACGATTCAATGCGATCGAACGAAGCGAGTGAGCTTGAAAATTTTGACATTCTAGACTCCAACAACTGCCGTCGTAGCTATGTTTTTCGCTTTAGAAATTAAGGGGGAGGCGCACCGGGCTCAACTGCTGGATGGCGAGCGTGCGAAGCGAGCGAGCTTGAAAATTTTGACATTTTACAGTCCAAATGCTGCCGTTTGTAGCCATATTTTTTCCCTTTTATTCATATATATACATATTTGTTTTATATTCTTTGTTTATTCATTTTTTTTTTGGGGGGGGGCTTTTTTTTTTTGGGGGGGGGGCAAAAATGCATTCCCCCCCCCCCCCCCAGATACAGAGGGCTTCTGCACAATACACAAGCAGGTGCTGCAACTCAGAGGAATAAAGACGAAATAAAAACGGCTAGAAATTAGACTAGGGTCGTTGACGCTTGTCGCCGCGTGGGGACACTGAAAATGACAAAATTATCACAGTGTTTGCATTTATTTCATTAATAATCCATCAAAACTGCGTAAAACTATATGTGTACATGTTGCTAAAGATGTCAGCAATAATGGGATTCATTGTAAGTTATAATAATTATTGTACATGGTTACCTCATGGTAACCGAATGCCTACAGGTGATTGGTCACCCCCAAAATGCCTCCCACTCACTGCTGCAAACCTTGATTTCTTTTTTATTTAGTAGATGCAATTAAAACAAATTATTGATAACCTTAAAAAAGTTATCTCCTGTTGCCATGGCAAGCAGTATTATCCAATAAGGATTCAGCTGTCAATAACTTAAAAACTAAGGCCCATAATTTCAAAAAGCTCAATAAGCATGTCCTTCCTTCTGCATAAGTGTACCACATATGTGAAGAATATATTGAAGCATTCTCAAGTTACAGCAAAAGTTGAACCAAAGGCCATTGAAAAAAAGAAAAGATATCATTTTCGAATAGTAAAATGCATAAAAAAGTTGCATCCGTCGTACTTTCTACAGAAATTTGACTTCAAGGTATAGGCAAATGTAGTTTTTAGTAATGTATGGACACAAATTTCCCACTAAGGTGAATACAGAGAGCAAAGCCAATTATATTCTAATGTCAGCTCTTTTAAGTATTTACAGAGCGATGGTTATTCGAAACAATCCTGGAAAATAGCAGAGGAGAGCAATTGATTGTTCATGTTATCAATGGAAGTTTATTCAAGAATGCAGTTAAATTTCTTTCTAAAGAAGAAATATACACTTGTGCTGTATTATCCAGCAAAGAATTAAGCGTACTTTTGTGTTCGTTAGCTAGTGCAAAAAAAAAAGAAAAATCATGATATGTAAATTTGTATCAAAACGTGCAGCAATGAATTAATGAAAAGGAGAGAATTAGGGAAAAATCTTGGCATACTTCCCCTTTTATCCACGCTAATTTTACAGTGTTGAGGTAGGCACTTTACGATCCGATCTAAATGGGAGATGTGCACGAAAGGCAAAAGAAACAAACTGTCTAAATTTCAGATATTTTTAAGGGGGTTACCAATCACCTGTAGGCATCCGGTTACCATGGTAACCATGTACAATAATAATTGATACCTTACAATTTATCCCATTGTATTGCTGACATCTCTAGCAATATAGTTATTGCTATATAGTTTTATGTCGTCTTGATGAATTCTTCATGAAATAAATGCAAAAACTGTGATAATTTTGTCATTTTCAGTGTCCCACTAGCGACAAGCGTCAACGACCCTAGTCTTTATTTCTCTGAGTTGCAGCTTGTGTATTGCGCAAAGCCGAGTGAGGGCGCATACCAAGTTGTAAGAGCGTGATTTGTATGTCCCTTGTCGGGTGATGTAGCGTGGTACAATCACAACTCTTACTGTACGTCCAGACGCGAAGAAATACCAAGTACACAGTTTGATATTCAGTTCATACGCGTGTATATTTATTGGTAGTAGATATACACAATCTGTATATCCAGTGTAGAATGACAGCAAGTATATATAACATAGCCATATATCTGATGGCTAGGGAGAAGCACAATTTAGGACTTCTGCCCAAGACAGGGGCGTCCAGAATGATCCCTCTCAACATGTGAGGGTCAGATATATCAGGGTTAGTAAGTAAGGGGTCTTTAATGTAAGAATTACTTTGGTTACCTGTAATAAAACTAGACAAGGGACTGACGGTGGGAATTGTAAATACAGGAGTCTGGATTGACTTGGGCTTGACCGGGGGAACAAAGGAAAGGATTAAGTATCAGTTTAATGGGTGTTTACTAGAGGAAATGGTATATTGTGCTGGTGGGCTATTACATGACCAGTTTGCTGGGAAGTTCACTGGCATTGCTAATGAAAGAATATAGTTACTTTTAAACTGTGGGAATTGTAAACAGGAGTTTACTAAGAAGTTCTATGACATTGCTAATGAAAGGATGTAGGAACTTTGCAAATGTGGGAATTGTAAACAGGATTTCGGGTGGACTGGATTTCTTAATGAACCAATGTTTAGGGTACCATCTTTCCGTCTTACATTCGTCCCATCTTTCAAAAAGAAACGTCCTCGTTTCATGATTACAAACTGATGGATATTGAAGGGGAAAAGGAAAAAAAAAAAATCGCTTAATAAGGGCATTGCCCAAAAGAAATCTAACTACAAACAGAGATAAATAAAAACAATATTAACAGGAAATGTGGAAAATACAAAACACAACTAAAATCATAAAAATTATGAGAAATTAGGATTCAATTAAATCTGATGTAGTATATATAATTATGAGACATTCCATCAACCTATTTAAGGGAATGCAATGAATGGAGATATACAGAACACAAGTAGGTGAACCCAAGATATCCACGAATGTCGAAAATAAAATTCAGCACTGAAGGTAATCACTTTGGTGGACTACATAAAACCAAAAGTGGGATAGATTGGGGCAATAACTGTCTGTAGCAAAATGGAGAAAAAAAAAGAAAAAAAAAAACAGTGTGAGGAAAATGCTCATATAGAATGAATAGAACAAAAATGGTAAACACTAAAGGATACATTAAAACGCAATATACAAAATCATGAGAATTCTCAGGAGAGAAATACCAACAACCAAAATACTCAAGTAAAAAAAATAACATCAACTGTGATTAAAATGAGCAACTACAGAACAACATAATTATCATGAAACTATTAAACAATTAGCCAATAGAAACAAGAAATCATATGATACTCATGTTATCAAAAAAAAGTACTGGATTTGCCTTAAAACTCATTAAAAAAATATCAATGTAAACTAATAAATATATTGTGATCAATTGGCAAAGCTAAAATATGAGGTGGTAGCAATGAAAGATTAGTTGTACTAGCCAAGTTCAGCTTCTTAAAGTATCATGGAACCAAGACAAATGGTGAGGCTCTAGTATATGAGTACTAAATAAAACTTCTAAATAAAGTTAAAGGTAAATACATGTAGTATATATGAAGTTATGTGGTGGCAAATGATAGACACTAAGTCTGTTATGATGATATCACATGTTCAGCAATCAACTTTCAAACTATGTTGTCCATGTGTATCACACCGAATGAAAGACACAGGCAAATCCAACAAAGGAAATCATGCCTGTAATAACTTCCAAAAAAAAAATGCAATGCAATGGTGAAAAAAAAAGATATTGGTACCATATTGTTATCATATGATAAAATGCACAATGCTATAAGCCTACATCACAACACAATTACCATACAAATATGAGAAAAAGTGAAGTAATGTAATATACATGACACATAACAAAAGTACTAATCACTAGTCAATTGAAAAAACAGGAGGAAATGAGCGCTTCAGCGAATAACATGGGTATGATCAATTAAGAATCATATGACCAAAATACACAATTATTCCATCAACTCAAAAGAGATGCAAAACATTGGAAGTAAAGCTATTCACAAACAGTTGTAAAAATCATAAAGCATCCAAAAAATGATAGACGTGAATTGCAAGGTGTGATGAGAAACAGGAATGTAAGGATAAATAGAAAAACAGGGGAAAGAAAGGTAATAAGAGGGTGACACATTATAGAAAAGAGGTTAGTAAGTGAGACTCCAAGGGAAAAGAATACCTGGGGATACAAGGAAATAGACGAAAAATAACATTATAAATTGGAGGGAACTGGATTGCCAAAATAATCAGGCGGTTGTACAACTCGGCCTGATCGGGTTTGATATCTGGGGTCATGGTTTCGAGCGTGAGCATCCTGGGAGGGGGAAGGTGGGGTACGGGTTGTAGGCAACTCCTGAGATGGTAAAGTGGTATCTGTGAAAACCGGGACAAGGACAGATGTTGATTGATCATTTGTAGTTGGTGGTACTTGGTTTTTAGGTTGAGGTGGGGATGGTGGAGGCTCAAGATAAGGCTTGAGACGATTGTAGTGAATGCCCTTTGGGCGGGAGTTTGGGTCAGACATGCACGAAAGGTGGTATATGATGCCTTGCTCATCTCTACGCACAATGCAATATGGGCCTTTCCATTTTTCACCTAGTTTGTCTCGTGATGCAGTTGGATTTGTCATTAGTACCTTATCGCCTATGTTGTATGGCACAAATCGCACTGACTTGTCATACTGTGACTTTTGTGAGTTCCGCGCTTTTGCTGTTTTGGCGTCAGCATGCTCAAATGCAGAGTGCAGGCGGATGAGAAGAGTTTTCGCATAATCATCTGGTGTATGAGAAGGGACAACGGGGTCTGGTGATGTGAAGAGGGAGAGAGGCAGCCTTGCCTCACGACCGTGGACTAGAAAGAAGGGGGTGAAGCCAGTAGTGGAATGGTGTGTTGTATTGTATGTGAGTTGATGTTGACTGAGAACAAGGTCCCAGTCAGTGAGGGCGGAGGAGAGGCGCTTACCAATTTCCAGTTTCAAGGTCCGGTTGTGTCGCTCCACCATGCCATCAGACTGAGGATGGTATGGGGTGGTGCGAGTCTTGGAGATGTCAAGCTTTTGACACAATGTACTCATAACCCGGGACTCAAATTGACGGCCCTGATCGGAGTGGATGGATTCAGGGATGCCATGCTGGCAAATGAATTTGTCGAAGAGGCAGCTTGCAACAGCATCAGCTGTCTGATGGGGTAGGGGATATAGGCTGATATATTTGGTGAAGTAGTCTTCGACTACCAGTATATATCGGTTCCCTCGAGGTGTGAGGGGCATTTCGGTAATATCTACACCAATTCGTTGAAAAGGTCGCGAGGAGGTGATCGGTTGCAGGGGAGCGCGAAGCGCTGGGACAGGCGCACGACGCGTTTGGCATGGGAGGCAGCGCTTGCAAAAATCCGTAATATCAGCACGCATTCCCGGCCAAAAGCACGCTTGAGTGGCTCTCTGTATTACCTTGTCAGCGCCAAAATGACCAGAGAGAGGGGAGCCATGGAGGATGGAGAGAACCTCAGGGATGAGAGAATGGGGGATGATAACTTGGTCCACAGTAGTACCAGAGGGAAGACGGTTTCGCCGATACAACAGACCATCACGAATGTGCAATCTGTCGCGCTCAACATAGAACTTGCGTAAAGAGATCTCAGCCTTCGAGATAGTTGACCTGAGTGGAAACGAACCAGAACGAACCCACGACACCACCTCACGCAAGATTGGGTCAGAATGTTGAGCCTGGTGTAAGCGATGACCACCCGCCAACAATGATGCACAGAGTGCAATTTCACTGCCAGGGGGTGGAGATGCTTGGTTAGGATAGGAAGAAGAGGAAGATGTGTGGACTGAGTGGACTGAGTGAGGGTGAGGACAAGTGGGAGTAGATGGAGATGAGAGAGCCGAAGAAGGAGTGGGTGGGGAAATGGGAGGATGTGCAGAAGGCGAAGCAGGAGGAGGAGTAGGAATAGGAGGGGAAGGGGAAAGAAGAGGATGGTGAGAAGGGGGAGACGGGGGAGGGGGAGAAGGGGGAGAAAGAGGAGGAGAATGGTGAGAAGGGGGAGAAGGAGGAGGAGGAGGGTGAGAAGAGGGAGGAGGAGGAGGAGGAGGAGGGTGAGAAGGGGGAGGAGGAGGAGGAGGAGGTTGAGAAGGGGGAGAAGGATGAGGAGGGGGGGAAGAAGGGGGAGAAGGAGGAGGAGGAGGAGAGAAGGGAGTCACAGTTGCAATCGATGCAGGATCAGTTGATTGTGGTATACGCGATAGCGCATCAGCATTTGCATGCTTAGCGCCATCCCGATGTTCAACAACCCAGTCGAAAGTATCAAGCTCGAGTGCCCAGCGACCGCGGCGTGAAGAGGCAATGCCAGCATCGTGACCAACTGGTAGCCTACGAAGCCCTACTAGAGGCTTGTGATCCGTGACAATGGTAAATTGTGACGTCAGCAGGTAATGACGAAAGTGCCGCACAGACCATACAATGGCCCATAGTTCACGGTCATACGTAGACCATCGTCGCTCAGCGTGTGACAGCGTGTGACTAGCGTATGCAATAACACGTTCCTTACCATCTAGACACTGTGTGAGGACTGCACCCACCGCAAAGTTTGACGCATCAGTGTGTAGAGTGAATGGCCTGGAAAAGATGGGGAATGACATCAAAGGGGGTGAGGTGAGGGTGTCACGTAAAGAGCAGAAAGCCTGATCACATTCATCCGACCACACATATGAGATGCCTTTCTTCGTCAAGGTGTACAGAGGCTGTGCAACATGTGCGAATTTGTTCACAAACCGACGATAGTATGAACAAAGGCCAAGGAAAGCACGTAATTCCGTGACATTCCGGGGAACGGGCCACGAACGAACCTTGTCAATGTTGGCAGGGTCAGGAAGGACGCCAGCTGGGGAAATTACATGACCAAGGAATGTAACTTCCTGCTTGAAGAAGGCACATTTGTCAGGTCGCAGCTTGAGCCCGGCCGATCTGAGTCGGTCGAAGACAGCTTGCAGGCGGTTGAGTTTCTCATCAAAAGTGCGACCAAAGACGATAACGTCATCAAGATACACAAGGACCGAATCCCAGTGTAACCCTCGTAACACCAGTTGCATGAGACGCTGGAATGTGGAAGGAGCATTACGCAGACCCATGGGCATGACTGTGAATTGGAATAGATCTGTACCTGTTGTGAATGCTGTCTTAGCTTTGTCTGCGGGATCCATGGCAACCTGCCAGTACCCACTGGACAAGTCCATTGTACTGAAATAGGTGTTTCCAGCAAGGGAGTCAAGCGTGTCATCGATGCGAGGAAGTGGGTGAGAATCAGGGCAAGTGATCTTATTCAGTTTACGGTAATCAATACAGAAACGATATGACCCTGATTTCTTCTTGACCATGACCACCGGTGAGCTCCAGGGGCTGGAACTGGGCTCGATAACCCCGGCCTCAAGCAGGCGATCACATTGTTGTTTGATCTCCTGTCGAATTGTGGGTGATGCACGGTATGCCCTCTGTCGAATAGGGGAAGCATTGTTAGTTGGTATTTCATGCTGAACCAGATCAGTGTGCCCATAATCGTCGGCAGATTGACTGAAAATGTCTGCATAGTCATGAAGGAGAGCACTAACACGAGCCTGCTGAGACGAAGTCAATGATGTCGATGATAGATCAAAGGATGAATGGCTAGGAAGAGAGGAAGGGGGAGAGTCAAGAGAGACAGGAGGAGCGACCAAAGCACAGTATTGCTCTCCTGTGCGGCCCAGCATGGGAGGATGGAACTCACCGAGAGGCATGCCTGGATAAAGTGTGACTGATGACGATGTCGGGTTTGCAACACGAACTGGAACTGTACCATCAACCACGGAGCCAAGTGTACATGCAACAATAACAGGTAATTCATTACCAGGTACGAGCACACCATCGACCTCTTGGGGGAAAGAAGTCAGAGAATCCTTACATAGAGGTATCGGGAGAACTGTCTCACTCCAAGGAGGGATGACGATCTCCTCATCGACGACTGTTGAAATCACCAGAGGAACTGCACGGTGAGTTCCTAAAAGGGGAAGAGTGACTGAAGAAAGTGACAGGGAGCCATGACTTACATCTAATATCGCCTGATGAGCCGACAAGAAATCCCATCCCAAAATGATGGGGGGATGAATACCACGAGCAACCTGAAAATGAAATGAAAACTGTGATGAATGAGCAGAAAAATCTACCAAAATGGAACCAAATGTGTCAAAAACTTCTCCAGAAACAGCTTTCACTGGAACAGGGAGTGAGAGGTATGGCCGAGAGGACAGAGACGGGAGAGATGATCGGAGTTTCTCATCAATGAGTGACATTGAAGCGCCAGTATCGATCAAAGCTGGGATTTCTGTAGAGCCAATAGAAATCAGAATGCGAGATGAAGGAGTCGGAGAAGGCACAGAGGGCAAATGACGAGGAGATTGAGATTGGGTCTCAAATGAGGAGGCTGACGGACGACCCGCACCATCAGCTGACACTAGTTTTCCTGAAAAGAAACACGGCCAGGGGATGATCGGCGTATTGAGCGAGGCATTGAATGGGCGGCAGGGCTCTGTGATCGATAACGGTAACGATCACCATCTCTGCGATCACGTGACGGGCTATACTGACGATTTGGAAATCTTGAATTCTGTGATTGATATGTGTCGCGACTTTGCTCCCGGTATTGAGGATAGGGACTGGAATCGCGCTCAAAGGAATACCTCCGTCTGACGGGAGTAGGAGATCGGGCATAATTATGACGATACGAGGTGTATGTGGAGTCATACCGATCACGTGAGTGAGACTGAGCATGTGGAGAATTGGAACGCATGCGTGGTCGAGAGCGCGACACTTCGCGACGCGAGTCCTGTAAAGAGTCGCACTGAGACTGGAGCGTGTTAACTGTCACTTGCAGAGCATTAATTCTATTCAAAATGAGATCAAGGGGATCAGCATTAGCGCTAGCTGCGACAGCAACCTGAGGTGCAGCAGCAGAGAAGGGGGAATTAAGCTGGTTAGAGACTGACACCATTTCCATTCGCCGCACGATTTCCATGGCACTATCAATGTCCTTAGCCCCGTGTTCGTGACACTTCGCTTGCATGTCAGGGCTCAGACCTGCTACGAATCGGCGGAAAATTTCATCTTTACGGGCATTGGCATCAAGCAGGGGAAAAGCAAGCGTCGTCAATCTATCGAGTTCTGACTTATACACCTCAAGTGGTTCGTTAGGTTGACGCGGGCGGGCATTAATCATGCGCTGAAACGAGGTTATCTCATCGCGTTTCGAAAAGATTTTGCTCAGCTCTTTCTTTGCCCGAACATAATCATTCTTAATGTCTGCAGGAAAGGCATACCAAACAATGAAAGCAGAGTCCGTCAACCGAGAACCAAGTGTTTTGGCCAAGTCAACTGATCGGGCATTGGGGCAAGCATCGACTGCTACCTCAAAACGACGACACCACTGCATAAAATCAGATGTGCCATCCCCAGAAAAGGGAGGGGGGAATTGGACAGGGATAAAAGCTCCCACAGTGGGAGAAGAAGAGGAGCCAACATCAGTATCAGGCATGATGTTATGTTATGGAATCAATGGAGGAAGAAATACGGGAAGGAGCAATAGAAAAAGAACTGTGATGATGTCTACAGCACAAACAAAATATATAAAGAAAATGAAAATGATGAGAAGTAGTAACAAGCAATGAATAAAAGACTAAATGTGAAAGTGGCACTGCAAACTTAAAATGCAAGTATTGTATCCTGCAGTGCTGTGAAATAAGCGATTATCGAATGTAGACCAAAAAAAAAAGTCATGCGAAGTGGAAAACTAATGAAGAACCACAGAACTAGATGTGGTAAAATGTACAGTTTATGTTAAAAAAAGAAAAGAGGATTTAAGAAAAGTTCGCGCCAAATCATACAGAGAATTAAAAAAAAATGCATAAATAGCATATCACAGTGCAAGTAAATTGAAAGATCGCTAAGAAAAAGAAAAAGAAAAACAGCTGGATGAAAACAACAAATGAACTTAGAAATGGCCTAAATAATTGTAATGTATTCAACACAGCCACATGTCATGTATATCTTCCAACATCGAAACTAGCAGTGTTAATAACGAGCCTCAATACCAAATTATCATACAAGTAGAACACAAAAGAAGGAAAGGACATAAATGTATATAAACGCGTGTCGAATATAACTATACGCACCACAAGCACAAATTATAATACACTTGAACTGATTATGTGTATGAGAGATAAGACAAGAAATATGAACTATAGAGGATCAACTTAGCAGTTCCGTCCTGGTCATCGGAGAAGGCGACACCAACGAGAAGGAACAGCAAATAGATGTCGATAGATCCAAGGGTGATGATGATGTGTAGCATTCCAGTCATCGACCACAAGGAAGAGAAGCAGAAAGCAGACCACTACCGAAGGATTCCTAGCGCTGAATTTGGATTCCAAGGTGATGATCCTTCCACAGTACGTAAGCAGGTACCTCAAGTGATCAGCGGCTGGAGTTCCACTATCAGCAACAGTCAAGATACGGGGTGGCCGGTGACAAAATCATCTGATCATGCAGCACAAAAATTGATGAAGGCAACACGATGGCTGTCATAACATGAACAGCATTGCAGGTATCACAAGTTCAGAGCTCATAGGCTGATACTGTAAATATTCAACGATGAACCAGCATCAACAATAATTGAAGGTAAAACTGAAGAGGGCTCTTATGTCCATGCAGTGTTGTTGACAGTGACAAAAGTATTATACCTTTGTATGTAAATGAATAGTAAAGCCCCAAACAGCAAAGCGTCCACAAAGTGCAGTTTTTAGGAGCTGACCATTTCTAACGCGAAATGCAGTGGAATGCAGCTCAAGGTAAAGATGTAATAACAGGATTCTCCAAAAACACCAGAGCAGCAATGTCTATATAATGTAGAAAGATGAACTCACAAGTTCGATCTCCGAGCGGGAAGCGATGGCCCCAGTTTACCGCTGCTACCAATTGTAAGAGCGTGATTTGTATGTCCCTTGTCGGGTGATGTAGCGTGGTACAATCACAACTCTTACTGTACGTCCAGACGCGAAGAAATACCAAGTACACAGTTTGATATTCAGTTCATACGCGTGTATATTTATTGGTAGTAGATATACACAATCTGTATATCCAGTGTAGAATGACAGCAAGTATATATAACATAGCCATATATCTGATGGCTAGGGAGAAGCACAATTTAGGACTTCTGCCCAAGACAGGGGCGTCCAGAATGATCCCTCTCAACATGTGAGGGTCAGATATATCAGGGTTAGTAAGTAAGGGGTCTTTAATGTAAGAATTACTTTGGTTACCTGTAATAAAACTAGACAAGGGACTGACGGTGGGAATTGTAAATACAGGAGTCTGGATTGACTTGGGCTTGACCGGGGGAACAAAGGAAAGGATTAAGTATCAGTTTAATGGGTGTTTACTAGAGGAAATGGTATATTGTGCTGGTGGGCTATTACATGACCAGTTTGCTGGGAAGTTCACTGGCATTGCTAATGAAAGAATATAGTTACTTTTAAACTGTGGGAATTGTAAACAGGAGTTTACTAAGAAGTTCTATGACATTGCTAATGAAAGGATGTAGGAACTTTGCAAATGTGGGAATTGTAAACAGGATTTCGGGTGGACTGGATTTCTTAATGAACCAATGTTTAGGGTACCATCTTTCCGTCTTACATTGTGATTGTGACAAAAAACGGTTCGGGCGTCACACTCACTGGGTAGCCGCTCTCACTCGGCTTGCTTCAACTCGGAGACATAAAGACGAAATAAAAACGTCTAGAAACTTCACTACACCTACCCCAGCTTGGCATGAAAAGTAACATCCTCGTAACATCAAGCATCCCCGTTTGTCGTAGAAAAAGTCTGTGTGCGTTAAGACTACTACACCCACCACTGACCCTGGAGTGCTAGTGGTGCGTGTAGTAGTCTTAGCGCGCGCAGACTCTTTCTCGAAAAATAAGGTCTTGTCGCATCTAAAGTGGCCTGTAACATTTTAAAGATACCACAATTTGGAATCACATGCTACCTAGGGGTGTTCGAGAGGGTCCAACCGACCACCCCATGCAGTCAAACCTTTTCTGCGGGGTGGGTTGAACGAAGTCATTATTTTTTTTTCTGGGTCCCTGCGCCTTGACTAAACAAGCCACTTGGTAATTAGCTTTTGTGCATGATACAAAATAACCTTTTTTCTCTCTCTCTCTCTCTCGCTCTCTCCCACCCCACTCCTTGGTTAGACATTGCTCTTTTTCTTTTTCGTCGGAGGTTTTCACCGACAAATTTGCTATCAGCCAATCGGACGCAAGGATTTCAGTAGCTTTTAACAGTTGTCGGTGTAAATCACCGACAAAAAGTTTCATGAAACACCCCCAAGGTGACCGGACTGGTGCGTCAATTCATGGGGAAAGCATCCAATTCATTGTGATGCACTGAATACATAAGCATTTTTTTCTAACTATCGCCAGATTACAGGTGTGTAGTCAGGTGGATGTGCAAACAAGCGTGATTTGTATGGATTACATGAATAAGCATTATAATCCCAGGTGCTTCTCCTACTGGTAAGATTGACCTGCATCTGCCCATGCGCAATGTGAAACTCCAAACTCGCCTATTCAAATGTCCTAAATGTACTTCAAATATCAGTTCACTCCAGAAGCCAGGTGGAGAACACAGCAAAAATGCCTTATGTAAGAATATCGGATGCTGATAAGCAGCGGCTTTATGACGCGTTCAGGCAAGAGGAAGATTATGTTGAAGTGGCAAGAATTCTTGGCATCAGACGCAGCGTGCACAGCTTGTCGTATCATCCGTCGAGTGGAGGCCAGAGATGGAGTCGTTGCACTGCCACGTGGTGGGCGGCGGAGAAGATTGGTGATGGATGAAACAAGAGATGCAGCGGTAGAAATAGTAGAAGAACATCCAGAATTTACATTGGATCAAATCAACGCTGAGCTTCGTGGTAGACTACCTCATATTCCTCACATTTCGCGTTCAACATTAGCAAACACGTTAACTGCTCGTCTAATCGTAATGAAGAAGCTGGAAGACGCAGTGGCTGAACGGAATAGCGGCAGAACCAAGAGACTCCGACTGGAATTTGCTCTTTGGGTGATGAACATCGGGGTCAACATGGAGCTCATCTACATTGACGAGGCCGGGTTCAATCTCTGGACCAAGAGAACTCGTGGACGTGCCGTGCGTGGGACACGAGCAGTGAGGGTTGTTGCTGGACGTCGAGGACGAAGCCTGACGATGACCTTCGCCGTCAGCAATAGAAGAGGACTTGTTCATCATGACATGATGCAAGGGGGTATGACAAGCGACAGGTTCAACCTGTCAGGAGCAAGTCCCCCTTGTAGCTGGACAGAACACCTGTATGCTCTTCGACAATGCAAGAGCACATGGTCGAGCACAAGAGGCAAACCAGCCAGGAAATGCTGAGATCAGATACATTCCGCCATACTCTCCATTTGTAAACATCGTCGAGAATTGTTTCTCTTCTTGGAAGGCTGCTGTCAAGAGGGAGTTGGCAAGTGTCCGTGAGGAGATTCTTCGTCAGCCTCACGAGGATCGAATTGCCACGCTGGCGCAGATTGGAGAGCAAGTTGTTGATGTGATCACCCCGCACATGAGCCAGAACCTCTTCCGGCGAATGCAGCGCTACATCCAGGAGTGCATGAGGCAGAATGACATTTTCATATGAAGGAAGTAAAACCATTATGTTCATCTCACAGTATATTGCTGCGACAATTGTTAATGACTTGAAGAATATTGAGTTACTATTTTTTTTAGGGGGGGGGGGAGAACAAAAGAGTATGCAAACATTCTGTAAATTCGAAGACTTTAAAGAAATTTTGATTTTGGTTTTGTTTTCATGGAAGAAGCAAAAGTTACCACGATGTATTCATTCAGCTGTAACAAGTGTGCGAAGTCTATACAGTATGCAACAAACGTGAGCATAACCCTCACAAACACCGGTGACACTCCAAATCTCAGACTGTTTCTCCATGTCCCTGTGATCACTTTGTCTAAAATACCACATTTTCTTTTACCTCCATGATGTCATTCAAATTAGAGTTCAGTTTATAGTACATGTACCAAGAAACATCAAGAAGTTTCTGCTTTGTTGAACAGATGTTGAAGTTTTTCTCACTCATAATGGATAAGATAAGTATTGTCATATATATAATATATTACGTTCTGTCTGCTATGCGAGCAAGTGAAGAAACATTGAAAGTAAAAAAAACTAAGTTCACCTTTTGCATCAAAAAGTACACAATTGTTAATTTTGGATACTGTTACTAATGTGCAACATTCCAAGGGATACGTGCACAATAGTTAATAAAGTAACTTGTCTATTTCTTCGTGAAAGTAAAAATGTATCTAGAGCCTATATACACATGAAATTATGAATATGAAACTACGTAACAACCGTGTCATAATAGCCACTTTTATGAAATGATCTATCTTGTTCTACGAGATATGCAAGAGAGCAGTCTCAAGAAATTATTTTGCATTGTTCATATAAAATGAACAAGATGAAAGGTATTCACTGGTTTATTATCTTTTCGCATGAAAGAAAGTCATATTGACAAGATTCATGAAAGTTTGATCATTTTATTTTTGTCAGTATAAACAAAAGTTTCAACAAAAAGTAACATTTTGGCACCATTAAAAAAAAAAACGAGTTTTTGACGTGCATGGTACTGTGTGTATATTCACGGATGTGAGTCCCAACCCCTGGTATATGAAAGAAAATAAAGGATTTTCGGCAGAAAATCAGCTACACCAAAGAAAGAGTCGCATTTGGTAATTCATATTAGTTCATATCACTCGTTTGGGAGATCAAATATCCACTTAGCGAGAAAAATGTCCTATTAGATAAATGATATGTTAATAGCCAAGTCAAATATCCACACAATGGAGATTGTTGCGTCACCTCAGGTCAATTAGAGTATCACGTCGATCTTAGGTAATTCAAATGTTACATAGGTAATATTCAAATATCCATTGACTCGGAATCACTGATACAATGCCTTACTCCTGAATGGTAAGATGTTGTATATGATAAGCGTAGTAATGACGTGGAGACCTTAACATTATTATGCTGAGACAATTTCAAAATGACTTTACAGGAATAACTTAGTTTCTTTACTGTCTTTTTTTTTTCTTTTCTGAAGACCTTTTTTTTTTTCTCGTTTTTTTTTTTTTTCAGGGAACACAAAAGCAGGCCTGTGCGAGTCGTTACGGGTGGTTGTCGGTATTACTTTTCAACCGAAAAGAGAGAGGGAGAGAAGAAGATATAACAAATGAGGAGAGAGAGGGAGAGAAAGAAGAGGTAGAAGAAAAGAGCAGGAAAAAAAGAAGAGACAAAATGAGAGGGTGATATTAAAGTGCAAATGAAGACATTCTCACTTATCACCAGCTTGATGGAAAAACATGAACATCAATTAAGGGACTTCATGATACTCATTATGAACAGCACAATTATGCAACAAACCTTTTTTTTTCTTCAATCAACAGCCAATCTTTACAATAGCGCCCTCAAGAACATAATAAATTACCTGACTGGGAAACCTCGTAGATTCGTCCAGTTTAGATTAGCCTGCCAATTTTTGTCAAGTTTTCATTTCAGGTTTGAGTTTCTTCAGTTTGTCTCCCTCTACAAATGAAAAATTTGTTAAGATCGCAACTGCTGATCTGTAAATTAACAAACACGTCGGAAAAAAAGGAACCAGTGGGACTCGAACCTGTCATCTCCAGCTTTCCGGGCAGCGACACTACCACCAGGCTGTCCCTGGTTGCCGGCAGTGACACGGTGAACATGGAACAAATACCCAAGCTCCGAGATTCCGACATTGTTATGTTAAGTAGTCCAAGGCGGACAAGATAGTCATCATAGGATACATGAAAGAAAGATATTATTCGGAGGGGTGAGGGCTCAGGTGTGAGTTTCTTCAGTTTGAGTATCTTCAGTTTCTTCAAACTGAAGAAACTTAAACCTGAGCCTTAACACCTCTGAATAATATCTTTCTTTCATTTAAGTTTTCATTTATTTCTTAAAAATATGCTTTCAAATTCGACGTATGCCTGTAGGACAAGATTATCTGGACATTATTCTCCCCGCCCTTCTCTGGTAATTCATGAAACAACCAAGACCTACAGCAGTACTGCGGGTAGGCCTATATTTTATACCATTGTTTATTTCATGAGGTCAGCCCGACGGGGAACATGTTTTAAATGTCATTCTTTCATAAAAATGGGTGAGAAACTCAAAATATATTACTAAATTATTTACAAGAAAGAAGTTTACCCTTTTTTTTGGTATCTATACAAAAGAATAGATGAAATCAATGTGTTCTGAAGACCGCTGGCATTATTGATGTATGAACCTAGGTATTATAATTGCAACAAAACACTGAACAATGCGATTGAGTATGTCAAGTTCAAGTACAGGAATGCTACGTTTACCTCATGTTCCCGGCAACCCCCGTTTGCCCAAAATTCTTCTAGCCCCAACCCCCGGTGTTCAAGTCTTGTTTGTTCTAGTCTTCGTACCAGTGAACATCTTTAGAGCTCTATCATCCGCCATTCTCACGGCTTCTGGTCACGCTAGACAACACAATCCGTCGCGTCCCACAACTGACCGCCTCCAACTTTTCTTACTGCTTAGTACGTGCTGTCAGGCTAATTACAAACTACTGTGCTCTCCCCGTTTTATAACGACTAACAGAGTTTCTCATTAGGACAGGGATTCCTTTTACATTTTTAGACAGTTTAACAATCTGACAAAACATTCACTGCAATCACGGTGTGTCACGTTTGCGTTGCCTCAAGTCTATCCCGTTTTTTTCCACGGTGGTTTGAAACGTGACTGCCTTGACCACAGGGAACATGGTGTAAACGCAACATCACAAAGCAATGTTTGAGACTATGGGCATTTGAGATCACTATGCGACATTTGATTTCCCATTTGGGACATTGTTCAGCTTCTTGGACATCGATTTGGCTATGCGACTTTTTAACTGCCTAGTCTGATATTCCATATGCGCTTAATGGACATTTCATACCTACATGAATATTTGAAGTGCCTGATGACAACCACATTCTGTTGTGGACGTTCATTCGGTTATCACGATGCACATAATGGACATTTGAATTGCCTTTCTCTCTGTGTTCCACGTTTGCACGTCCAACAGTCAAAGGCTGCGTTTATCAACTCCTTTTCTCGGCAGAAACAGGTTATCCAAACAGCTTTCAAGGAATTTTTACGAGTTGATAAACACAAAGCTGTTTTGAAAGCCCTTTAGGAAAGCCTTTTACGAAAGGGTGCGTTTATCAATTCTCCTTTCTCGGCAGAAACAGGTTATCCAAACAGCTTTCAAGGAATTTTCACGAGTTGATAAACGTAAAGCTGTTTTGAAAGCCCTTTAGGAGATCCTTTTCGAAAGCCTCAAATTTGTGACGATCCAAACAGGTTTCCTAAACAAGTTATCAGAAACCTGTTTGTAAAAGCCTTTCGAAGTTGATAAACGCAAAGCTGTTTTGAAAGCCCTTTAGGTCGCCCTACTGCGGTTACGCAACCATGCGTTTCCGGTTTGTAAAAAGACGCGCGCCACGTAAAGTGCACACGAGTACGTGTACACAGGTGTATACATACAGCTGTGTGTAATGCACGCGTATGCTTGAAACAAGGAGGTGTTTCTCTCACCTACAAGGTTTGAGAAATAGAGTAACAACAGTCTCATTCCCTTTGATCCCATGTCTCATGCCGCCACTCAGAAATATTTGAAGTATGTGCTAAACTGGAGCTGCCTCACAGATAGGAAGACAATTGATTCATGTGGCATTGTATCATGACTCGTCACTCTCAAAGGATAATGATGGTAATTGCTTTTCGCCGTCCCTTCTTAGAAAACAAGCGGCACATTAATAGCACAGGCAGTCAGGGCTTTGGAAAGGGCTCTCGAAAGGGCATGGAAAGGGCTTTCGAAAGGGCTATCGAAAGGGCTATCGAAAGCCGTTTAAACAGGGGAAAGTTGATAAACGCAGCCGACGAAAACAAGCGGCACATTAATAGTACAGGGAGTGGACAGGGCTTTCGAAAGGGCTATGGAAATGGCTTTCGAAAGGGCTATGGAAAGGGCTATCGAAGGGGCTATCGAAAATCGTTTAAACAGGGGAAAGTTGATAAACGCAGCCTAAGGCATGCCAAGTGTGCTTATTTTGCTCTCGTGACCAAAACGATCGATAAACTACCAAATGTCTTTTAACAACAATAACAGTTCAACCTGTCATGCATTACAAGGCCATTGAGCTTGCGTTGCGTTGTGATTGAATGACGGCGTTTCATAATGGTATTTCGAGTCTATTCTTCTGTTCCACCTGTGCAGATGTGGACAATAATGAATAACTACTGACCATTCGCAAGAAAATTGTACTGTTACTTTTACGGCTTACGTAAAAAAAAAAAAAGTGCTCAGTCTTGCTTTTGGTTAAAAAAAAAAAGAAATATGCATGACAGCACAGCTTGAAATTTTCTCTTCAATATAATAATTCCATAGTACTATGCTCATTCCATGTCTAGCCTTTACATTTGTACGAGAAGCTACAATGCTTTAAAAACGAAATGTTTTGTTTGAAAAAACGCTCGCTCATTGCTGTCTCAAAATTATGTGACACGAAGGGATTTCTCACCATGACACACACCGAGAAATATTCAGGATTAAGGTTGAAGCCAGTGGACATTTCACTTAAAAAACTACAATGCTCAGTAATGAATAGAAAATAGTGTTTTTGCAATTCAAGGAAACGCTGTCTATATGATGCAATTAGACAGTATATCCCTAGAAACTGGATATTCATTTCGGGTATGCAGCATCTGAACTCCACCGTCTGATATTTGGCATGTGCCACATGGACGTTACATACCTACATGGACATTTGAACTGCCTATTTTGATACCAATATTAATTGTTGACATTATATTGCTACATGGACATTTGAACTAGCTGTGTTGACAGTTGGTTTCGATCAGTGGATATTTGACCTGGAAAACACATCATTAAAACATGAAGTGATGTGTCAGCTTCTTATGAATGCATTGTATAATAACTCGTCAGTAGCGCCCATGACTCTGACGTGGTGCTTGGTGCTCGTTCTAACTTAATGAAAAGATCTTAAATTTAACTATTAATCGGGTAAATTAGTTTTGGATACTTACTATTAAAATTTGAAATCATGTTGCACCAAATGAGAACACATGATAAAACGATCTCTTCAAATCGCTTCCAGAAATGTGTATTACTTCGGAATAAGAGCTGTGAGATGCATTTTTATCTTTTTGCCCACACGATGGACATATTGCTATGCTGAAATAGAGTTCATACAGGTGAACTGCTATCATAGCTTCATTATCTCATCACTTTCCATGTGTATACGCTATTCTATTGTGTGTGTTTGTGCTAGGTGTGGCAAAAAACATTTCCCACTTTTGATCTTTTTTAGTTAAAAACTATATATCAGATAACACTAGCACTGATATGAGCAATAGCTAAATAGTATACAATTTTGTTAGAGGTAATTTGAAATGAAAGCATGATTCAAACATTAGCATATTACAATTAGGTTTCAGATTTTGCTCTATTTTCAACCCTCTGTACAAAACTTCGACTTTGCAAAGTACATGTAGTACTGCACGACTTCGAGACAGGAAATCACGCTTGACTTCCTTCCTTTGGTCTCAGTCGAAACAATTCAATTGTTTGTACACATTTAAACTCATGACTCATAACCGAACATCTGATACATGTACTAGTTAATTCCAGTTGGAACTTAGCTTCCATTGGTCTCTATATATCGGTCATGAATTTTCATGAATTCATGCCCTTTGGTAGAGTAGAACCTATGTGAGTAGACTAGAACTTATAGTTAAAATATTAGGAATTACATTTTGTTTTTCTTTGAACCCTGATGTTAAAGAAGCTATGGATTATATGATGATTTTTATCAAGATTAAGAGATTATTTTTATGATGGAAACAGAGGGATTTGAGGTTGATGGGGAAAGTTCAGTGCGTGAAGCTTTTTGTTTTACCAAAGTTGATTAATTTTCTTAACGCATGATAACATCCGACTGGGTTTTACGGAATTAAATAAGGTATTGTTTGATCTTAGTAGGAGGGGGAGAGATAGAATAAAAAAAAAAATATTTTGCAAATAAAACCACAGGTTCGTGTGCTTGTTCTTCTTCTTTACGGTACTTTGACGCATATAACATTTTGCCGTCCAGTACAGAAGTGTTACAGGTCAAGGCCAAGGTTCGGTGTAAAAATGGCAGAGGTAAAAATGGCAGGGGTAAAAATGGCAGAGGTAAAAATGGCAGGGGTAAAAATGGCAGGGGTTAAAATGGCAGGGGTAAAAATGGCAGAGGTAAAAATGGCAGAGGTAAAAATGGCAGAGGTAAAAATGGCAGGGGTAAAAATGGCAGGGGTAAAAATGGCAGAGGTAAAAATGGCAGAGGTAAAAATGGTAGGGGTAAAAATGGCAGGGGTAAAAATGGCAGGGGTAAAAATGGCAGAGGTAAAAATGGCAGAGGTAAAAATGGCAGAGGTAAAAATGGCAGGGGTAAAAATGGCAGGGGTAAAAATGGCAGGGGTAAATATGGCAGAGGTAAAAATGGCAGGGGTAAAAATGGTAGAGTTAAAAATGGCAGGGATAATGTCAGAGGTAAATAATTATCTCAGTGGTAAAAATGTCAGAGGTAAAGTTGTCAGTGGTCAAAATGTCAATGGTCAAAATGCTAGAGATAAAAATGCCATTGATAAAAATTTAGTCGTTGAAATGCAAGAGGACGAGGAAAAGTGACAGATTTTTTTTTTTCTTCATGTTTCTGACACCTTTCTCGCAATACGCGCTTTTCGTGCCTTCTGAAATAAAGCCCGGGGGAGACCGGGGAGAAATGGGACACGAGAAATATGTGACACTCATGTAACTTGAAAAATGCTCGGCCAGTCAACAATCCAATTATATCAGTAAAAAGATGAGCCTCGGTACACCTGAAAATGGACATAAAAAATAACCATTATACAGCTCTACAGGTATCTTGTCAGTAAAATATCAAACTTACTTTAGATCTGGTAGGTCCTATACTATGTTAATATAGGTATCTTAATATCAGTGTGCAAACTTCTGAAAATAAAATTGCTTGATAACAAACATGCAGGTATGAAAAATTGGCAGGGATCTTTTACTGTTTCTGTTACCACTGGGAGAAATTTAACAGGGCAGTGTTACATTTATCCCCGCGGCACATGTAAATCCTACTTTGGTCATGATGGTTATCCAATTTCTTTCCAGGTTGTCTCATTTCTCCCCGCTTGATGTCCCGCTCCCCCAAAATTAGGGGTTAAAGAAATCATTAATTACACGAAAATGTTTTGGGGTATCACTAAATACTCCTGAGTGGGGCAGCTTAGCAAACCTATCGTGCATTTTGTGATACAAGCACCAAATTTGGCACAAAATGTACATTAACATATTGCAAACATTTTCAGATATTGGGCCACTTGGAATTCTCTCTTTCCGCCATATTGAATTTCAAAATGGTCGCCATTTGAAATCTACAGTTGCGATTATCTCAGGGTCTAATGGTGCTATTGACCTGATTCTGGTGTGTTCCGGGATTTACACACATGCTTTGGGGCAACAGCTAAGTTTGAGAGGCATCAAACATTTACATTTTTTCGCCTGCGGATTCGTTCAACAATAGTTAAAAAGAAATCCAAAGGCAAACTATCGGTTTTTACTCTCACTAGAACAGTCTATTGTTAATGTTCCTCTCCAGTTTTAACAGGCATAAGTTTGTAAAATGACCACAAAGTGTTCATTAAACTTCGAGATATTTGTTTTTGCGTCATGTGATACTTGTAATAATGTAATAAAATGTTTTGCAAGAGCTTAATTATGTCTGCCGATACATCTGCTGTAGTTTTTTTTTTTTTTTTTTTTTTTGGCGTTTTGTATTTTTACTTGTACATTATGTCGCGATCAGGCTTTGTGAGATAAGTAGGCTCCTACGAAACATGAATGTGAGAAAATAACATATAGAACATGTGACAATTTAACGGTTTGCTTCGACTATGTCTCTTTCACATCTTTACACGAAACAGTTCAAAAGATGAAAAATAATGACAATATACTAGCCAGGACGTGAGCGGAATTCGTTTGTGTAAGGGTGTGTATGTGAGAGTATGCACATGTGTATATCTGCGTATAGAAGTATATGTTTATACCAAAAGTGGGTTCGTGCGTGTGTGTGTGTGTGTGTGTGTGTGTGTGTGTGTGTGATAACTTCATTGGGCGAAACAATGTAGGATTATACTATTTAAGGGCTTTGCAGCATTGTTGCAACCCCCTTGTAATGATAGATAGCATTAATAATAATGATAATAATAATACTGAATAATACAAAATAATTTCCCATAGGCCTACTAGGCTCTCAGCTGGTTTATCATTCCTCTGAACAGACAGATTACGCCACTGCACTTGAATCAAACTCAGAATGAGAGTGCTATAATCTTTTTAAAACATAATTCAATAAACATTCTTCAAATCTGCAGTTTGGATTTGATAATTCGATAACAGTTTGATCTGGCTAGGTTATCATTCAAAACCTCTTCATACGCTTATCTCTGACGAAATCGCTCTCATTACTTCTAACATTTTACCTCTGCCATTTTTACCTCTGCCATTTTTACCTCTGCCATTTTTACCCCTGCCATTTTTACCTCTGCCATTTTTACCCCTGCCATTTTTACCCCTGCCATTTTTACCCCTGCCATTTTTACCCCTGCCATTTTTACCTCTGCCATTTTTACCCCTGCCATTTTTACCCATGCCATTTTTACCTCTGCCATTTTTACCCCTGCCATTTTTACCTCTGCCATTTTTACCTCTGCCATTTTTACCCCTGCCATTTTTACCTCTGCCATTTTTACCTCTGCCATTTTTACCCCTGCCATTTTTACCTGGCACCAAGGCCAAGGGCAAATTTAAATCCCCATAATTCTGTACAAAACTTCAACTTTGCAAAGTACATGCAGTACTGCGCGATTTCGAGACAGGAAATTACGCATGACTTCCTTCCTTGGGTCTCAGTCGAAACAATTTAATTGTTTGTACACATTTAAACTCATGACTCATAACCGAACATCTGATACATGTACTAGTTAATTCCAGTTGGAACTTAGCTTCCATTGGTTTCTATATATCGGTCATGAATTTTCATGAATTCATGCTCTTTGGTAGAATAGAACCTATGTGAGTAGACTAGAACTTATAGTTAAAATATTAGGAATTACATTTTGTTTTTCTTTGAACCCTGATGGTAAAGAAGCTGTGGATTATATGATGATTTTTAGCAAGATTAAGAGATTATTTTTATGATGGAAACAGAGGGATTTGAGGTTGATGGGGAAAGTTCAGTGCGTGAAGCTTTTTGTTTTACCAAAGTTGATTAATTTTCTTAACGCATGATAACATCCGACTGGGTTTTACGGAATTAAATAAGGTATTGTTTGATCTTAGTAGGAGGGGGAGAGATAGAATAAAAAAAAAAATATTTTGCAAATAAAACCACAGGTTCGTGTGCTTGTTCTTCCTCTTTACGGTACTTTGACGCATATAACATTTTGCCGTCCAGTACAGAAGTGTTACAGGTCAAGGCCAAGGGCAAATTTAAATCCCCATAATTCTGTACAAAACTTCGACTTTGCAAAGTACATGTAGTACTGCACGATTTCGAGACAGGAAATTACGCATGACTTCCTTCCTTGGGTCTCAGTCGAAACAATTTAATTGTTTGTACACATTTAAACTCATGACTCATAACCGAACATCTGATACATGTACTAGTTAATTCCAGTTGGAACTTAGCTTCCATTGGTTTCTTTATATCGGTCATGAATTTTCATGAATTCATGCTCTTTGGTAGAGTAGAACCTATGTGAGTAGACTAGAACTTATAGTTAAAATATTAGGAATTACATTTTGTTTTTCTTTGAACCCTGATGGTAAAGAAGCTGTGGATTATATGATGATTTTTAACAAGATTAAGAGATTATTTTTATGATGGAAACAGAGGGATTTGAGGTTGATGGGGAAAGTTCAGTGCGTGAAGCTTTTTGTTTTACCAAAGTTGATTAATTTTCTTAACGCATGATAACATCCGACTGGGTTTTACGGAATTAAATAAGGTATTGTTTGATCTTAGTAGGAGGGGGAGAGATAGAATAAAAAAAAAAATATTTTGCAAATAAAACCACAGGTTCGTGTGCTTGTTCTTCTTCTTTACGGTACTTTGACGCATATAACATTTTGCCGTCCAGTCCAGAAGGGTTACAGGCCAAGGGCAAATTTAAATAACCATAATTCCTTCAAAATCCACTTTATTTTCTCCAAACTTGCAAGAATTGCAGAAAAAAAAAGTATTCAAAGAGTGGGGGTTACACTCTCATTTTATTTTTTAGCAAGCAGCGCCCTCACGCGGTAGAAACCAACGAAATCTATCAAATCCTTGTCAGGAACATTTTCTGTTAAGGGGTGGGCTGAATGAGAAGGTTCGTAGAACTTATGCTTTAACTTCAAATCCTGTATCATTTTTATGAAACTTGACCAAATTGTGGAAGAAAGATTGTTTAATGTAGAACAATTGTAAACATGGGGGTTCGTGCACGTGTTTTTGTGCTAGCAGCGCCTTCTTGCGACAGAAATCATCGTAAGACCCCCAAATCTGGTCAGGAACCAATGTAATGCAGGGATACCCTGATAGGATGGGTTCATGAATCGCATGTTGTACACTCAAACCCTCATATATAAAAAAACAAACAAATAAACAAACAAACAAACTTGTAAAAATTGCAGTGATAGGGTGGAAAAATATTCAGAAAGGAAGGTCGATGTGCGTTTTTAGCTCACCTCAGCCGAAGGCTGAAGTAAGCTATTGCGATCGCTCTTCGTCCGTCGTCCGGCGTCCGTCGTCCGTCGTGCGTCGTCCGTCGTGCGTCATCCGTCGTGCATAAACTTTTTACATTTTTTATTTTTTATCTTCTTCTTGAGAACCCCGTGACCGATTTTCACCAAACTTGGCAGGTAGCATCCCTAGGGGAATAGGATCTCAATTTGTACAAGTGGGCACCATGCCCCACCTGGGGGCCCCCAGAGGGGCCCAACCCCCCCCCCCCCCCCCAAATTAAGGAATCTTAAAAATCTTCTTCTCTAGAACCAGAAGTGGTAGAGCTAAATTAATACTATGAATTAGTGCATTGATGACTGTAGTTTCAAGTTTGTTCATGGCGGAATCAGGGGTGCTCCCCTTTGGACCCCGGGGGAGGGGGGTTCAAATGGGGCCCAAATTGTACTTTTTCATCTTTTTCTTGAAAATGCCACTATTAATTTTCACCAAAGTTAGCAGGTAGCATCCATAGGGGGAAAGAATCTCATTCCCATCACATGGGCACCATGCCCCACCTGGGGGCCCCAGGGGGGCCTTAATTTGGACCAAAATTGTAAATTTTCATCTTTTTCTTGAAAACCCAATCACAAATCTTCACCAAAATGGCAGGTAGCATCGCTAGGGGATAGAATCTCAATTCCATCAAATGGGCACCATGCCCCACCTGGGGGACCCAGTGGTCCCCCCCCCCCCCCCTGTAAGGAATTTTTACAGATTTTCTCTGGAACCAGAAGTGATTGAGCTAAGATGATACAATGAGGCAGTATATTGATGACTGTTGTTTCAAGTTTGTTCATGGGAAAATCAGGGGTGCCCTCCCCCCCCCCCCCCACCCCCTTGGGACCCAAGGAAGCGGGATGGGATGGGGGTCCAAATGTGGGCCTAATTTTAATTCTAATGGATTTTCACCAAACTAGGCAAGTAGCATTCCCATCTGGAGAAGATTTCAAAGTGTTTGAATGGGCACCATGCTTTCCTTGGGGGCCCCAGGGGGTCCAAACCTCCTAAATTAATGAATATTCAATAACATTTTTTTATAGTTCTAATTAAAAGTGATAGGGCTTTAAGTCTTTTTTCCCCAAGCTGCATAAGCCAACATTATATGAAGTACAGAGCACTTGGTAGGTAATTTTACCAGTGTGATGGAATATGTAAATGGACACCATGTCCCCACTCTCAGAGCTACCCCCACCATAAGTTTCCAGTGTTCTCAGGTAAGAGTCTGCAAGAATGCATGGAAGGTGAACTTGCGATACCCAGGTAAGCGCGTGACCCCCGGGTCTCTTGTTTACTGTAGGCCTACCAATACATAAAAATGTCATAGAGGGGTAGATGACATGTTTTATGACGTTATTCTGACGTGACACTTTGTCTTTTAGATAGTACTTTAAACGTCATTAAGGCGACGTCTTGGCATGACCACCTACACGTCAGACAGACGCCTTTTGGTTGTCTTCAAAAACAACACATTTTGACGTCAGTTTTTGACGTCTAAATGACGTTCTTTTTCTTTGTTTATTTACGTTGAAAAGGCAGACATATTTTTGACATTTGAATATAAAAGTTGTCGTCAGTTTACGACGTCTTTCTGACGACACTGCTGACGTGAAGTCGACGTCATTCTGACGTGTCTGTGCTATCGGGGTAATATCGATGCCATATGAATCAGTAACAAAAATCCTTTCTTATATATAGCATAATGAAAGAGCACTTGACTAACCGCTTCCATAAAGCATTGGGGAATAATTACCACCCTTAACATAATATGTCAGTACCAAGTTGATGGAATGTGTAATTTTCTTGAAAAACGGATTTTTTTGGAATTCCCCTACTATTTTCTTTATATTGTTGTCCACACATGACATCATTATCTCTAGTAGTCTCATCCAGCGGTTCCAATACCAAAACTTTAAAAATGCATAACTTTTGCGTCGATTATCCCATATTCCTCAAACTTTCACCAATATGTTCTACTAATGTTGCTGCTTTCGCTCAATCTACATTTCTCTTCGGGATTTGGTTTCCTTCAACAATTCACTATACACTCTATACAGTTTATGAGTAATGACAAGATTAACACTGTAAGTCAGTTCGGAGGGGTGCACGTCACGAGATCGACACCCACGAGTCATACAGCCCACAAGTCATACAGCTCTCAAGTCATACAGCCCACGAGTCATACAGCTCACAAGTCATACAGCCCACTAGTTATACAGCCCACGAGTTCGACAGTAGGTTAATAAAGCCCACGAGTTCAACATCAAGTAAAATAAGCCCACGAGTTATACAGCCCATGAGTTCGACACTACACACAAAAGGCTCACGAGACCGACACTAGACAAAAGAGCCTCACGAGACCGACACTAGGCAAAAGAGGCTCACGAGACCGACACAAGGCAAAAGAGGCTCACGAGACCGACACTAGGCAAAAGAGGCTCACGAGACCGACACTAGGCAAAAGAGGCTCACGAGACCGACACTAGGCAAAAGAGGCTCACGAGACCGACACTAGGCAAAAGAGGCTCACGAGACCGACACTAGAAAAAGACAAAAGGCCCACGAGACCGACAGGATGAACAGCGCCACCTATAGTAGACTTAATTGTATAGAGTGTCCAGATAATGGCGTAAGGAAGATATAAGAGATGGAAAAGGAGAGTTGCTAAGGTATTACCCCGTTAATTGCCCTCCTTCAACCCATGGACGATGGTTCAAGATCTTTGATTGTGTTTGCGTATGTGAATGTTTGTGAAAAGAAAAACAGTAAAAGTGCGTAAGATATTTCAACATTAAGTTCGAAAGTGCCAAAACACCTTCGTTTCCCGTTCCGGAAAGCCCATACCGGTATACACCTACTTAGAAAAAAATAAATAAAATGTGGACATTCAGATCAACCAACTAGAAAAATGCCCAGGTATTCACAAAATGGTCAATCTTGCACTGCACACCTGTTCTTACATGAAATGGGGGGGGGGGGGGGAGTCATCTGCGAAGGTGTTGATTTAGTATAAATTCACAGAAAGTAATGTAATCGTCTATCATAGTAAAGTTAAGAATTTTGAAAACAAAAGATGCATCCATGAAAACAATTATTCTATTTCATGAAAAATGTACCTTTTTTTAGAATAACTTTGCAAAGACAAGCCGCAAATCGAGATGAATGGCTGCGATATAAAACGTTTTCATCAGTTGAATTTCATACATGATAGTTACAGGAAAATTGCAAATGTATATTCCATACTCTAAGCAGGTGGGCATAAGCAGGCGGATGGAATATCTAGTAAGGCCTACTTAACTAGTGAAGCGAGAAAGGAAAAGGCGAAAAAAATCTTAGATTCTGTCCACCGTCTAGCTAGAAACTAGGAAGGCCTATTGAAAATAGCACAATTGTATCTCAAATTTAACCGCACATTGTTCCTGTCCTTACTTTTTCATACTTTTTTTTTTTTTTGGGGGGGGGTCCCATGAAAAGGACAATTTTATTTTTTTTTTTTAATCGTTAACAGTGTCGCTCTCCGTAGCGTGACAGAACTGCCCCCGAAAAGCCACACTTGTAGAAATGCATACTTAATGTCGTTGATATGTAGATGGCGCTGTTCAATTAGTTACAATCTCTAGCTCGACAGCGTGACGAAATTGCACCCGCCAGTATGTAATTTTCCTCTTAATGGAACACCCTGTGCAGGTACTTATTTCTAATTGACATACTGATGGCGCTGTTCATCCTGTAGGTCTCATGAGCCTTCTTTGCCTAGTGTCGGTCTCGTGGGCTTCCTTGCCTAGTGTCGGTCTCGTGAGCCTTCTTTGCCTAGTGTCGGTCTCGTGGGCCTTCTTTGCCTAGTGTCGGTCTCGTGATCCTCTTTTGTCTAGTGTCGGTCTGATGAGCCTTTTAAGAATAGCGTCGGTCTCGTGGGCTTTCTTTGCTTAGTGTCGTTCTCGTGAGCCTTTTGTGTCTAGTGTCGAACTCGTGGGCTGTATGACTCGTGAGCCGTATAACTCATGGGCTGCATGACTCATGAACCTATTTTTGATGTCGGTCTCGTGGACCGTATGACTCATGGGTGTCGGTTTCGTGGGATGACCCCGGACATAGCTCATGTGCACATGGGTACAAATGACCTTTAATTTTGTCAGTTGGTTAGGCACTTCACTCAATTCAAAGCGACATAATGTAGCAGCTTGCCCAACATAGCAATTTATGGAACTCGTATTCTGACAAAGAATAGACCCGTGTAGATGAAGTAACCAGAATGGTTTGTCTATCAACACTTCGGGAAGCATCTATTTCATAAATGTTCATTGTGCTGTTATGAATACATTAACAAACTTTTCCTGATAACATTACCTATAGTCCATGGGCCAGGCCAGATATTGGTACCATCTGAGGTGGCAATACCTTTTTGGTGTCATTTTGTTTGTCGGGCATAGATATGCTTATCAAGCTATGATAGCATTTCCAAATGAGTAGCTTAGTCATAGTAAATGAATTTTAAACCAATTTGGTTTCGTTGTTATATCCCTGTACTTCTGAATCGAGACCAACCGCTATACAAAGAAGAGCACTGTCTTCTGTATGTTCACAGGTGTTCTGTTGTAAACGCGGTGCGCTTAGTCTCTATTCAAGGCAGCAAAGGGAATATCCAAGGGTTATGATGTCCACAGCGCTTGGTCTAATATTCAAGACGGCGAAGGGAATATCCAAAGCTTATGATACAGTGTATATCCCTTTATCTAAAAACAACAACAACAAAAAAGCAATTTCTCGTGAATTTTAGCGTCTATTTCAATTATTTATCATTTTCCGGTGAAAACACTGGGTTGAAAACACTGGGTTGAAAACGCTAATACCACGCCAATGTCGCTTTATTTCCATCCAACAATGAAAGATTATGCAAAAACAATGTACCGGTACACTACAATACATTATAATTAATAATGTTGTAAATAAACAGAGTGATTTTTGTTTAAAAATGATGTATTTGTTGAGAGGGTGGTATAAAAACAGTATAGATAATCTCTTTTATTAGGAACTTTAGATATGATAACGGTACATTGTTCTAGATAAAGACTAAGCGCACAGCGTGACAGCTGTGGACATCATAACCCTTGGGATATTCCCTTCGCTGCCTTGAATGAAGACTAAGCGTACCGCTTTCATGAATTTCTTCCGCCGAGATGTTTTCATTGCAACTGATCGACAAATTGCCCTACATCGACGTAAATAAATAAGCACTGAATTGATCAGTGTTTAGTAGTAAAAAAAAAAATCATTGCTACTACTAAACACTGATCAATTCAGTGCTTATTTATTTACGTTGATGTAGGGCAATTTGTCGATCAATTGCAATAAGCGTACCGCGTTTACAACAGAACACCTGTGTAAGAGTTCTGTGCTGTGGACATACAGAAGGCAGTGCTCGTCTGATTTGTATAGCGGTTAGTTTCGATTCAGAAGTATAGGGATATAAAAACGAGACCAAAATGTTTAAAAATTCATTTATTATGACTAAGCTACTCAATTGGAAATCCTATCATAGCTTGATAAGCGTATCTATGTCCGACAAACAAAATGACACCAAAAAGGTTTTGCCACCTCGGATGGTACCAACAACCCATTTTTCGGCTCTTGGCCCATGGACTACTAATACCAGACTTGAATTCAGGTGAATGTACTGGCAGGCACCATTTATAAGGATTCCATGAATAATCATAGCATTACAGATGCTTATCTAAGTGAAATTAAAAACCAACCTGTCTCTCGGTACAAATTACTCAGTACCTTTTAAGCTCATCTGAGCCAAAGGCTCAAATGAGCTATTGCGATCGTTCTTCGTCTGACGTCCGTCGTGCGTCGTGGGTAAACTTTTTACACTTTCATCTTCTTCTTGAAAACCCCAAGATCGATTTTCACCAAACTTGGCAGGGAGCATCCCTAGGAGGTTAGAAATTCACTTTCTTAAAATGGGCACCATGTTCCGCCCAGGAAGCCCCCAGGCGGGCCCAAACCCCCATAAATTTACAAATTTGAAGGAAAAAAAAAAATCTTCTTCTCTAGAACCAGAAGTGATAGAGCTAAGTTAATACTATGAGTTGGTACATTGATGAATGTAGTTTCAAGTTTATTCATGGCAGAATCAGGGGTGCCCCCCCCCCCCCTTGGGACCCAGGGGAAGGGGTGGGAAGGGGGTCTTCATGGGGCCTAAATTGTACATTTTCATCTTCTTCTTGAGAACCCAATGACCCTTTTTCACCAAACTTTGCAGGTAGCATTCCTAGGGGGTTAGGATCTCAATTTGTTAAAATGGGCATCATGCCCCACTGTGATAAACTGATCTTATGTAAGTCTGAGGTTGAGACTACTGTACTATCATTTCCGCTCTTGCTCTCACCCTCTCTACTCTCAGCCCTGTTTTCTCTCCTCTCTGATAACAGTAACTCTCTGTTCTTCCGATGCCACCCTATCTATCATCTTTCTCTTATCTGCTGTAAGACGCCAGTGGTTAGACTGGATGCATTCTTTACTGACCACTGCTGACCACAACCCCTTCCGTTCCCATGCAATCCACTGTATAAAAGATGTACATAGACTGGAATAAAGTCAGTCCGGTAATTGCAGCCACTGAGTCAACGTCTACCTTCTTTTGCGTGCATATAACCTAGCTATATACTTCACATATATTAAGGTTATAATACTGGCGACGAGGATTAAACTTCTGTAAAATGGCTGGTCTGGTAGGAAATATAGAAGAATTCCGAGAGGGGATCGACTGGTGCCAATACATAGAGAGATTGGACCTGTATTTCAAAGCAAATGGGATTGAAGCAGAGGAGAAGAGGAAAGCTACATTGCTGACTGTCATCGGGCCGGCAGCTTACAGTCTTCTCCGCAGTCTCGGTTTCTCCAGCCAAGCCGGTGGACAAGAAGTATGCTGAACTTGTCCAGGTAATGACTGAGCATTACACCCCAGCACCAAGTGAGATCGTTGAACGGTGCAAGTTCAACAGCCGTTTCCGAAAAGACTCTGAAACAGTTGGCGAATTCATAGCTGGCCTAAAGTCAATGGCAGAGCACTGCAATTATGGTTCTACTCTAGGGGAGATGATTCGCGATCGATTAGTCTGCGGCATCAGACATGATCGGATCCAACGTATTCTTCTAGCTGAGAAGAAGCTTGATCTCACCAAGGCCGTTGACATTGCGACAAGTGTGGAGATGGCAGAAAGAAATGTGTGTGATCTGCAATCAACACAGGCTCCACGCGAGAATGGTGCTACAAATAAAGTATTCAAGCAGCAGAAAGGACACAAAAAGCGCAAAACCGGAGCTCAACATCGCATCTCGTGCTATCGCTGTGGACAGGGGCACGAGAAAGGCAAGTGCAAAGCAGTCGACGCCACTTGTCATAATTGCGGAAAGCGTGGACACTTTGCGAAAGTCTGCCGGAGTAAGACTAATTCCGGGCAGAGGAAAGAGGTCCACACAAAGTTTGTAGCAGAGACTAGCGAGCAACAGTCTACACCTCCCAAGGACAACAATGAGGAGTACTTCATGCACAAGGCATCACCAAAAAAGGAGGCTCCAGTGTTGCTCGAGTTGGGAATCTCCCATAATAACACTGTGATGGAGATCGATACAGGAGCTACGCTATCGATAGTGAGCGAGGCAACTTACCGTGCATGGAAGCATCCAGCCCAGCTGCCCCAGTCTGATGTGGTGTTAAGGACTTACACAGGGGACAAAATACCAGTAGTGGGCGCATGCAAAGTGAATGTGCGACATAATGCCCAGGACCTGGAACTTCCCTTGTTAATTGTCGCAGGGGATGGAACACCATCGCAGTGGTAGAGCAGACCAACTCCCTCGACAATGTGCTCGCAAAGTACAGCGACCTTTTTCATGATGGACTGGGCAAGATGAAGGGGCAAACAGTTCAGATTGCCATTCAGGAGGATGCCCAGCCCAAATTTTGTAAAGCGCGGCCTGTTCCATTTTCGTTGAAAAAGCGGGTTGAAGATGAACTGGACCGTCTACAAGAGGAGGGCGTGATTCAACCGGTGAGATTCTCAAGTTGGGCAGCCCCCATTGTGCCGGTTTTGAAAGAGTCGGGGGCATTGCGAATATGCGGGGACTATAAAACAACAGTCTCCAAAACTGACATTTACCCCTTGCCAAAAGTGGAGAAGTACTGTTCACATCGCTATCTGGTGGTACGTCATTCAGTAAGCTAGATTTGAGTCACGCTTATCTGCAGCTGGAGCTGGATGGGCGATCACGTGAGCTAGTGACCATCAACACGCACAAGGGCTTGTTCCAGTACACACGCCTGCCCTTTGGTGTATCAGCTGCTCCAGCCATATTCCATCGCACAATCGAGGGATTGCTGGCCGACATCCCTCACACTGTGACCTTCTTAGATGACGTGCTCGTAACTGGAGCTACCGAGAAGGAGCACCTGGAGAACCTCGTCAAAGTTCTCAATCGCCTCAATGATGCTGGCCTACGCTTGAAACGCGAGAAATGTGTGTTCTTCGCGCCGGAAGTGACGTACTTGGGCCATCGCATCTCACAGACCGGCATCCATCCGACGAAGGAGAAGGTGACAGCGGTCAAAGAGGCGCCTACACCTACGAATGTGTCAGAGTTAAAGTCTTACCTTGGCATTCTCAACTACTATGGGAAATTCATGCCAAATTTGTCAACCGTCCTGGCACCCCTGCATGTATTGCTGCAAAAGAATATCAAATGGGTCTGGGGAGCCGAGCAGCAGCGTGCATTTGAGTCGTCGAAAAAGCTGCTAACATCAGACAAGGTTTTAGTACACTATGATGCAGGGAAACCACTTGTTCTTAACTGTGACGCGAGCCCATATGGAGTGGGCGTGGTCCTTGCTCACAAAATGGCGGACGGCAGTGAGAGGCCGATCGCATATGCATCACGTTCGGTACACAGGCAGAGAAGAACTATGCACAGATCGACCGAGAGGGTCTCGCAATCGTTTTTTGTGTACGCAAATTTCATCAGTACCTGTATGGACGGAAATTTGTGATTGCGACGGATCACAAGCCTTTGCTGGGGCTATTTGGTGCTACGCGAGCGATACCGACGATGGCGTCTTCTCGTATTCAACGATGGGCGCTCACGCTGAGCGCACACGACTACGAGCTCGTCTACAAACCAGGGCAGAGCAACGGCAACGCAGATGCACTCAGCCGACTACCTGTGACGACACCGAGTATGCGCATCCCGAAACCAGCAGACTACGTGCTGGTTATGCAACACCTGGAGTCGACACCCGTCACACCGACATCGATCAGGCAGTGGACCGTGAAGGATCCAATTTGCGCAAATATGTTCTTCGTGGATGGCCGTCAAAGTGTGATGAGGTTATTTCGCCTTATTTCAGGAGGCGGGATGAGCTGTGTGTGTATGTTGGCTGCATAATGTGGGGAGCACGTGTGGTCATACCTCCACAAGGGAGAAATCAGCTCACTGAGGAGCTGCATGAAGCTCACCCCGGGATTTCGCGAATGAAATCGCTCGCTCGCAGTTATTTCTGGTGGCCTGGGATGGATGGTGACTTGGAGAGCAAAGTGAAAAATTGCAAGGAGTGTCAGCAATCTCGAAAGTTGCCACCAGCAGCACCACTTCATCCATGGGAGTGGCCACGAAAGCCATGGTCGCGAATCCACTTGGATTATGCAGGGCCATTCATGGGCCGTATGTTTCTTGTGTTGGTAGATTTGCATTCGAAATGGATGGATATCTTTCCAGTGTACAAGGCAACCAGCTCAATCACAATTGAGAAGCTACGCGAAACCTTCGCGATACATGGCCTGCCAGAGCTTATTGTCACCGACAATGGAAGCGTGTTCACAAGCGACGAATTTCAGCAATTCCTACGGCTAAATGGAATCCGTCACGTTCGCGCTGCACCTTTTCATCCATCATCAAATGGGCTGGCAGAGAGGACAGTGCAGTCCTTCAAAGCTGCAATGAAGCGCATGACCAACGGCACAATCGAAACGAAGTTGTCGCGATTTCTGATGGCATACCGCATCACAACTCATCCAACAACTGGGACACCTCCTGCGCAACTTCTTTTCAATTGCATTCCCCGTTCGCGATTTGATTGTGCGAAACCCAACGTGGAGGAGCGCGTTCAGCGAAAGCAGCATGATCAGAAGCAGAAGCACGATCAGCGTGCTAAAGATCGCGATTTTTGCATCGGAGATCGCGTGTACGTGAAAAACTTCGCCAGCGGTCCGCAGTGGATGCCAGGCGAAGTCATCTCCATCGACGGCGTCCAATATACGCTGAGGCTGGCAGATGATCGCATCTGCAGGCGACACATCGAGCACATCCGACGTCGCTATGACGACGACGATGTCACCGCGGATGTGTTCCTTCCTCATCCACGTGGGGAGGGGAACAACAACGCACAAGACGACCATGATGACGAAGCACCAGCACTTCGCAGGTCTAACCGCCAGTACCACATTGAGGAGGCAGTTGTACACTGGTGAACATGCCGGACACTTTGGACAATTCAAGGTCGAAATTAAGTTCAAAGTTAAGGATAATCCTTCGTTTGTGTCACAGCAGAACTCAAATGGACAGTTCATTTGGACATTATAATTTGGTTTTCGTGTCTTGATACATTTGACGTGGTACACACATACAGTTATACCTCCCAAAATATAAGAAAGGTGACTCATGAAATATAACAAACTGCAAAATAAGTCGAACAGACCGATTTAATTAGAAAATGTATCATAAATGGAAATGTTAGACATTTGGAAGCTTTGGGATAATATTCAAATAAGATACTGATATTCAAAAGAAGTTAAGATTTCACATGTTGGTTAAATAATGTTGTGTTAATCGATGAGAACCATTTTTGGAAAAACCAAAAACAATTCTAAGGGGGAGGAGAAAGGGGGAGGATTGTGATAAACTGATCTTATGTAAGGTTAGGTTGAGACTACTGTACTATCATTTCCGCTCTTGCTCTCACCCTCTCTACTCTCAGCCCTGTTTTCTCTCCTCTCTGATAACAGTAACTCCGATGCCACACTATCTATCATCTTTCTCTTATCTGCTGTAAGACGTCAGTGGTTAGACTGGATGCATTCCTTACTGACCACTGCTGACCACAACCCCTCCCGTTCCCATGTAATCCACTGTATAAAAGATGTACATAGACTGGAATAAAGTCAGTCCGGTAATTGCAGCCACTGAGTCAACGTCTACCTTCTTTTGCGTGCATATAACCTAGCTTTATACTTCACATATATTAAGGTTATAATACCCACCCAGGGGGCCCCAGGGCTCCAAACGCCCAAATTAAGGAATCTCTAATAATCTTCTTTTCTAGAACCAGAAGTGATAGAGCTAAGTTAATATTATGATTTAGTACATTGATGACTGCAGTTTCAAGTTTGCTCATGGCAGAATCAGGGGTGCCCTTCTTGGGACCCAGAGGAGATGGTTGGGGAAGGGTCCTGGTGGGGCCTAAATTATACATTTTCATCTTCTTCTTGAGAACTCCACGACCGATTTTCACCAAACATTGCAGGTAGCATTCCTAGGGGGTTGGGAACTCAATTTGTTAAAATGGGCACCATGCCCCCACCACGGGAACCCCAAGGGGCCTAAACCTCCCAAAATGATGGAATCTTTAAAAATCTTTTCTAGATTCAGGAGTGATAAAGCTAAGATAATACTATGGGTGAGTACATTAATTACTGTAGTTTCAAGTTTGTTCATAGCAGATCCAGAGGTGCCCCTCTTGGGGGCAGGGGGGAGGGATGGGGAGGTCCAAATGGGGCCTGAATTGTTCATTTTCATCTTCTTCCTGAAAACCTCATGATGGATTTTCAGCAAACTTGCCAGGTAGCATCCCTAGGGGTTAGGATCTCAATGCATCAAAATGGGCACCAGCCTCACCCGAGGGCACCATGCCCCACCCGAGGGCCCCAGGGGCCCCAATCACCCAAAATTAATTCATAACATTTTCATCTTCTACTTGAGAATGCCTTGTCAAATTTTGGTAGAGCCGTGAATAATTTAGATTAGTGACTGCGTGAAAGGTGAACTTGCAATACTCAGGTGAGCGCTAGACCCGCGGGTCTCTTGTTCTGCTCATGCTCAAACTGAAACCCCGAACTGGCTTATTGCCTGAGAACAACATTGCTTGCTACCCTCGAGCAATAATATTGCTCAGAGACCAAGCGTTTGCTTGAAAATGTACGCATAAGAAGGCATCAGCTTGTTCTTGCAATTGCTGACGTTTTTCTAAGCTCTGTAAAAACCAGGGAGGTGTTAGAGAAGGAGTGAAATCTCTTCGTTATTTGTGCAAATATATGCGTAGGTTCTACAGTATGACAAGTGAATGCTTCGCATTTCAGTGGATTTGATGCCCCATGCTCCAAGCCGTTCTCCAAGAGGGTATGGACATGGAGAAAAGGAAGACATTCTTGAAACAATTTTGAACTGTGTTTCAGATGAAATCCTGCATGGAAATTGGTGGTTATCTTTGAACGGAACAACAACTTGAGTTTTTCGTCAGATCTCTTGGTTATCAAAACCTCCGGAGTGAAAAAGGATTACATTATAATTATCTCATTAAAGAGTTAGAATATAACCATCTTGCTCACGAAGTTTAGTACTTCAATAATTATTCTTTCTAATCACGCCAATCAAGTAATAGGCTACCTCGTGTGTGTTTTTAGGCGATCAGGGGCATTTCACAGTTAAAGAAGTACAATTTCTATCACTTTTCTTCTCATGTCCTGTATTCTTTGCACACTACACAATTGTTGCCGAAAACATTGAAGGGGACGGCGAATTCCTACCGGCTAGGTATGTTGTATTTAAGGAATGAGGCATATTCAAACAGAAGTGTTGTCTGTTGTCAAAGCAATTCATTAACACGTGCGAAAGCTCACATAACTTCTCGACAGCACGGAGCAAGGAAACAAAGGAGAAATTCCTGTTTCTCTCTCTCTTTAACACCTCCCTGGTTCTGCTATATCAGGAAATGTTTCCGCAAAAATATACTCCTTCAAATACTAGGTACATGTATAACAACAAAAAAAAATCCCTCCTTTTGATCCTTAGTATGTCAACAACTATCGCAGATAACATTGTCATTGAATAGCTGAATAGTTTACAATTTTGTTGGAGGTGATTTGGATATGAAATCATATATCGGATTTGTTGATTTTAAGGTTATCGAATATGCATGTACGTTCCAGTTTTGGTCACAGTAAACCCTTTGTACAAAACTTGAACTTTACACAGCAACCAAGGAGGTTCAAGAAAATGGAGTCACAACCGTCATATTTCTCCATCTCCTACTCTTATAATTGTCTTAAACCTCCTTGCAGGAACCAAGAAGGTTTTATACATGGAGTTCCAACTTGCTGTTATTATTCAAACAGTTGTCAGATTTGTATAGATATACAAAAGAATTCCACAGGTGTACTTGTGCCTTTGATGATCGATGTTCGACACCACTGTCTTGCTGAACAATATGAAGATTCATTATGAACGTTATCATAATGTTGACCATATTTTGCTTATCTATTTATTAAATGAAATGACATTTCACTGAAAGATAAAGCATGAAAAGTCAATTCGGTCCAGAAATTTGCACAAAAGTGTAAATCAAAGCTGTATCATGTGAAAATGTTTAAAACTGTACCATCCTGGAAAGCTGTTTTTATCAATTTTCAGCTTAATTTCCACAAATGAAACTAATATGGAATAATCTTCAAGTATAATTCTTCATTGATAGATATATCAAATTAGAGCCTGGGTATACCCTATCGAGTAATTTTATCTTTATTTCATCATTTCTTGCGCAATTTCTATTCGCACATCCTCGTGACTGTACCACCTACCTTTTGTACGAAGCGAAAAGTAATAACCATCACAAAGACATATCTTCCTTAGAAAGTGCCTGGTGAATGCTTTATTAATGATTCATAATGGATTGCCATGGGCACTGCTATTCTGAATGCATGGTAAAGGATAAAATGCATGCAAATACAAAAAAGAGCACATGTTTCCTGTACTTGCATATACACTATATTTCAGGACGAATAAAGACTAGCTGTGACAGTGGAATTTGTTATGAATAAATGATATTTAAAGCGTTCAACTGGCCATTGTCCAGGACAATCGTCTGGATGTTAACCACACACTCCCATACACAAAGTTTTGTACAGAGGGTTCAAAAAGAGCAAAATCTGAACCCTTAAGCCCAAGACAGTAACATAGACGTCCCGGCCCCCCTGCCGGAAAAAACACATAGTGCACCACATAGTCACCACAGTGTGAAACACACTGTGTTCACACTGTGTTCACACAGTCATTCCACTGCGTTAATTTGGAACACTTTTTAATACAGTGAACCACTCAGTGGAACACAGTGTGACAACACTATGAACCACACTGTTACCACAGTGTGATCTCAACCGATCAACCACAGTGTGGTTCATAGTGTAGTCACAGAGTGTATCACTGTGTGGTTCACTGTATTAAAAAGTGTTCCAATTTAACGCAGTGGAATGACTGTATGAACACAGTGTGTTTCACACTGTGGTGAAAGTGTTTCACTATGTGTTTCACTATGTGTTTCACTGTGTGTTTCACTACGTGTTTCACTGTGTGTTTTCACCGTGTGTTTCACTACGTGGTTCACTGTGTGTTTCACTGTGTGTTTTCACCGTGTGTTTCACTACGTGGTTCACTGTGTGTTTCACTGTGTCTTTCACTACGTGGTTCACTGTGTGTTTCACTGTGTGTTTCACTACGTGGTTCACTGTGTGTTTCAATGTATGCTTCACTGTGTGTTCACTGTGTGTTTTACTGTGTGTTTCACTATATGCTTCACTGTGTGTTTTCACTGTGTTTCACTGTGTGTTTCACTATATGTTTTATGACAGAAGTCATTTTTTATCTCTCACACATTAACTTCCGTCACTCTGTGGTTTCTTTCACACAATGACTGTTCAGCCACACTGTGTATTTTTCACCCAGTGAATTTCCTGCCACACTATGGTACCTTTCACACAGTGACCTTTACTGTCACACCGTTACCTTTCACACAGTGATCTCTCTGCACAATGTGGTATCTTTCACTCAATGAGCTCTCCATCCAAACAAACACCACACTGTGTACACTCTGTGGAGATTTTCCATACAGTTACCACACTGTGAGTACTCTGCGGCAGTTTTACATCCAGACTCAACACCGTGTACACTCTATGGTGATTTTCCATCCAGTCTTCACACTGTGAACACTCCGTGGTGAGTTTCCTTCCAGTGCTGTCACATTGTCTAGTAGCTCTAGTGCAGTTTACAGAATGAGTTATTTCCAATAATTAATTCATTCGTTGAAATAGAAATACAGAAAATTTCATGAACATGACAAGCTTTCTTGGTTATGGCCCGGGCGATTCCTGCATACTTTGATCCGCTTTAAAGAACAAGTTCACCTTCACAGACATGTGTGTTTAGTGAATGCAGCAATATTAGTAAAACACATCAGTGAAAGTTTCAGGAAAATCAGACAATCCGTTCAAAAGTTATGAACTTTTGAAGTTTCTGCTCACTGAAGGCTGGATGAGAAGACTACTATAGCTTGTGATGTCACATTCATGAGTACAACGATATAAAGAAAACATAAAGAAAATTCATCATATTTTCACTTTCCTCGCTTAATAAAAGTTCTTTTAAATTCAACTCTTTTAGAAGGCAAGAAGAATAATATTACCCTTAACATACGTCTGTGACAAGGTGAGGAAATGTACACTTTTTTCAAAAAGTAAAATTTTGTGAAATTCTCTTTTTATTTTCTTTATGTATTGTAAGCTGTGACATCATACACTGTAGCAGTCTTCACATTCAGCAGTAACTGCGCAGATACTTTAAAAATTCATAACTTTTAAACGGATTGTCCGATTTTCCCCAAACTTTCACTAATTTGTTCTACTGATATTGTTGCATTCACGCAATCCACATGTATATGAAGGTGAACTTGTCCTTTAATTGATGAAATTTCATGTTGTCAAACTCCCCAGATTGTTACGATGCAGTCTTGTAGAGCACTACTTACACCTTAAAGGAGAAGACAAAAGTGCGAAAATGTGTATTCTGCATTTATACACTAATTTAATATCAAAATCAAAAACACTTCTCTTATAATACAAAATCAATCACAATATAAATGATTTACAAAATAATACAGTTCGCTGTAATATCTATAATGTATCTCGGCATCATAGTTTTTTAAGCTTCAAGGTACAAACTTGCCAGGACAAGACTTTCATGATAATCTATATCATACAAAAATAAGAGAAAAATATAATCAAATATCAAAACGTACTTTATTCTGTAATTGCCCACAAAACATTCTTTCAGTTTTATGAAAGAAAAAGCTATGTATCAATGACAATTTGCATGACTGTTATGAAATATAGGTTTGCTTCATTTCCTGTTATTACAAACCAATTTAGGAATATGTTACAGCAGCGAGCTCTCGCAGCATATATCTTCATATTTCCTTTATCAAAACAAACAAACAAACAAAAATGATCTTACTTTCAGGGCAATAACAATTAAACAGACTAATCTGTGGTACATTTACCTCATTAACAGCCACATCTGGGCGAGCGAAAACCTTTTAATGATGGTTTCTTGGTGCAATCAAGTATGTTATAGGGCTTGATTTGACTGATTAAAATCATTACAGATGAGGACTTCTACATGAGGTGTGATCTTATCAGTAAGACTGAGATCTGTGCACAATTCAACACCAATTATGGTACTATGACTGGTAACCAGCTTTGTTTGCAGGCAAGTTTAATGATTACAATTTGAATCACTGATAATCAATAAAAAGTTAGGCTAGATGCATTCTTTTTATCGATATTATACCTAGTCAAGGCTACAAATGTTATTAACTTTTGGGCCCGAAACCTGAAATTGACTTCATAACCACCCTAGACCTCTACCCCCCCCCCAAAAAAAAAGAAGGGGAAAAACACGCAATGGAAAAAATCCATTAGTACTAGGCATGCTAGATCACCTTATACTCAACAAAAGGGTTGGTATGACTCACTGAACTGTATAGGTGTTCCAGGAAGGAATGTTGAGATATTGTATAGTTACCAAAATTCGAGTTGTATTTGGTTTATCTACTGCGATGGATTTGGATGTGCCGCGAAGCCGTACAAATCACACTTCCTTTTGGGTGAAGAGTATCCCACCGGGGCCAGAACTACCTTTGATCAGGATTGCTGGCGCGGTTGTAGCATTCCCAGTTGAGCCAAGCCATCGCTCAGTATGTCCGAATCTTCTGTACAGAATGAAAAAGAAAGATTGAAGACAGTATTAGTGATGATAAAAGCACGCAGTGCCATGTACTATTAGCATATTTTAACATAATCGATATTAGGTTTATATGTTTCATTATCTAAATCTTATTACGAAATTTCATTTGCTTGTATAAATTTATGTAAAGTAATAATAAAAATATGTACCATATTACTACAACAGGAAAAGGAAAAGTTTTGTAAAATTGTTTAATCACAGGTGTTATATTTGGTGCACTGTAATGGCTGCTAGTCTACAGGGGTATTTACCCTCTTTAATAGTAATAGTAACAATAATAATTATGATAATAATAATAATTATTATTATTATTATTATTATATGAAATATCTATTTAGCACTTAATAAATGTTTTAAAGTGCTTTACAATGCTAAACAACCAAACAAACAACCAAACAATATCCATAAACTGCAATCAATCACAACTTTATACGTTTTCAAAAAGCCAGTGAAAGGCAGAACAATCAAAGTCAAAGTAAATGTACAATGTACTTATGTTTTGCACGCACTTCATTGCATATGTACCACACTCGACTCAAACAATTTAGTGAGAAGTCTTTTAAAACTTTTGGAGATTGCAGTTTAATTTCTGATACACTGTTCAACGTTGTTTTTTTTTTTTAAATATGGTATTATCATTATTTCTCTCGTATGGATGTTTCTTGTATAACTTTCCAGGGTGTACTCTCTCTTAGCTATCATCTTGTAATTGAAATTTTTGAAGATTTTGCTCGCAAGTAATCAATCAATAATACTTCGATTTCCCTCGAAGTACTTGTCTCGAAATCCTGTCTTGGACATTCCGTTGCCAATGAGGTGAAATGCTTTAGCATACCGTAGAACATGGTATACTGCCTTCGGGAATTCATTTGAATTACACAAATAAAACAGCAAAACAAATTATCACCAAAACTTAGCACATTAATGAGTAATGTTGGCTTTACAAGAGTCACATGGTAATGAATATTTTTTTTTTCAATAAAAAAAGAGACCTCTTTTGTTACATATGTCCGGAGAAAATGAAATGATGAACCACCTGAATTACAATACCTTCTTAACTGAGTCACCACCTGACTCATAAGAATGCATCTCCTGGTCATTTGGGGACGTAGATGGGGTCGAGATCGAGGCAGGCATATGTGGAGTGAGAACATTGTTGTGGAGAACCAGACAGTCCGTGATGGTACTACGTAGTAAGGGAGGGGTGGTGTCATTGTAATTCTGAAGAACGGAACAGAAGCTGAGCCGGAGAAGGCAAAATCATCTTTACTTTTCTTTGATGGTATGGGTGCTGTACGTGCTGCAGAAGACCGGTGATCTTTTTGCTTCTATCGGCTGTGCTTTCTCCAGAGCAGACAAAGTATTTTCCTCCAGGACTGAAATAATAACAATAACAAATATTTGCGCTATTAGGTTTGAGGCTCATTTTCTTTTCCATCTTCTCAACATCGCTTTTTTCTTGCACTTGCAGACTATGCAGCCACACACATATTAATGCATTCACCCTCCATCCATACGTAACTGTTAGGCCACATCACACAATGCACAATGGTATCTAGTGTACATCACACCATCAACAACACCAGTGGTTACTTAATTTGTCTTGGCATTCTGTCCATTACTTTCTTACAGTGGTTTTAATCAAACTTATCATTATCATCCTCCCCCGTCCCCGTTTTTTGTCTTTTCACTAGAGTCTAAAAAATGTTTTCTTAACATCGCAGCATATATTTCCTGAGACGTACTCAAGTTTCCTTCTTGTTAGTTAGATTGATCACATAAAAAAAAAGTTCAGCTTGAGTCTAATCCGATAAAAAAAAGCCCGCTATCAAACCGTTCTGGTAATAACACACGTTTTCCTATTGAAACCTGTCCGAGTATATACTCGGCACTATTATGATGACGAAGTAGAGAACTATAGCTAGGGGTTCTTAATTAGATTACTAATACATTCTAACGTTTGATGGACTCACCATTTCATGTATAGGCCACATGAAAACACTCGCATGGTTGCATCCTGTATACGTTGCCAGGCTGGCTGGTATACCTGTCGCTGTCGCTCAGCCGTATCCGAACGTCACATGCAACATGACTTGCTTTTAGTTTTGCCCGGTTAAAATTACCACTCACTTTTGATTCTTTAGCACTGCACATTTGCACACTGTCCAAGTTTGTAAAGGAACGAAAACACGATGAAACCACCAAACGCATGAACAAACTATAATTCGCGTGCGTTCATCAATGGCCAAGGACGATACGTACACTGTACGCAAACCAGGGAGGTGGAAGAAAGACAACCTCCCTGCATATACGGAGTGGTTAGACTGGGTACGCAGTTCAAAATGACGGTTAAATCTCTGCCGAGCCGCTTGTTTCCTAAAGTCAAGGGGTCAAACCACTGTGAGATCTCTACGTAGCGTACAGCGTAGAGATAAGTACATAGAGGTCAGCGGAGGGTCAAACAAACTAGAACCAAGGTCCACCGCACCAGAACCGTAATCATGCAGATATTGTGTGTTCGCTATGTATATGCAGGGTGTATGTGCTGTATGTGAGTACGACTATGAGGGGTGTTGTTTGTGTGAGTGCGGTGCGTCCAAATCCCATGAGGTTTTCTAGTCAGGCTGCAGTATTGCCTTCAGGTTTAAAAGCGCAAGTTGAGTTGTAATCACAATTATGTCTTCCAAGTCTCGTAGAAAGATATTGAAGAACACAATCGCGAATGCATTATGTTGTATCTGTGTTAATATTCTATACTCGTACCTGTTGGAGAGTTATATCCGGACTAATTATTCTTGCAATCACCTTCCGGCAAAAGATTCATCAAATGTTGTGCGATTGCAAGCTTGTGTTGTTTCTTTCAATTGATTAATTCTGGCATAAATTATTTACATTGCAAAATCATACCATTTCAGTAATCCCTAGTTTTGACGCTATTTCTCTGTAATATAAATTTTCCTGGGTGTCTTCTTTTTATGTTTATTCTGCATCCTTCAGTCCTGAAGATTGCTGGAAATCTTATGTGTTGATTTAATGTGTACGATAAAAAAGACACAAAAAGACACATTGTCAAAAAGACACATTGTCAAAAAAGACACATTGTCAAAAAAAGACACATTGTCAAAAAGACACATTGACAAAAAGACACATTGTCAAAAAAAAAGACACATTGTCAAAAAAAAGACACATTGTCAAAAAGACACATTGTCTCTGCGTCACTCAGAGATTTTGCCTCTGTGTGGAGACTGTGTGTATCTATGTGAACACTGCGAGGTAATGCCTCTGTGTGAGAGATATCTCCTCGGGGTGGAGACTGTGACTATGTGAACACAGCGTGTTGACACTGACTCTGTGTGACAGATCTCTTCACCGTGTGGCAACTAAGTGTCCATCCATTCCCACTCTGTGACAAATCTTTTACCACAATGTGGCAACTATGTGTCCATACTATTCGCTGTGTGGCAGATCTCTTCACAGTGTGGCAACTATGTGTCCGTACATTTCCACTGTGTGGCAGATCTCTCCACAGTGTGGCAACTATGTGTCCATCCATTCCACTGTGTGACAGATCTCCCAACAGTGTGGCAACTATGTGTCCATACATTTCCGCTGTATGGCAGATCTTCCCGCAGTGTGGCAACTATGTGTCCATTCATTTCCACTGTGTGGCAGATCTCTTCACAGTGTGGCAACTATGTGTCCGTGTATTCCCTCTGTGTGACAGATCTCTCCACATTGTGGCAATTATGTGTCCATCACATTTCCACTGTGTGACAGATTTATCCACAGTGTGGCAACTATGTGTCCATACATTTTCACTGTGTGGCAGATCTCTCCACAGTGTGGCCACTGTGTGTCCATGCATTCCCTCTGTATGACGACGACTTCCACATAGTGAACACTATGTGAGACTCTATGACTACTGTGTGTTAGCTTTATTCCACTGTGTGAAAGTCCTGATCACCCTGTGGTGACTCTATGAAACTGTGTGAACGAAGCTGCTCATACAGTTGTTACCATTCCACTGTATGAAAACTATGTGAAAACCCATGATGATACACATAGTGAGAGTAATCACAATGTGGCAAAGGTATGACCACACTGTGGTCACTATGTGTTCATACAGTCAACTGTGTGGTCACTCTATGAACACACTGTGTTGACGCTGTGTTCTTTCCGGCAGGGGGATCACGTATTCAGATCCGGGGTGATCCGGGGAGAGATCCGTGTTGACGCCTTGGATATCCTTGCACAGCCATGTATGTCCGTGTGGATCCGGGACATCCTGGAGGCCAACACGGCAACTTTTGGAGGTCAAAAACATCCGGGGATTGCCGTGTTGGCAGAGCAATCCGGGATGGTCCGTGTTGCTGCCTTGTTTATCCGTGTAGATGCCTTGTTTGTCCGTGCAGACGCCGCGCTCTTCCGGCTTTATCCGGGTAGCTGCCATGTTGGTACCGTGCGTACAGTCACATCAACGCTCGTCGACACTCCATCGTGGTCGAAACTATCCCGGATCTCCCCGGATCACCGTGTAGATCCTGGAGGATCTGTGTTTATATGTGACTGGGGCCTAACTTAAAACTATTCTTGAATTTAACGAAACTGATTCATGCTTTCACTTTTCAATGAACTTCCAAATAAAGGACACTATTCAGCTGTTGCTGATATAAATGATATTGTTATCTGATATAGGCATACAGGTTTTCAACTTTAAGGATCAAAAGTGGGATTTTTTTGTAACACCTAATACATATCAAACCCGCCTTTGTTCTTCTGTTCGCACAAACTGCAGGCAATAGACCGGTTTTGTAAGTTTTCAGATTTTATGCATGTTTTGTTCACAAAAGTTGCCCTAACAACCACAAAGCTTTCCGGAGGCTTGCCCTACCTATAGATTTAACAACTATGTGAATTCCTTCCTACGGGAGCAGGTGTATGAAATGTTTTGTACTAGGCTGCAGGAAAAGAAACATCCATAAATTGTAATAGATTACATCAACGATCTGTTGCCAGTGCAGGGCAAGCAAAAAGTTAATGCCCCAGTCACATAGACATCCCGGATCACCCCGGACCACCCCGGATCTGATCCGGGGAGAGCTCCGTGTTGACGCCGGGAGGCCAACACGGCAACTTTTGGAGGTCAAAAACATCCGGCGTCATCCGGGGATTGCCGTGTTGGCAAAGCAATCCGGGGTGGTCCGTGTGGCAGCCGTGTAGATGCCGTGTTGATCCGTGTAGCTGCCGTGTTGATCAGTGTAGATGCCGTGTTTGTCCGTGTGGACGCCGCGCTCTTCCGACCTTATCCGTGTAGCTGCCGTGTTGATACCGTGTGTACAGTCACAGGATCCCCGGATCTCCCCGGACGTCCCCGGATTTCCCCGGATCACCGTGTAGATCCTTGAGCATCCGTGTTTATATGTGACTGGGGCATTAAGTGTAAGCAGGGAGGTGTTAAAAAAGGAGAGACAACTCTTCGTAATTCATGCAAACACATGTTTTGGTTCAAAGCGTTCCAATGGGATATCTAGCATTCCACTACAGTATAGGCTTTGAAGTCATGCTCTGCACCGCTTTAGTTGCAAGGCGAAGTTCGGAGACGAAGAACGCATTTCACTTTTCGTTGAATTGCAAGCTCTATTTTCCCCGTAAAATTTGAAATGAAAAATTAGAATTGAATAAGAGTAGTTTAGGAAAGAATTCATTATTATAAACATGTATTCCTAGTTTCTTCGTAATGCGCAAATTGAAATGAAATGAAAATTAGGCCATCTTAAAAACCTAATATTTTTCTACAATCCGCACATTTCCGCATGTTAGTTTTTTATCCTTTAATCTGGGAAATTTTGATCTTTCAAAGAAAGTACTCCGCTAAAGCGTGCACCAGCGTGCTTTTAAACTATTTGCTGTTAAAATTGTCAGTTTTACACTGCATTTTGATTCGCTGCTCCAATTCAAGGTACACAAAGTCATTGTTGCCATCACATTGAAAGAGAGAGAGCGAAATGCAGTAGGGGCAAGTATTTCTAGATGTGAGAGCGCTAGTATATATTATACAAATGATGCACAGGATAGAGTGCGTTAGTGGAGATGTAGCGCACTCGAGGGTATTTACAATTGTGAAACATGCACGAGGCGAAGCCGAGTGCATGTTGCACTACATTGTAAATACCCGAGAGTGAGCTGCATCTCCACTAACGCCACGAAATAATCCTGTGCATCATTTGTTTTATAAAATGGGTCGAAAACTAACAGCATTTTTCACGTACCTTTGTGGGTCAATACCAGTTATCTACATGTAGCACTCGCTCAAGTCAAAAAGTCAAGATGTCCGAAGACGTTCGTCCCAAACATATTACGCACGTCGCACTCGGAAATCCCGCACATATAGGGCCTAAGTACTGTGAGCGTGTACGTATAGGAGTATACGTACGCTACATGTATGCACAAGAAAGGCCGGCTGGCAGCAGCCCGAACTAGAAGTTGTTTACATGATTGACAGCGCGTATAGTAGCGCGAGACGCATTTGTAACAACCAAGGAGCTTCAAACACAAGCTCCTCGTAACAACTGATTGAGTGCGCACTGCTAGTGTACTCACATTGTGCCGTCAGGCCGTGCATGTTAGTGAGAAATTACTGCACGCACACGTGACTCATTTCAGCGCTTCCAGTTGGCTACATTCTTGAACCTATTTTGTAATCCCGATTATTGATGCTCTCTTTGTCAAAGCACCTGATTTCCACCTGTAGTTAAGCGCATAACTTCTCGGCGGTGCCGCGCATGACTTCAAAGGAGAGCAGGAGTTGTCTCTCCTTTCATAAAACCTCCCTGGTGTAAGCATGGACCTAATATACAAGGACATTCGCCGTATCGTTAATTAATCCAAGCACCTGTACATCTCAAAGCGCCAGAAAGACATTTTTAGCATGCTTCACTGCTTTGATCCTATCATCGTCGCCGCCAGCAAGCCGGGAGAAGAACAAAAAGGAGATTCGAGACATCTAAAACGATAAATGCGCAGGAGAAATAACTAAAAAAAAAAATCAAGTAAAGTGAAAGTGCAGTTGTGGTGTATGTTAGGAAAATCATGCCTCAAACAATTTCGCCTAGGAGAAGCTGGCATTTCTTAAAGGAAAGCTAACATTTTGGCAGAATTATTGTCATTTGTGATCTCAATCTTTCACTTTCCCGCAGCTTATTCCAGAGCAAAAAGGGACGGTAATGGTACAGAACAGGTATCTCTTGCCATTAGGCAAGGTCTTGTGCGTGTTGAAAAATGTACCACTCAGCAATTACCCATCTTTTGATACAAAATTTGTCATGATCTCAGGTTTTGCTGCTCCTCATCATCTGTATTTAGACCCCGTTTACAGTGTGGGGCCGAGCCTTGCAATTTTGTCCGTTTACACTGCTGGGCTCGGCCGCGCTTTTGATTCAAACCTTTCAATATTTTGTCGTAGTGGCGCTCTGCTTGTAAATAAACGCAATCTGGTATTGTCTGGTTTTCAGACCCTTTGCCAACTGAATTCCGTGGCGACGAAGTCGCCGTTCTGGCAAAGGCCTTTGCCGAAGCAAAAAATCCTTTGCAGGACAAAACCACCTTAAACTATAGTAGTTTTCGACATTGAGGGGATTAATATCCTGAATAGCGAAAGATGCAGGCAGAGGGTTTGGAAGCCAGACTAAAATTGGCCGCGCAATTGGCCGCGCATTTGGCCCAGTTTGCGTTTACACCAAGAAAAGACTGGGCTCGCCCGCGACTCTGCCGCGGCCGAGACCACCTCCAGAGCGAGGCCAGATGCTAGGCCAATTTTGGCCTCAATTTTGGCCTGGAGGTGGTCTCGGCCGTGGCCGAGCCCGGCCTTTTCTTGGTGTAAACGCAAACTGGGCCAGATGCGCGGCCAATTGCGCGGCCAATATTTTAGTCTGGCTTCCAAACCCTCTGCCTGTATCTTTCGCTATTCAGGATATTAACCCCCTCGACGTCGAAAACTAGTATAGTTTAAGGTAGTGTTGTCCTGCATTTTTCTTTCGGGATTTTTTCCTTCGGCAAAGGCCTTTGCCTGAAAGGCGACTTCGTCGCCACGAAATTCATTTGGCAAAGGGTCTGAAAACCAGACAATATCAAATTGCGTTTGTGTACAAGCAGAGCGTCACTATGACAAAAATATTGAAAGGTTTGAATCAAAAGCGCGGCCGAGCCCGGCAGTGTAAACGGACAAAATTGCGGGGCCCGGCCTCGCAATTGAGGCTGGGGTCGGCCGCGGCTCGGCCCAGCCCCGCACTCTAAAAGGGGTCCAAGTCAAAGACATTGCCGTCTGAAAAAGCTCATCAGCGAAACAATACTGAAATGAGGAAACTATTCTTTTGTTAGTGACGATGTCCAGACACTTGAATGTACCCATTAAGATGCACATAATAATGTGTCGGCGACGATGATTACATCAAAGAAAGACTGCAGTGAACAGTCCATGTATATTAGGTCCCTGGTAGAAGCAACATTTTATGCATAATTATGGAATTAATATATTGCTTGAGCTTGATGTATTCCTTGACAAGCTCGTGCTTGAATGCGCTTGGAGCAATAATTGCCTGCAGGAACACATAAACTGAAGCGTTTCCGTAATTTGCTTCCATACATGTTTAACGTTAGCAGATGTTGTTATTTGGCATCACATGACTGTGATATAGGCAACCTAATAAAACCATCGTGTATGTGGAATCGAGTTTTATAGTAGAGGGGATTTTGTTGTTGCCGTTGTTGCCATCCATTTAAAACGAATAAATGGTGAATGCTAACTTGTTTGTTAATACAATGAATCGCTCAGTTCTGGATTAACGACATAATACATTTAATATTTCTTTGCAGCCTGACATGAGGAACAGCTTCGAAATGCTAATCATTCAGGAAACTGTGATGCAGGCGAGGACACACGTCCAGAAGTTCCATGAATGTATGACGTCATGGTTTGTGACGAGGGAATATCTGATAGACACGATTGATGAGATAGTCAAGGAAATAGACCAGCATTACCGAGACGTTCATATAGCTAAGGCAACTGGAGCTGGCTTGTCAGCAGTCGGTATCGGCCTGACGATTGCAGGGTTTCTCTTTCCACCGGTAAGTGTGGTTGGCATTGTGATTGCGATGGCAGGCGGTGCAACAACCACGGGTGCTGCTATTACTGGAGCCATCATCGAGAAAGTAAAGAAAAAGGACATTCTCAAGATCGTAAAAAAAGATGAGGAAAAATACAAAGCTGCTCAGGAGGCAATGGAGAAAATCAACGTAATAGTTGAACATGCTAGTGAAAGAGTTCCCAGTATGTCCTTGGCTCAAATCAAAGGTTTCATCTTGGTTGGAAGCTATGCTGTCAAGACTGATATGCAAGCGGAGAAATTTGCAGCGGGTCTTACGGGGGCGATATCCGCAGCCAGAGTTGCCGTAAAAGCCGTCGATAGGATTAGTACCGCCGTGGCTGCTGGTGAGACACTGGCGGGCGTGGTCGGTCGTCTCGCTTCAAGAGCCCTGATAGTCGCCTCCATTCCATTTACCCTCGCAAGTTTGGTTCTGAGTATAAAAGCTTTGGTTAAGAAGCGTCGTGCACCTACCAGTGAAGGACTGATGAAGCTACATGAAAAGTTGCAAAAAGAATATACCGAAGTTAACCAGGAGTACGAGAACATTGTATCTTTGTGCATAAAGATTTGCAAAGAGGGCTCAGTGCAGAGCAGTCTATACCATGTCGAAACTGCATTTTAAGTGGTAATGATTAATTAGAATCGTTATTCTTACATATCATTAGGGCCATATCAGGGGTAATTGCACTAGCTGCAGGCCCGTAGCCAGGGGGGGGGGGGGGGGTGCGTCGGGTGCGTAGGCACCCCCCCCCCCCCCCAAATTCTGAAAGGTCCACTTTTTCATAATAACGGTTTTTAGCAATTCTCAAGATAACAATCCAAATAAATATAAAGACACATTATATGCTACGTAAATGTGGAAGAGTACGTTTACCAATGTTAAAAATAATTGTACGAAATTCTTCTGTTGTATGAACCATCGGATCGTCCCCATGCACACAAACACAAATGTTATGTATCAATTTGTGCGAGCTATTATTATATTGGCACTGCATGCCATGGCCCTTGGCGCGTGTGACCGGTGTTTTTTTTTTTTTTTTCCACTGGCCGCCCGAGTACGTGCGATTCGTGGATGACATTTACTTATCCATTACAACTTTGACGTTGATAACGAGAGGGTGGTGAAATTGTTCGCCAGAAAGCATCCCAGAAGACTGGAACTTCAAACAATGCTTAAAGACTAGAAAAAGACTAAGCGAAGATCACACTGCACAAGTGCACATTGAAAGGACCGGCAAATGCTCCCCTCTAAGTCCTTTTATGTAATCATCATTTTCTATTTTGGATGATTACTTGCCTGTCTCAATATATTGTTGATTATTAGTTATACATTTTCTCATGTTGTGACAGTTCGATTGGTTCTCATTTTGAAGTGAGCCAAAACCTAAGAACATTCTCACTTATAATTTCCAAAGAGTATTATGCAGGCACGCAAAATCAATTTAGTTGTATTTCATTTAAATGTAATGGGTAAGAGGGTATGAGAGAGAATGCTGAGCTATGAAGTAAAATGGTAAAGTAAAAAGTTTGTCAGATAGTATTACAAAAGCCTGAATATTGCGAGAGCTCCGGAGTTAAAACAGTCAGGGAAAAACCCCATATGTATGATAACATTGTGAGAGCGTTAGACTGCATTGTGACGCGTCGTTATTTAATTTACATTCTTTATTCATATTTTTCATAAAAAGCACAGGTAATGAGCCGGATTGGGTTAAAATTCTCACTTACAGCTTTGTAGAAGTCTGAATCAACAGTATCACACAGTACTTCAAGACGTATTAGTACAAACGATTTCTTGAGCCTGCACCGTTTCAGGCTCTGTTCTGGATACGGCGGTAGAAACTCATTCTTTTTTGTTGTTTATTTTATCATCATTTACTAATCTCTTTTCTAACTTACAGGTAGCGGATTTCTTTGCAGGCCAAATTCGGAAATGTACTGTTGATTATTACTTATACATTTTCTCATGTTGTGACAGTTCTATTGGTTCTCATTTTAAAGTGAGCCAAAACCTAAGAACATTCTCACTTATAATTTCCAAAGAGTATTATGCAGGCACGCAAACTCATTTTAGTTGTATTTCATTTAAATGTAATGGGTAAGAGGGTATGAGAGAGAATGGAAAGTGCTGAGCTATAGTTATATGAAGTAAAATGGTAAAGTAGAAAGTTTGTCAGATAGTATTACAAAAGCCTGAATATTGCAAGAGCTCCGGAGTAAAAACAGTCAGTGAAAAACCCTATGTATAATAGCATTGTGAGAGCGTTAGACTGCATTGTGACGCATTGTTATTTAATTTACATTCTTTATTGTTATATTTTCATAAATATCTCAGGCAATGAGTCGGATTGGATTACAATTCTCACTTACAGCTTTGTAGAAGTCTACTTCAAGACGTATTATAGTACAAACGATTTCTTGAGCCTGCACCGTTTCAGGCTCTGTTCTGGATACGGCGGTAGAAACTCATTCTTTTTTGTTGTTTATTTTATCATTATTTACTAATCTCTTTTCTAACTTACAGGTAGCGGATTTTTTTGCAGGCCAAATTCGGAAATGTAGTGTTGATTATTACTTATACATTTTCTCATGTTGTGACAGTTCTATTGGTTCTCATTTTAAAGTGAGCCAAAACCTAAGAACTTTCTCACTTATAATTTATAAAGAGTATTATGCAGGCACTCAAACTCATTTTAGTTGTATTTCATTTAAAATGTAATGGGTAAGAGGGTATGAGAGAGAATGGAAAGTGCTGACTATGAAGTAAAATGGTAAAGTAAAAAGTTTGTCAGATAGTATTACAAAAGAAACTCATTCTTTTTTGTTTGTTTATTTTATCATTATTTACTTATCTCTCTTCTAACTTAAAGGTAGTGGATCTCTTTGCAGCCCAAATTCGAAAATGCCTAGAGACAGCTAGTAACCAAATATGCTACTATAATTTAATAAATAAGAAATAACCATTCCAGTATGTATCTTAGTGTGCACAGTAAGACAGATCAAATCAAATAGGAAAACATCTGAGCACTAAGCCTGAGGTCTGAATTTGCACTCAACTTCTTCCAATGGCTAACGGATGTTTAATTTTTGAATTTCACTGACCTCCAAATTTCACAAAGAAAACCTTCTTAGCATGATGGTTAATATGACATTTGACTGATATTGGAGATGTTTGCGAATCGGATCTACTACCTTTAATATTATCAAATCTAAAATGATTATTTGAAAGCTCGGAAATGCTGGGAATATCCTACCACAAGGAGGCAAAATATAAATGGTTCACATTTACAATTCATTTTGTTTTAAAAATGTTCTTATTTATTTTCGTTTTTGGCAAACTCGCATACAAACGGCTGTTATACTGTATAGTAAAGTGAATGTTTCATCTTCCAAACAGCATCCAATGGGATGGAAAACTCCAACTGAAAGGTGGACACCGTGACCATACTCGCTAAAGAAAACGCGTAATAGGGGTCGTTTTTTCTCACGGATTAGATGGAAAGTGTGATGTACGAGCGTATATAATCAAAGGGTATCAAAAAGGCCGAAATTTGGGAAAATGGTATATTGTTCAGTCATGATGAAGTACTTCTTTAGGGTGCAGGAAACATTTAAGGAATACTTGTTTTTAAGGCCCGAAAAAATCATATGATCATTCTCGTTTAGGGGCCATTTTGAAAGTCCATGTATGAGCATGGTGTCCACCTTTTAATTGTCGCTACCCCTCCCGGGACAGTATCAAAGGACCGTTTTGTTAATTAACGCAATCCCCCCTTCCTTTAAAAATCCTGGCTTCAGGCCTGCTAACGCGGGTATACAATAGAAAAAATAAAAGTTAAATCAACACCAGGAAAATCACTATTCTCAATTTTGCGGCGCGCTACGCGCGCAGAGTTTCGAACACAATTAAACTTTGCAACTTCCTGGCAAAATGAGTTTTTACTATTTCCTAGATGACATGCCGTAACGCGATTGCATGCAACAGACAAAAATACAAATTTCCTCGAGACTTTAAAACGTCATTAAAACAGTCAAAATTCAAAATTTGCAAATTCTTATACAACTTTTGTAGTTCGGTTGTCCAAAGAATATATATATATATATATATATATATATAGTGTGATGATGCTTATATTCCTACCGCACGCCTCTGTCATCTTAAGTGAAATTATAGTTGAGACAATGTAGATAACAGAAGATGTCGCATGAAACCGGCAGAGTTGTGAAGCTTTCGACCGTGGTCTTCCTCAGCTTTAATGTCTGTTTGTGAAACGAAATATATGTTTTTGAGCATAACAAATCTGAAGTCATAAACACAATATATTAAATATAAGTTGAGCATGAGTTAATAGTTACATGACATACTTGGCAATATTTTTTGGCACTTTGCAACACATTCAACAATGTATAACTGGAAATGAGTGTATAGTGAGTATATATAGCATACAAGCATATCATACAATAAAAATTATCAAACATATATCATAAATAAACTAAATAATATGATTACCTGCTAAGCAGACGTTTGCGTTGCCTGGATGTCTTGTGGCTGTCTTGTGGCGGGATGTGAGTGATCATGTGATATTGGGGGAAGGTTTGTGTGCGGTGGTGCATGTCAGGCAGGAGTGGGGTAGTGTAAAGAATTAGGTTCAGTGTTACAAGTGTGTCAGTCGTGTCAGTGCAGATAAAGAATGGTTGACAATTACGATACAATGAACATTCTCGTGGTCATTAACCCCTACAGCTGATTTACCAACAATCAAAATAGCAGGCATGGAACCCGGGTACAGATAGAGTGTGAATAGAGAGTGGATAGTGTGTTGCCACTTGTCCCTAGGTACATAACACAGAAATATACAATATACACATTATTTTATATACCAAAATTATCACTGAAACAATCTTCATACTCTTGCCACATAATATAACAAAATTGTGTCGCACAGTATAATTTTTCTGTGTACACCTCTATCAATCTATCTATTAATCTATTCATAATTCATATTTATATATATTCATATTGAGATCGTATATATATATATACATATGCATATATATATACACATATATATCCATGTACATATGCATGCATACATACACATAAATATCATATACACACATACATACATATATGATTACATAATTCCTTCTATCCACATTATATAATAACTGAGTATATAACAATACCTATCAGTTAACCAATACAACATCAGAAAATCACAATCCTTTACAAACATTCTATCTTTTCCGTAAATACAGTCTCATTTTACATAAAACCCGGGTATAGATAAAGAGGGGATAATGTTTTGCCACTTAGAAATAAAATATATGCCAAAATTATTGCTGACAAAATCTTCATGCTATTCCCACGTGATATAACAAAGCTGTATGGCACAATAATTATTATATATACTGTTTCTCTGGTGCACAACTCTACCTCTCTCTATCTATAATCATCATTTGTTATACATATTATATAATATTCATGCACCCATGTTATGATTCTAGACACATGCATACACTATATATATACATATATATACATAGAAGAGCCTGCTTGCAAAAAACGACAGGTCCATATTTGCCAAATGGAGACACATGTGGCTAAGGTCAAGAAAAATAAAGAGAACAACAAGGAAATTTCTGCCTCTCCTGACCATAACCTCAAAAACATATCTTTATATGTAATGACCAATATATCATTCAAAAGGTATCACCTTGTACTTCATGACAGACATCGTACTTCAGAATCTTCAGAAATGGACTCATTGGCCCCTGCAAACAAACCCCTCATACATATACATATAATATACATTATATAATAGTACATATACACGCACATTTACATACATACATATACATGTGTGAACATATACACACATATATATATATATATATATATATATGTATTTAATTATTTGATATATAACAATGACAATGACTATCAATCATCCAATGCAACATCTCTTCTGATGAATACAATATCATCTTTCATATACATTTCCTAAATACCATTCTATATTACTCATCTACATTAATACCATACGGTGTGAGCGTTTTAAGTTTCAAGATCCAGTATGATTCCCGCCTTAAAGTGACTTGATTTGATTTTTTGTGGATAAGTTCAATGCCCGTGACCCGTACATCGTCGATTGTGTGATCAAGTGTGCTGAAATGCTGTGCTACCGGAATTTGTTTACGTTTTTCTGTGTTGTATTTGCGGATGTCAGAGCGGGTGTTGTTCATGCGTGTGTATAACGTTGTGGTGGTTTTTCCGACATATTGTTTTCGGCATCGGGCGCATGTGATCAAGTAAATTACGTAACTTGATTTACAGTCAATATGTTGCAGTATGTGAAACTCCTCTCCCGTGACGGTGCTGGAGAATTTATTTGTGTTCTCCATCAGTGGACAGATACAACATTTTTTGGCATTGCATTTGCTTGATCCCCTTGGTCTGTTTGCATGTACATCAGCCTCCTCATGCACTTTGGCGGAGACCAGCAGGTCTTTAAGAGACCGACCTCGGCGAAAGGATACAATAGGAGGCTCAGGGAATATTTGTTTCATGTCCTCTGACTGATGCAGAATTGGGAGGTGTTCACGCATGACCTGAGAGAGTTTTCTTAGATTTGGGTGAAATGATACAACAAAGGGCGTCCTTTTCAGTGGCTTTTTGATTTTGTATTTCAGAAGGTCTTCTCGGGGGACGGTGGAAGCTTTATCTACAGCTTTCTGGACATCTGTTTTGTTGTAGTTGCGCTGTGATAGATGTTCTTGTAGTTGTGCTATTCCCTGTGAGGCATTCACCTCTTCTGAGCAAATTCTACGAATGCGCAACGCTTGACTGTATGGGATACTCTGCAAAGTATGGGAGGGGTGACAAGATTCGGGAATTAGATAAGCATGACTGTCAGTGGGCTTAGAGTAGAGGGTAGTGTGGAGTGCTCTGTTCTTAATGTAAATCAAAACGTCCAAAAAGGGAACCTGAGTAGTGGATGTTTCAAATGTGAGTTTGATTGTGGGATGAAATGAGTTTATCAAGGAGATGAAATCATCAAGGGGAGATTGATCATGACACCATATGAAATTGATGTCGTCGATGTATCGGCGCCATGAGTCTTCGTACGGTTTGTGTGGTGATGCATGAAGGATTTCTTCCTCTAAATCGGCCATGAAAATATTGGCATAGGAGGGAGCCATTGGTGTGCCCATGGCTGTTCCTTCTATTTGTAAATAGTGGGTGTCAACAAATTTGAAATTGTTCAGTTTGAGAATCAATTCAATTAGGCGGGTTAGGTGGTCTGTGGGAGGGGATTTGTCGTCCCGTTTATCCAGAGCCCTCTTGCATGCGGCTAAGCCTTCTTTATGTGGTATATTGGTATAGAGGGAGCTAACATCAGCTGACACTAGTATGGCATTCGAAGGGACTGGCCCTTTTCTGTTGATTTTTTCAATGTGACACAAAAAATCTGTGGTATCTCGGACATAGGACGGCGTGTTAGCAACTAATGGCCGGAGCATAGTATCCACAAATCTTGATATCTGTACTGTGGGACAGGAGCATCCCGATACGATTGGACGTCCGGGGTTGCCTACTTTGTGAATTTTCGGCAGAAAATATATATTCGGGCATTCAACATTGCTGGGTATTAGTAGTGGTTTGATGTCCTTAGCTACATCTAAATCTTTGATCACTGCTCTAACTTGCTTAACATGTTCATCAGTGGGATCTATCCTCAATTTGTTGTATGTTGGGGTGCAAAGTTGCCTATTACCTTCAGCAAGGTACTGTTCCTTGGATTGAATGACTACTGTTGAGCCTTTATCAGCCGGTTTGATAATTAGGTTCCTATTGGTTCGAAGTTCTCGGAGAGCTGTCCTCTCTGCCGGTTTGAGATTGTCTTTGTATCTTTGCTTACTTAGTTTCTCCAATGATTCATCAATTTTATCCAAATACAGCGCTAGCGATGGGGGGACATTGTGTTTGGGCAGCCACACATTCTTATTTGTAATTCCCCTCTTCAGGTGTTGTACCACTTCATTATTCTGAACGTAGTGGGAGATCAGAATAATAACTCGGATCAAAGTGTCGGCTCAACACCAACCGTAGGTCCCCCACCCCACCATGAAGTGGTACAACACCTGAAGAGGGGAATTACAAATAAGAATGTGTGGCTGCCCAAACACAATGTCCCCCCATCGCTAGCGCTGTATTTGGATAAAATTGATGAATCATTGGAGAAACTAAGTAAGCAAAGATACAAAGACAATCTCAAACCGGCAGAGAGGACAGCTCTCCGAGAACTTCGAACCAATAGGAACCTAATTATCAAACCGGCTGATAAAGGCTCAACAGTAGTCATTCAATCCAAGGAACAGTACCTTGCTGAAGGTAATAGGCAACTTTGCACCCCAACATACAACAAATTGAGGATAGATCCCACTGATGAACATGTTAAGCAAGTTAGAGCAGTGATCAAAGATTTAGATGTAGCTAAGGACATCAAACCACTACTAATACCCAGCAATGTTGAATGCCCGAATATATATTTTCTGCCGAAAATTCACAAAGTAGGCAACCCCGGACGTCCAATCGTATCGGGATGCTCCTGTCCCACAGTACAGATATCAAGATTTGTGGATACTATGCTCCGGCCATTAGTTGCTAACACGCCGTCCTATGTCCGAGATACCACAGATTTCTTGTGTCACATTGAAAAAATCAACAGAAAAGGGCCAGTCCCTTCGAATGCCATACTAGTGTCAGCTGATGTTAGCTCCCTCTATACCAATATACCACATAAAGAAGGCTTAGCCGCATGCAAGAGGGCTCTGGATAAACGGGACGACAAATCCCCTCCCACAGACCACCTAACCCGCCTAATTGAATTGATTCTCAAACTGAACAATTTCAAATTTGTTGACACCCACTATTTACAAATAGAAGGAACAGCCATGGGCACACCAATGGCTCCCTCCTATGCCAATATTTTCATGGCCGATTTAGAGGAAGAAATCCTTCATGCATCACCACACAAACCGTACGAAGACTCATGGCGCCGATACATCGACGACATCAATTTCATATGGTGTCATGATCAATCTCCCCTTGATGATTTCATCTCCTTGATAAACTCATTTCATCCCACAATCAAACTCACATTTGAAACATCCACTACTCAGGTTCCCTTTTTGGACGTTTTGATTTACATTAAGAACAGAGCACTCCACACTACCCTCTACTCTAAGCCCACTGACAGTCATGCTTATCTAATTCCCGAATCTTGTCACCCCTCCCATACTTTGCAGAGTATCCCATACAGTCAAGCGTTGCGCATTCGTAGAATTTGCTCAGAAGAGGTGAATGCCTCACAGGGAATAGCACAACTACAAGAACATCTATCACAGCGCAACTACAACAAAACAGATGTCCAGAAAGCTGTAGATAAAGCTTCCACCGTCCCCCGAGAAGACCTTCTGAAATACAAAATCAAAAAGCCACTGAAAAGGACGCCCTTTGTTGTATCATTTCACCCAAATCTAAGAAAACTCTCTCAGGTCATGCGTGAACACCTCCCAATTCTGCATCAGTCAGAGGACATGAAACAAATATTCCCTGAGCCTCCTATTGTATCCTTTCGCCGAGGTCGGTCTCTTAAAGACCTGCTGGTCTCCGCCAAAGTGCATGAGGAGGCTGATGTACATGCAAACAGACCAAGGGGATCAAGCAAATGCAATGCCAAAAAATGTTGTATCTGTCCACTGATGGAGAACACAAATAAATTCTCCAGCACCGTCACGGGAGAGGAGTTTCACATACTGCAACATATTGACTGTAAATCAAGTTACGTAATTTACTTGATCACATGCGCCCGATGCCGAAAACAATATGTCGGAAAAACCACCACAACGTTATACACACGCATGAACAACACCCGCTCTGACATCCGCAAATACAACACAGAAAAACGTAAACAAATTCCGGTAGCACAGCATTTCAGCACACTTGATCACACAATCGACGATGTACGGGTCACGGGCATTGAACTTATCCACAAAAAATCAAATCAAGTCACTTTAAGGCGGGAATCATACTGGATCTTGAAACTTAAAACGCTCACACCGTATGGTATTAATGTAGATGAGTAATATAGAATGGTATTTAGGAAATGTATATGAAAGATGATATTGTATTCATCAGAAGAGATGTTGCATTGGATGATTGATAGTCATTGTCATTGTTATATATCAAATAATTAAATACATATATATATATATATATATATATATATATATGTGTGTATATGTTCACACATGTATATGTATGTATGTAAATGTGCGTGTATATGTACTATTATATAATGTATATTATATGTATATGTATGAGGGGTTTGTTTGCAGGGGCCAATGAGTCCATTTCTGAAGATTCTGAAGTACGATGTCTGTCATGAAGTACAAGGTGATACCTTTTGAATGATATATTGGTCATTACATATAAAGATATGTTTTTGAGGTTATGGTCAGGAGAGGCAGAAATTTCCTTGTTGTTCTCTTTATTTTTCTTGACCTTAGCCACATGTGTCTCCATTTGGCAAATATGGACCTGTCGTTTTTTGCAAGCAGGCTCTTCTATGTATATATATGTATATATATAGTGTATGCATGTGTCTAGAATCATAACATGGGTGCATGAATATTATATAATATGTATAACAAATGATGATTATAGATAGAGAGAGGTAGAGTTGTGCACCAGAGAAACAGTATATATAGTAATTATTGTGCCATACAGCTTTGTTATATCACGTGGGAATAGCATGAAGATTTTGTCAGCAATAATTTTGGCATATATTTTATTTCTAAGTGGCAAAACATTATCCCCTCTTTATCTATACCCGGGTTTTATGTAAAATGAGACTGTATTTACGGAAAAGATAGAATGTTTGTAAAGGATTGTGATTTTCTGATGTTGTATTGGTTAACTGATAGGTATTGTTATATACTCAGTTATTATATAATGTGGATAGAAGGAATTATGTAATCATATATGTATGTATGTGTGTATATGATATTTATGTGTATGTATGCATGCATATGTATATATATATATACGATCTCAATATGAATATATATAAATATGAATTATGAATAGATTAATAGATAGATTGATAGAGGTGTACACAGAAAAATTATACTGTGCGACACAATTTTGTTATATTATGTGGCAAGAGTATGAAGATTGTTTCAGTGATAATTTTGGTATATAAAATAATGTGTATATTGTATATTTCTGTGTTATGTACCTAGGGACAAGTGGCAACACACTATCCACTCTCTATTCACACTCTATCTGTACCCGGGTTCCATGCCTGCTATTTTGATTGTTGGTAAATCAGCTGTAGGGGTTAATGACCACGAGAATGTTCATTGTATCGTAATTGTCAACCATTCTTTATCTGCACTGACACGACTGACACACTTGTAACACTGAACCTAATTCTTTACACTACCCCACTCCTGCCTGACATGCACCACCGCACACAAACCTTCCCCCAATATCACATGATCACTCACATCCCGCCACAAGACAGCCACAAGACATCCAGGCAACGCAAACGTCTGCTTAGCAGGTAATCATATTATTTAGTTTATTTATGATATATGTTTGATAATTTTTATTGTATGATATGCTTGTATGCTATATATACTCACTATACACTCATTTCCAGTTATACATTGTTGAATGTGTTGCAAAGTGCCAAAAAATATTGCCAAGTATGTCATGTAACTATTAACTCATGCTCAACTTATATTTAATATATTGTGTTTATGACTTCAGATTTGTTATGCTCAAAAACATATATTTCGTTTCACAAACAGACATTAAAGCTGAGGAAGACCACGGTCGAAAGCTTCACAACTCTGCCGGTTTCATGCGACATCTTCTGTTATCTACATTGTCTCAACTATATATATATATATATATATATATATATAATTGTGTGTGTGTGTGTGTGTGTGTCATCATTGGTACTGGTACCGAAGGTCTGTTTTTTTAGTGACCGCACCCCCCCCCCCCCCCCCTTGAAAAATCCTGGCTACGGGCCTGAGCTGGGACGGCCATAACCCGACTCGGATACATTCGGGAATCCCAGATGAACAGTGTGTACAACTTTATCACTGATCTCTACAAGTACACACACGGCCGCGATATCTCTAATGGAGTCGAACGTTACCGACGAGTGTATATTTCGGTGCACATCATCATTCGCTGACGGGCAGTTCTTTTTTAGCAGGCCCGCGCAAGTCGTGCATTTACGAGCGTATACCCCGCTGGGTAGCGAATGAATATCAACCTTTTCATTATGAACTGAGGTTCGTAGGCCTGTAAGAAGATTCACTTCAAGAAATGCATCCCAACATTCACGTCACTAGGCATAATACATCGTAGCCTATTTTGATGGCTATAATTCTTTCAGATTTTAATGGATACGCATCACATTTTCTCCGGAACGGTGTCTCCGTCGCAATATTATGTTTCCTGTGTATATACTGTATTCAAACCAGACTAGTCTTGTACCCTACATGACTAAAATTCCCCCCCTTACCAGAGGGCGCCATGCGACCTGTGCTGATGTAGCTAGTACCATGATTATTTTACGTAACAATTATTTTATAACGGCATCTAATGAGGTCAGTTTACATGATACGCGCAACGGTTACCCCCGATCGAACCACAATTCTATTACGTAATACTCGTATAAGTCGAAGAGGTTAGCATTTCCCAGGTGTTTAAGGCAGTGAAGTCACATAATGAAATTCAAAGTAGGTAAAAATTCCAGGTAGTCCCAGTTGGCTATAAATACCCGTGTCAGTGAGCAGTAAGCATCTTTTTCAAGTGTGACGGCCGGTGAATTATACCAGGGAGGTGAGACACCTCCCTGATTATACATCTCAAACTCCAATGTCTAGTGATCAGGAAGACGACGCTACCTCTCAGCTCCCATCCCCGCGGGGAGATCAGGGCATGGAAGGCCGCCTTGAAGCTCAACTAGAGAGACCGAGGTACTCTCCCGCTTAATGGATAGGGCGGCGGCACACCGTGGTAATGACAAACGGCATGCGAGCCATGCCAGCTGTGCAGGAGAGCTTCTCCTCCCGGCGATTAGTCCGGACATGCGAGCCATGTCCGCGGGGACAGGGGCGCTGCCCCGCCCATCGAAGACTTCAGCGAGCTAGCCATCCCCATCGGCAGCTCAACAGACGACGATATTCTCATGTCAGCCTCCTTCCTGGCAAAACTGATTGCGTTGCCCTGAACGGGTGGCCTTGACTCTGCCCTTGTGGTTATGGTCATTTTGACAACCGAATTGATCCGGATGCCATGTCCTTACAGCCAAACTCTTTCAAAGCCTGGTACCAAATTTGATTTTAACTTAAATTCTGATCTCATTTGGGCCAAATTTAAAAAATATAATTGGCTGATTTGCTAATGAAGGCAGTCACACTGCCCATATCAGAAGGTAAGTGCTCTATAAAACCGCGAAGCAAATGCTCAATTGCCATCGAATGCCCAAGCAGTTCTCACACAAAAATCGAGAGCAAAATTTGGGCGATCCTCCTTCACGAGGCCTTGGGTCTTGTGAGCTCCCAACTTCTACAACAAAATGTAGTGAAGGGACTTCTACCTCATAGATAAATCCTTTCTGAAATTCACAGATCATGCACGGATAATCATCCATGCAATTGACACAACGAGAATTTTAACAACTCATGTCACCATCGATGGCCTGACACTCCCGGGCTTTGCTTATCGTATGATCTGAGCATGCACCATCGAGGTATCTTGAAACCCCTTCTCAACCCTTCTCAACAACACTTGCGCAGCAAGTCGATTCCACTTGGTAGAAAGTTGTACAGAAAGACATCTGAGAAAAATTGACAAGTGTCACATAAGCATACATCGTGTGTCATGAATGTCTCTATGCAAGCCAGCAAAAAAAAAAAAAAAAAAAAAAAAAGGATGAGTACTGTCCAAAACCGTTCAGTGCTGGAAATCTCAAGCTTTCCAAAGATGACTGGTCAAAATAATTCCCGAGCCTTGGATATTGGCCACAATATTTGGCTAAGAAGCCAATAATTTCATTTCAACCCCATACCAATAAAATTTTCCTCTACAAAGTGTACATTCTACCGAGGAGGAAAAGGCAACCCATGAAGAATTGTCTCCGAACATTCTCGCAAAGCAAGCTGTTAGTATTAGAGAGATTCCTCACATGGAGTATCAACTCTATTGTTGCGACACGGATTGTCGCCCCTACACAGATTGTCGCCTCCTGCTCGGGGCGACAATCCGTGACGGGCGTTGGCGGCACGGATTGTCGCCCCCTACACGGATTGTCGCCTGGCGACAATCCGTGTAGGGGGCTGGCGGCACGGATTGTCGCCCGCCCTCGAAGCACATTTTGCTGGGTAATATCGTTCTGGACACAATCATTGAAATACTAAAACATAACTTACATGGCTACATCCATGCAAACATGCCATGTAAAAAGTCATGGTGAGGTTTCAAGGAAGTGTGTATGTGCGCGTGCACATGATAATTTAGTGTCCGTTTGTGCGTGTGTGTGTGTGTGTGTGTGATGGAAGAATGTGTTTATAATGTCAGTTTTTTGCGTATGTGTTTTTTAGCTGCGCGTGGGGAGGGATACTGTACCTAGTAAGCTGTTGCTGGCATAAACGTTGATATTGATTTTATCAGCAGCTTTGAATTTGATGAGTTTGTTTGGCAGATTTGTATAATTATGAATTCGGAGTGGAGCTTGCGTGCGGGCAGATGCTGCTTTTCTGCATACGGTCCATTATGTCTTATTTATCAACATTGGGAAATCGTTTCATCAGGAAGGAATGTGGTATCGGTTCGGGTGTGCGTCGGTATGTGGGAAGGGGGTTACATTTCGTTATTGCAAAAGTTTGTTACTCTGAAGGCTCATTCGTCCGAAGGCTCATTCGTCCGAAGGCTCATTATTCCGAAGGTTCGTTATTCCGAATTTCATTTTTGGATCAACGAACCTCTAGGTATAGGGAATTGTGTGTTTCGGATAAATGAAGCCTCGGAAAAAACGAAACTTCGGAATAACGGAACCTTCGTGTGTGTGTGTGTGTGTGTGTGTGTGTGTGTGTGTGTATGTATGTATTTTGGTTGGTGAATATGGGTGTGGGATGATTTAGGTTTTGTTTAATCAGGGGTTGGTGGGTTGGGGATTAGATTTGAAGAAGGATAGGTATAAATGGTATGACAGATGTTGGTAGGATTTAAAGGGTGTGTACAGTTCTGGTCGAGGTGAGGATTTAGCTTTTAACGTTTTGCGAGATATTCAGAAACCACTCTATGAGATGTCAAAGAGCATGCAGTTCTAAGGGGTATCAAAAGTTTATTCGATGAAAATCGGTTTTGAAATGGCTGAGATATCCAAAAACAAGGTGAAACAAAGAGATCCTAATAAAGTTGTGGCATGTCGCCTTTTATTATTAGCACTTTTTGGGATATCTCAGCCATTTGAAAACCAATTTTCATCAAATAAACGTTGAATCCTTCTTAAAATTACATGCTCTTTCATATTTCATAAGAGGCTTTTCATTATCTCACTTAGGAATGTTCAAAACATGAATCCCCACCTCAACCAGTACTGTACAGTCCCTTTAATATTTAGGATAGATGTAGGCCCTAGATTTGTTTCGGATGGGGAGGGGAGGGGGTGGTCGTTTTTTTTATGACTGATTTCATTCTAGATTCGTGTAATGTATTTGTGTGGGGTTTTTTTAATGTACATGCGCTTGTAAGTAAGAAGGTGTTACATGATCCAAACCAATGTATTCAAGGAATATAGGTTTGGTATGGCCCTACATGTCAAAACTTTCTCGTGAAGAAATTGTTAGTAGGGTTGGCATAATCGAGTTATCTATGTTGAAGTGAGATTATTTGTGGTATAAATTGACAAATGGATTTGTTTCTGTTTCGAATTGCCATTTGTAACTTTTTTTTTCATGTTACACCCAGAATGAGTCGATTTATGAATGATTTGAATGAAATCAATGAATATCAAGGAAAAAAGTGTTGAGTTGGTTTATTTGCATTATGAGGATTTGTTTGAGTGTTTGTTGGTGTTTGTTTGTATTACGTATGTATTAGCGGTGTGCAATGGCAGTTCGTTTGTGCTAAAATCAACTAACGATTGACAAATTTTTCACGGCGTGTAGAAATTATTCGTTCATGCATAAAGCATGCCAAACCTATTCTGGGACAAAGAATAGTGGTATGGACGTTCTAGTTTATAAGACTGATGGAAGAAAATGACTGCAGTGAAAAATGAACAAAGACAAATAACATTTGGGGAGGGTACCTCCCTCGTATGTATTTTCTCTCGGTCTCTCTCTTGCCTAGCCCGCCTCACCGCTGATATTGGTTCACACACCCATACTATTTTTAGATCAACGCTGGTGTGAATTTTTTAAACACGTGCTCATACACTCTGAAGGCGTTTGTATTGCCACAGCAGCGCCACTATATTCCACATACACACGTAATCATACAGGCACACGTATACACACAGACAAACAAACTACTACCACTATGACCACCACACATGCACAGTTTCTACATATTGTATTTTTATACTCCAAACACACACACACACACACACACACACACACACACACACACACACACACACACACAGACACACACAGACACAACAAATCATACACATCACATATCATGCAGCTCACAATACACACACACACACACACACACATACGCATAACTTACCAGTCATACCCATCCCACCAAAGCTTAACACCGGAGGAATCACCCCGAGCCCGGGGCGACAATCTGTGACGGGGCGACAATCCGTGCCGCAACAATTTTTTTTGCCAACACGGATTGTCGCCTTCGAGGTCAAAATCTGGGAACTGCACAAGCGTCACGGATTGTCGCCAGGCGACAATCCGTGACGGGGGCGACAATCCGTGCCGCCAGCGCCCGTCACGGATTGTCGCCCCGAGCAGGAGGCGACAATCCGTGTAGGGGCGACAATCCGTGTCGCAACATCTATTCTAACGCTACCAAAGACTGGCGGTCTGAGTTCAATCATAAATTCGAAAAACTTGAACAAATTTGTAAGATACGAACACTTCAGCGTGGAACAGTTTCGCTTGATTACGGCCTTAATTTTGCCCCTCCAAAGGGTGCATATTTATCCGTATCCGTTCACCTTGTTCATCAAGCATAGTCTTTCGAATGGAAATACTAAGTAGTATTTTCACTGCATTTCTTCTGTGCCTTCCATCTGGCCTTAATTCGACCCCACAGAATTTCCTTAAAGTTATGAAACCTGTCTTTGCCTCTGTGAGTAGTGGCATTAGAATAATCACCTATTTCGATGATATCCATATTCTTTCTCACACCAGAGAAGAGTGTCTTGACAAAGCCAATGATCAACTTGTCACCCTTAAAGAGTTTCAGTAAGGATTTCTACAAATCCAGTTTCAACCCAAAGCACGTCGAGACCTCCCTTGGTTCTCATATTAATTCCCAGCAAATGATTTTCAGTTTTTTCCTCAGAACAAGATTGACAAGGTTACTGCCCTTGGAAATTCAATCTTGTATGGCAACGAAACCAAATTTCGGGATTTTAATGCCTTCCACAAAGAAATTTACATTCTCGTCACTTGGGACTAGAAAAAATAAATCAACTAATGCTCTGCGTAAAGCAGAAGATGACATCGACACGAAGTTTGCTGTCGTTATCTAGTCATGCGATACAAAACATTCTTTGTTGGTGGCTGTCTCGCAAGACAAAGAATTATTTTCCACCTTCATTAGCATGATGATTTCAAGCGATGCTTGCATCTCGGTATGGAGAGCAGTTAAAGGGACATTCCGGACGATTTTCATAATTTCACATCATGTAGTACATAAATCAAAAGCTCCATGTATAGATTCGTGGAATTTGTTGTGGTCCTTGAGCAGAGAAACCAATAAATTGAAAATCTTAAACAAATTACACTGAACAGTGTTGATGACATCAGAGCCTCATATATATCAGATTTGTAGCAGTGCAATTCCATTACAATACCACTTGCTCAACAAGTTCACCTGTGAAGAATCTATGCATGCCTTCTTCTTTTGTTCTGCTTCCGTGAGCCCCAACTCATGCATTCCTATATGGTGAGGCTGCATGTCATCATCCTTGTTCATTGCAATTTGTTACAAATTTTGAAAACATTCTCATTCCTCATCCCAATCACTATGAATTCTGAAACTCTGTACTCAGTTTAACTGATTTATAGTTGTTCAAATGTAAAAGTCTGAAAATCATCCGGAGGTCCCCTTTAATTCTGAACAATGACAATTCCATTGCTCAGAGAGTCTGGAGTGCCAAACAGAATTCCCCGCATAGCAATGTGTGTAAACCTCTTGCAATTCAGAACGGTCTTGAAGCCCTGTGTATCTCGTGTACAAAAAAAAAAAAAAAAAAAAATGTGCTTATTCATAATTCGGTCAGACATTTCTACAGCTAGTAGCATACCTGACCCGAACGAATTCACGGCCAACATTGGAATTGGTGTCTAGCAATTGGATATCAGCTTCACATTAAACAGATGTAGATAATTCTGAAGTTTTCTGCTTGTCTCGCAGAGACATGAACAACTAATTACTATTTTACATGTTTTTCACCACACAATCCACAAACTCTACATATGGATTAGCAACACTCCTCGTGTCAAATGGAAGCCAAGTTTTATTGCCCTGAATTTTGATGCCTTTTTCCTTACCCTAGAACGTTTTCAGCCCTCCACAAGCTTCAACTGAACAAGGTGACCTGAGCAATCCTCACTGCCCCAATGGTGGCGGCAGCCATGGGTCTCATTATCGCTCAAAATGCGAATAGCCCCACCTCTATTACTCCAAGAGAAAATTCTTGCCCCACACCCTCAACCACCGACGAGCCTCCAGCTCACACTAGCCGCCTGCATGGGTGCTCTCTGCTAGCGATGACAAGCGGCAGACACATCGCAGCACATTGCAAAGCTCCTTTCATCTTCATGGCGAGACAATACCAATAAACAAAACAAATGAGGGTGCTTGAAGACAGTAGCAATGTCTGTATTCTGGACAATCTTGTGGTCCTTTTTAACCCGTCTACAGAACACGTTGTCAACATCTAAGCCTATAGCATAGCTTTTCAACAAAGCCCACTCCACCATTAACTCATAGACCTGCTCGGTCTTCCATATACTACCTGAAACCGAGAGCTATGACATAGGCAAACAGCCCCTATAGTCAGACTTATGAAGGGCGTATCTAACTCAGACCCTCGCAAGCCTAAATACAGCAACACTTGGGATGTTTCAATTGTTTCGAATCACTTTTTAACATTTCAAGATACCTATGAACTACAGATTCCTTCAGTGCCTTGAGCCAAAAACAATTTTCCTAGCTCGTTTCGGCAAAACGTACACATAAAACGTGTAAATGCTGAGACATCTAATTCTTAGGACATTACCGGAAGATGGTGCCACGTTTGCACATTAGAGATATGGAAGGTATATCTCTAACCAGGTAATTAAAGTGCCTTCTTTTACCTCCAACCCTAAACTCTGTGTTCCGACCAACTCTTCATGAGTATATTAAATGCACAGAACATCTCCAACGAGCAAGTTCAGAAAGCAAACTCATAATTTCTCCGAAATATCCCTACAAATCGGTGACGACAAGCATCTTGGAGCGGAGGCTGAAAGCCGGTCCCTCGCAGCTGCTTGTATAAACACTTAAAATATAACTAATATACTGTCAATAGCTGTACGTATACATCCCTGTACACTGTACTGACTGCTGCATACAATTAGGTGTGAATGTATTGTTGCTATGGGAACATGTACCGAGTTTGTTCTGTCTTCGAGATCAGTATGAAAGGGTACCACAGGACGTACCTCGTACCTCGTGTTCATATACATAAGGATTTGGGAGCACAGTCATCCCGCGTTCATCCCAGACTCTGGTCTGGTAAACATCCACGGATGCTAATATGAAAGTGGTATCACATTCTCAGCTCATAGCTACAGAAGCGCCGCAACTTCTAAACTTTCGCGCATGAAGTATAAAGGTCATAATGAAATCTTGTCCAAACTGACTGGACGAACGCTGGTACATTTTGAACCTTCTACCTTCTAACAATAATTTATTGATTCCACATTAGTTCAACAATTCTCAGTTCTGCTGAGTTAGAAAGATACATGTAAATTGTGATAGTATGTGTATATCTGAATATTAGTATCTCAGTTCAGAACAATGTCATAATACGAGTCAGATAAGACACAAGACCATAAATCACGTTACGTTGTGCAGGGGAAATGGCGACACATTATTCGGCCACTCGTTTAGGAGATTCGGTCCACCAAACTAATGAATTTAAACTCTAATATCAACCCAAAATGCAATGGACTTGCCTCTAGTTATTGCTGCAATATTACTATGCCGAGTATGAACTGGCTAATCTCTAATTCTTCCTTCAAATGTACATGAATATTAAGGAACATGATTAGGATTATGTCTTGATTGGAAAATCGGTACAAGAGGTCCATTGTATTTGATTAATTTGTCTGTGCGCTATCATGCTTAATCCTGCTCCAGTTAAAGCACGCAAGGTATCAAAATGATATCATACTCAAAACCTATGCCTTGCACCTTATACTAGTAGGATCTCAAGCAAACTTTGCTCGAGTTCTTCTCTTGTTTGCGACAATGTGTGTCACCATCGATAGACATTCTCTATGCATGAGGACAATGGAGGAGTCATGACCAAAGTTTCAACCTTGTTGTGAAAACTGTCCATCATCCTTCTTGTCCTCTTGCCCTCACTCATGCCACTAGACTGACTTCTGTACGGAACTTTGAACATGCTAACCTCTGAAGACTTATACGAGTATTACGTAATAGAATTCCTAAATTATACAAGTAATAAGAAGTATAATTAGAATTCTATTAGTAATAATGAAGTATAAGTCGAAGAGGTTCCCACCCAGCATCTCATTTGATCGATACTCTTCAGTTCTGAACCCTCCCTTTACAACACTGTACAGAAGTCAAAACTGGTGGGCCCTTATACCGTATGCTGATGTTCTGCTTAATTGCTTGACTTGAGATGTCCATACGTATAAGAATGCTCCGTGCCTTTGGAACAGCCATGATTGTGCTTTATTTATTGCTTGTCTGTATGATGAGAAGGACCAGTGAGCTAATTGTCTGCATTGCACCCAATACTGCATGGTGTTGCTGGTCTGTCTATTTAAAGCCGAACTCTCTTTGAAAAGATGCTTACTGCTCACTGACACGGGTATTTATAGCCAACTGGGACTGCCTGGAATTTTTACCTACTTTGAATTTCATTATGTGACTTCACTGCCTTAAACACCTGGGAAATGCTAACCTCTTCGACTTATACTTCATTATTACTAATAGAATTCGAATTATACTTCTTATTACTTGTATAATTTAGGAATTATATACTAGTACACTACATGCAGACAAGCTGCAGTGCACCAGAGAAAGTATTTTCTTTGCATGAAGACCGCCACTACGAAAAAAAAAAATGAAACGCGTTCCTCTTATAGCTGGCCCGAAATCGATCGCCAAAGCCCACAAATTGCGGGCTGCTCTCTTGTGGCTGGCCCGAAGCTAACATTCAACTGGACCTCATGGGAGACCAGCTCGTACAGCTAAATTGGGCTTTCCAGCCGACTACTCAGATTGAAATGAACAGACAAACATGCAATGTATATATTCATAATAGAAGATACAAAACCATACGAGTCGTAGGAAATGTCAATAGCGAATAATGACCACAGTTAACAGTGTGTCTAATAATGGTACATAAAAAGTAGCTTTCGCATGTTATGCAATCGGTAGGGTGGGATTTCACGGAGTACGCGAACGATTTGCGAAGGACGCGAATGGCAAAATCCAGCATTTGTATTTTAGTCTGCAAAAGATCGCCAAACGAACGTGAGGGTTCGGAAGCGTCGTCAATTGTTCGCGAATGTCGTTTTTACTTCGGCGATGATTTCAAAAAAGTTTGAAATTTTTGGCGAACCTTTTCCGCACACTTGGTCGTGATTTGCCCGTGAATTGTTCTCGAAAGTGTCTTTAAAGCCTCGTCATATGCGCAAGACCTTCGCAAGACACGCGCGATGTTCGCAAAATGTTCGTGAAACCCAAAACAGAATCCGAAACTTTGGAGAATGTCTCGCGTATGTTACGCGAAATCTGCGAAGTTTTTCCGATCATTTTACGACGTAATCGCAAACTGTTCGCGTACCTTTTGAGACATTCTCGCGAACGTTTGGCGCACGTTTGGGGATATATGACCTATACATTTTCTACAAATAAAAATCGTACCATACATCTAAACATCAAACAATCATTAACAACTACAGTAACAAAAGATATTAAAGACTACCAAAGAAAAAGACATGTTTGATATACAAAAAAAAATCGCAGAATACACTTAATATTAATCTAAAGTATGCAAAATTTCATTTGAACTATATAATATAGAGATTATGTGTCGGAGGAATTGCAAAAGAAAATGAAATAGATAGATAGATAGATAAATGGTATTTTATTGAAGTATTCATGTCTCGCAGTCATACGACTGAATTGCACATAGAATTACATCGTAAAAGAGACAATAGATATTGCAAAAAAGGTATTCATACAAATGAAACACGTAAAATACTGACATCAAGAAACGAGGTCATACGACAGGACATGTAAACCTACAGACTGGGCAAGCCGTAAACATAACCTCACAACAGAACACAGAATGATCAGGGTTCGGTATTTACACACTCTCTTTCGACACCTGCCTCACACACTATGACCCCGTTTACAGTGCGAGGCCGGGCTCGGCCGCGGCTCGGCCGTGGCCGAGACCGGCCTCAATTGCGCGGCCGAGCCTCGCAATTTTGTCCGTTTACACTGCTGGGCTCGGCCGCGCTTTTGATTCGAACCTTTCAATATTTTGTCGTAGTGGCGCTCTGCTTGTAAACAAACGTAATTTGGTATTGTCTGGTTTTCAGACCCTTTGCCAAATGAATACCGTGGCGACGAAGTCGCCGTTCGGGCAAAGGCCTTTGCCGAAGGAAAGAATCCTTTGCAGGACAAAACCACCTTAAACTATACTGGTTTTCGACGTTGAGGGGGTTAATATCCTGAATAGCGAAAGATACATGCAGAGGGTTTGGAAGCCAGACTAAAATTGGCCGCGCAATTGGCCGCGCATTTGGCCCAGTTTGCGTTTACACTGAGAAAAGGCCGGGCTCGGCCGCGGCTCGGCCGCGGCCGAGACCACCTCCAGAGCGAGGCCAAATGCGAGGCCAATTTTGGCCTCGCATTTGGCCTTTTGCGCGTTTACACTGAAGCGAGGCTGGACTCGGCCGCGGCCGAGCCGCGGCCGAGCCTCGCACTGTAAACGGGGTCTATCACACGCCCTTTCGCTCTTTGTCACTCTCACTGGCTCTTTCTCTCATGTTTTGCATACGCACCACTACGCTCACACGATGAATTAGTACATTATCAGACCTGCTGATTTCCTATTCTCGTTACACCCCAGTGATCACTCTCGTGCACCTGATCATCAAAGCCTATACTGATCAATGAGATTCTTCTCGGGAGATATGCACAATGAATGCCTATTGAAATATGTTGCACTGAATTAATTACGGGGGATTCTAAAATGTGCAAAGTATATATAATTCCACTCCCAAACAAATAGGGTGAAAAACAGCAAAACATGTTCCAGACAATGAATTGGTGTAGTTGAGCAGAGATAAATAGAAGAATGAGGAAAGAGGGGCATGGGTGGGAAGGAGAGATAGGGCGGAAGAAACAGAGAGGATAAAAAAAGAAGGAAATAAGAAGGTGTACACCAACAGAGCGCCTATACAATATTGGGTGGGATATACATGCCTGCGAGAACCAAGGGAGGTTAAGAGAGAAATAGGAATCTGAGTGTCGGCTGCAGCAAGTATTACACAGTTCTGCGAGGCACGTGACACCTGTACATTGTGTATCATGACAAACAGATTATCCAATAATTGAAATAACAGGCAAAATTAAGGCTTTCATAAGTGTAAGCCACAGACTCTACACACGTACATTATACCTCTTTACACAAAAGATTTCATCTTTGTGGTGTAAATAGGAAGAAATAAGAGGGATCACATCAATGAGCATAAAATTGATCAAAGTGACACGAAACTCATTATCCGAATACGACATGCGACATAATGTTGGTTAAACTAGTTCTTCTTCTCGTAAAATAAGTGTATACAGTTAAATGTGATTATCATTGCATTAAAAAAAACATATTACAATCATACAGTACAAAAAGCATTGCTTAAAGCCGAATATGAGAGAAGCCGGAAAGGCCAAGAGAAAACGGGAAATAGGAGTATACATCGTAACATACACACAACGGGAATAAAAACCTACCCATTGCAAATCAAAAGCTACAAAATGAAATGTCATATAAACCCCCCATCATTGTATAAACAAATCATCGATGCAGTATAGACGTGTAGATAAAAGGGGGACAACCAGTCAATGGTCATAAAACTTGATCAAAATATCGTTGGTTCGTCATCAAAATACACGTGCAGCAAAGATTGTTTTGCGTGAGATTATTATACTTCTCGTGACATGAAAATGCTGTATATAGTATCGTACAAAGAAAGCAATGATACCTTAAAGCACAAGGGGCTGCATAAAATACCATCATGAGTAAAGGTACAATTATGATAACAATTTCCGAGCCTAAGAGACGACTTTTGCTCACAACAAGGAAACATTACAAGGAAGTAATATTTGCCGATGAACATGATGCAAAACAAACGTAAGACCTGTATAACATCATTTGGAATTAAGTAGTTTAGTCATGAATGGTACCGGGCTATTTTTGTAACGGTTGGTGCGGCACCTAGGTTCTTTGTACAACTTTGTATGTCTTGAAGATCTTGCGCAATCGTTAAGCATGAACCAGTTTTTTCCAATCTCTAGTTTAGTGGAAGACTTGGCAAAGGAGAGGCAGAGTTTGACACGCCTTGAGGCCAAGTCCTGAATCCCCGCTAGCTCGAGTGAAGTGCAATAGGAATTTCCAGGGAAGATAATTCTCAGTGCTCGTTTCTGGATACGTTCGATGGCGGATGACTGAGCGACAGTAAGCCCGGAGTGCCAGACAGGGGAGGCATATTCCAGGAGGGGTCTGATGTATCCAGTGTATACTGTCACAAGGTCAGCAGGAGGAAGTCGGAATTGTTTCAGTCTGCGGAGCATGTACAGGCGAGAGGCTGCGCGTGACGTAATGGAGGACACATGGTGATTCCATTTAAGGTCGCTTTGGATAGCCACACCGAGCAATTTCATGACTGACACTTCCTTCAGAACATCGTTGCACAGAATGAGATCAAGATCAGGTGGTGGCGTTTTGCGGAAACTGACACGCATAATGTGTCACTTGTGTGGATTTAGCATGACATTATTGTGACCACACCAAACTTCCAGGTCACACAAAACAGGTTGCAGGGACACACTGGGCGTAGCACCACTGATTTCAACAGCGCCAAGGGACATATCGTCTACATATTTCCACCGACGAATTGAGGAATCACGCAGTGCATCATCAATGATAACTAGAAACAGGAGGGGACCAAGACGGGTGCCTTGAGGGACACCAGCCGACATCGCTCTTGGAGGTGAGAGGACGCCTCGGTAACGAACTTGATTTTGTCTGTCCGTCAGGAAACTGCCCGTCCATTCAATCAACCATGGAGCCACGCCGGAAGCGAACAGTTTCTGCATCACGACTGAGTGGTCTACTCGGTCGAAAGCGCGAGTGAAGTCAGTAGAGACGATGGAAGTGATGGATTTAGGGCGATCAGCGTTTTCACACAGGAAGTTGTAGATGTCAACAAGACATTGCGCTGTGGAGCGACCTGCTCTGGCACCATATTGGTTCGGGTCTAACTGATGATTCAGGTGACGCAACAGATGGCGATAAACAAAAATCTCAGCTATCTTCGCAAAGTGATCAGTCAGGGAGATCGGCCTATGTCTCTCAATCGAGGAGGAAGATTTCTCTTTAGGCACGGGAACGATGATTGCCTTTTTCCACTGCTTTGGGACAAGACCTGACTGGTAGGAAGAGTTCAGCACCTCACAGAGGGGTGTTGCCAACTCAATAGCAAATTCCTTGACAAGACGTGCAGGTATTCCATCAGGACCACTTGATTTCCCTGGTTTGATTCGTTTCAGCTCCTTGAAGACCTCATACGGTTGAAGTGATGTAAAATGCTTTACTAGTGGAGATAGGTCCTGGGAAAAAAAAAATGTAGGCAAGCACACGATAGAGAAAATGACAGAAAACAAAGGAGAATAGAGGAACGAAAAAAAAAAATCAACTGAAGACAGCTTTCACCTCTCCTTGGGTACATTTTCTCCCCGTATGATTATTGAACATTTTTCGTTGCTCGCATTTCCGTCGCGTGTTCTTCGTGTACGTAACATGCTGTACTTTAGCAATGATACACACGACATTCGCACATACGTCGTGGAAACTTCGCGCAAATTGCGCAAGAATAGTTTTCGGCTTCATTGTCGGAACACATTCGGAGAAAAACTTTTCCGAACGTTGGATTTTGTCATCCCACCCTTAGGATGGGATTTCACGGAGCACGCGAACGATTTGCGAAGGACGCGAATGACAAAATCCAACATTCGAAAAGGTTTTTCCTCCGAATGTTTTCCGACAATGAAGCCGAAAACTATTCTTGCGCAATTTGTGCGAAGTTTCCACGACGTATGTGCGAATGTCGTGCGTATCATTGCTAAAGTACAGCATGTTACGTACACGAAGAACACGCGACGGAAATGCGAACAACGAAACATTTTCAATAATCATGAGAGAAAATGTACCCATATGGAGAGGTGGAAGCTGTCTTGAGTTGAATTTTTTTTCCTCTATTTCTCCTTTCTTTTTCTCTCATTTCTCTATCGTGCGCTTGCCTACATTTTTTTCCTAGGACATATCTCCACTAGTAAAGCCTTTGATCTTTTTTTTTTTTTTTTTGCAGTTCGTCCAACACATAATCTCTATAGTTCAAATGAAATTTTACATACTTTAGATTAATTTTAAGTGTATTCTACGATTTTTTTTTTGTATATCAAACATTTATTTCTCCTTGCTAGTCTTTAATTTCTTTTGTTACTATAGTTGTTAATAATTGTTTGATGTTTAGATGTATGTTACGATTTTTATTTGTAGAAAACGTATAGGTCATACATCCCCCAAACGTTCGCTAAACGTTCGCAAGAATATCTCAAAAGGTACGCGAACAGTTTGCGATTACGTCGTAAAATGATCGGAAAAACTTCGCAGATTTCGCGTAACATACGCAAGACATTCTCCAAAGTTTCGGAGTCTGTTTGGGGTTTCACGAACATTTTGCGAACATCGCGCGTGTCTTGCGAAGGTCTTGCGCATATGACGAGGCTTTCAAGACACTTTCGAAAACAATTCACGACCAAGTGTGCGGAAAAGGTTCGCAAAAAATTTCAAACTTTTTTGAAATTCTCGCCGAAGTAAAAACGACATTCGCGAACAATTGACGACGCTTCCGAACCCTCACGTTCGTTTGGCGATCTTTTGCAGACTAAAATACGAATGCTGGATTTTGCTATTCGCGTCCTTCGCAAATCGTTCGCGTGCTCCGTGAAATCCCACCCTTGTAAGGCAGGGAGAAAACAGTATTGGAGACGGCATCGTAGGCAGAGCTGGAACTTAAGATGGAGCCCTAACAAAATAACCAAATGATTATTCTAGTTACTTTTATATTTACATTTCTGTACTATACGTGATATAATCCAAAGGCAGAGAATAAGAGATGGACTAGATGACTATATTCTTGTTCATGTGTATGCACGTGTGGGTGTGTGTAATTTAGATGAATTTGCTACAACATTGGATTTATCAGAGAATGCTACTTTGTATACGTATGTGAGACATATCAAGGGAATAATCATTCTAAATGATACGCATGATTGTGTGTGGCTAAAAGTTTGCATCTCCGTAGAAGTCATCATATTCAGTATATATATTTGAAGCGTATCCGGGCACTACCCCCGGATAACTACCACCCGGATTACTACCCCCCCCCCCCATAACCATACCCCGCCCCCCCCCCCCCCCGACCCCTCCTGATACTTACCTACTGGACAACCCTCCCTCCCCGCCCCCCGAAAGATACCACCCTTTGTAATTTTTCCATAAGTTCATAACACCATATTATTAGAAGATGCACCTTTCTCTTACACTGTCATCATTTACTCTTTTGGCTTGTCATTTTCTACCGTTATAACACATTAGAAGATAAACATAAGAAAAGGAGAGTTGATTTCACTGCAATTCATATTTCCTTAACATTAGCGAGGAACCCTTCGATATAAAGCCATAATTTCTGATAGGATCCGGGCACGGTTTTATGAAGTCAGTCCTGACAAGCTGTCAGTTCCACACAATTACCAATCGTTGTAGGTCGATCAAAGCAGGTCCATGGTAACAAGTCGGTGACTCGAGCTTATCAATCAAGCAGAACTCATGGTTTTATTGAAATTATTAGAGACTAACAAGATGTCATAACTGGCAACTTTTATCAAACGGTGCCCTAATCTGTCATAAGAGTAAAATTACAGCTTGTTTTACATACAAGTAGAATTGTGCTAGTTTTCAAATTAAATGTTCTCGACACTTTAAGGGGGAAATCCAGTTCAAATATAAGTTAGTCTGATTAGAAAGAGTAAAATATTACGAGTTTAGCGGTATTTCTTTTCTTTTTTTTTTACAAAAACACCCCTAGTTGTTATCCAAGTCTTTTGTCCTGCACCCTCTTTTTTGATAGCTCTATAGAGTTGTAGTTGACAGAATCCTTGTTACATTATAGGGCTGCTCTGTTTTATCCCGGCCATTTCAAGAGTATTCTTTTTCACAAAAACTTGAATCCTTCTTGGAATAACATGCTGTTTAATATTTCGTAAGGGGTTTCTAATTTTCTCACCCAAAAGATGTTTAAAACCAGAAGTTAGGTTTCGACCAAAACCAGACGATATGATTTTTTTTTTTCAATTCAAATAGCAAACGTTCGAAAATAACAATGAGAGACGTAATTTTCTGGGAGAGAGTTATTGTAAGAGGGGTGACTGTTTGGAGCCTAATTTTAATAAGGAGTAATAGTCAAGGGAGGTAATGCTCTGCGGTGATCATACCAAGGAGGTGACAATCTCTTCCCACATTCTTGATATACTAGTTGTTAATGCCCAATGATGCAGTAGGGCAATTCTGAAATGAGCGTTAACGGTATATAACAGTAAAATAGTTACAAAATTGATGAAATAATGCAAAGAAAGCAAATTAAGACAGAGACGAAGTACACAAATAAACATACAGTGCACTCCTGTTACAACGAACACGGTTATAACGAAATTTCGTTATAACGAAGCAGAACTTCTGGTCCCAAAATTATCGCCATTAAAGTCTATGGTATAAAATTCGCTTATAACGAAGACGGTTATAACAAAATTTTCGTTATCACGAAGTCTTTTCTGAGCACCACTGACAAAGAAAAACAAAAGACATGTGCTCTGTTATAACGAAATGCGGATCGCCTTCGAAAATGCGTAGCGGAACAAGCATTTTAAAGCGTCTCTGCTTGAGCGAACGCATCATTGAATGTTCACTCCGTGTATCACGCACAGTTATTGTAATACAATAATCTGAATTCAGATAAGGTTTGTTTGATTGTTCCGAAGTCCTTTAATACAAAACACACAGATTCTAACACAACTACATGTCCGTTAGTTCGGAAATGAAATAGGGTTTGTTATTAAGCATATTTTGGCGTTATTCCAAAGGTTCGTTAATCCGATAATAAAATATGGTCCTTATTCTCATTCTTATACGGTTCGTTAGTCCGAAAATGATAGGAATTCAAAACGTTCGTTAATCGGAACATTACAAAAAGTATCGTTAATCCATGGTGGAAAAAGGAGAGTACACTAACAAAACTTAAAGGGAAGATAAACCCCAAGAACAATGTGGATTGAGTGAAAGCAGCAACATTAGTAGAACACATCAGTGAAAGTTTGAAGAAAATCGGACAATCGATGCAAAAGTTATGAATTTTTAAAGTTTTGATGTTGGAACCGCTGGATGAGGAGACTACTAGAGGTTATGACGTATGAGTGGACAACAATACCAAGAAAATATAAAGAAAATTCTGCAAAAATCCATTTTTCATGAAAATTACAAATTCCATCAACTTGATATTGATATATGTTAAGGGTAGCAATTATTCCCCCTGCTTTCTTGAAAGCGGTTGGTCCATTGTTTTTTCATAATTCTAGAAAAGTGAATTTTTGTTGAATTTCCTTTATATTTTCTTTGTATTGTTGTCCACTCATACGTCATATCCTCTAGTAGTCTCCTCATCCAGCGGTTCCAACACCAAAACTTTAAAAATTCATAACTTTTGCATCGATTGTCCGATTTTCCTCAAACTTTCACTGATGTGTTCTACTAATGTTGCTGCTTTCACTCAATCCACATTGTTCTTTGGGTTTACCTTCCCTTTAAGAACTGCAATCCCTATAATCGTCTTAAGATAAATAAATCTTCGAAATAACTAACCTTTCTAATTTTTTTTTCTTTAACAAAATTTCTTCGGAATAATGAACCTTATTTCATTTTCGGATGAAAAAGCCTTCGGAACAACGGACTTTCTGAATAGTGAACCTATCTCACTTTTTGATTTATAAACCTTCAAAATGATGAACCTCACTTCATTTTCAGATCAACGAACCTTCGGCAAATGAACAATATATTATTTTGATCTAAATTATGAACTTTCGAAAAAATGATTCTTCAGAAATGCGAACCTTCAGATAAACAAGCCATCGGAATCCCGGGAATGGCGAAACTTCGGAATAAGGAGCCTTCGGAGTAACGTACTTTACTAAGAAAAGAACCTTTGGAATAGCGAACTGTAACTAAATCCTACACCGTCATTTTCTACACATGTGTGACAACACAAACAATTTTATGCTCTTTTTAAAATGTAATATCTAAACGAAATTAAAAAGGTGTTTTCCCATCTCACATACCTTTCCAGCGTATGATGAGGATTCAACAAATAGAATTTTTTATGCGTGGTTTCCTTCTTTTCGTTATACATTGCATATTATATTTGTTCGGTTATAACGAAATTTCGTTAAAAACGAAAAAAAAAAAAAACTAAAAAACTGCCGGTCCTGAGCATTTCGTTTTAACGGGAGTGCATTGCACATGAACACACACGAGATAAATTCCATGTGATGAGAGAAAGAGGAAAGGTGAGTAATGAATGACAGGAATATACTACCTTCACGGTGGACAGAGAAAAGCGAGAGGGAAGAGGAAGATGATGGGTCAAAACTAGGGCACGTGAGGCATGAGATATAAGCTCCTCAAAATAAAGAAGTGTTACATGGAGTTGTGGTAAACGATAGGCGATTGTGGTTAAAAAATATTGCAAAAAGTATAACTCATTCTGAAGTGTAACATTTCTTCAAAATGTCTTTAATTCAATGGTAAAGGCATTCAAACTTAAAACTTCTTTTATACTATACTATCAAGAGAAATCAGAAATTTCGGAACAGTAAAAGAAAATACAGATTTAGCGAAAATAGTTTTGGTTAAAGGCATTGACATTTACTGGATTACCGGGTAGGATATGAAGGGACAGCTTCGTGTTTTATGAACATAGAGTCAAAATACAGAGGGAGAAATTAAGCTTGTACATAAATCGTCGTAAATGCAAACGATACAAATCGTAAATCCTTAAGATGTTGTTTTCATAAGATGATGTATCAGTATGGCATCTCCGTGATTTCTGGCAAATAGTACAAAAAACTTCGTTTCCTGTAGTAATGATATCCTTTTTATTAAAAGTAAGAGTGGGGGGGGGGTGGGGGCAATGACCCGGGAGGTAGTTACCCTGGGGGTAATTGACGTGGTGCACTGTCCTGGGGGTAATTTTCCTCTTGATAGTTATAGGGAAGGGGGAGTTGTGGGCCTACTTATCCGGGATAATCATCCATGGGGAGTTACCGAAGAGGGTAGTTATCTGTTAAGTTATCTGGGGTCTAGTTATCGGAGGAGGGGGTAATTAACCTGGGGATAATTATCCTGGTGGTAAATATCGGGGGGGGGGGGGGTAGTTATCCGGAGGGTACTATCGGGGGGGGGGGGGGGTAATTATCCGGGGGGTAATTATCGGGGGGGGGGGGGTAATCATCCGGGGGGGGGGGGTAGCTATCCGAGGGGTAGTTATCCGGGGGGTAGTTATCCTTGGGGTAGTTACCCAGGGGGTAGTTCTCCTGGGGGTAGTTACCCAGGAGGTAGTTCTCCGGGGGGTAGTTATCCAGGGGGTAGTTTTCCGGGGGGTAATTATCCAGGGGGTAGTTATCCGTGGTGGTAGTTACCCAGGGGTAGTTATCCGAGGGGTAGTTATCCAGTGGGTAGTTTTCCTAAGGGGGAATTGCCCTGGGGGGTGATTGCCCTAGGAGGGTAGTTGTCCGGGGGGTAGTTGTCCTAGGGGGTAATTACCCTGGAGGGCAATTGCCCTTGGAGGGTAGTTGTCCGGGGGGTAGTTGCCCTAGGGGAGAATTGTCCTGGGGTAATTATCCGGGTGGTAGTTATCCGGAGGGTGGTTTTCCAGGGGGTAGTGTTCCTAGACCCATTTGAAGATGTGCTGTAAAAGAGAAAAGAATAAACTACGTTATCATTATTGTAATCATTATCATAATTATCATTATCATTTCAATTTTTTTATGTCCTCTCTACTTTGAAACTGTACTATCTAAAATAGTTTTGATATCATCTACAACATAATATTTCTGTTAAATAGAAGCCTTCATAATAAACTATAGATTTGGATGTAATGTGATATTGGTTACAACCTCTGCATTTCAGTAGGTCACTCTTTTCCGTCGCTTTATCTATTTTGTCACAATTACAAAGTATGCATTATTTCTATTCATTTATTTTGCCCGTATACTTGGTATTAAACTTTATAATTACCGTGAGTTGTGTTCTTACAAAATTTTATGATTTATTCAATATAATACTTTGAATTTATATTTTGGGGGTTTTGTTGTTGTTGTTGTTGTTGTTGGATGGAAATTCAATGGGAATGAATTGAATTGAATAATTATTAGGGTGATCGGGAAGGGTGCTCAAGGCATTTGCCAATATAATGTCTGGTTGATTTCTGGGGGGGGGGGGGGACAGTTTTGGGGTTTATGGAGCAACAATTTGTCCGACACTGTCTGCATGGCTTTACTGTACTGGGTAGGCCCTACTTCATTTTAAGTGAAATATGTTGTGGATCAATAAGGGGGAGTTGATCGTGTACCTGTACATGAATAATCTTTCTTGTAAAACTTGAATATCTTAGATCTGTTTGCATGTTGCAGCTGTGGAGTATGGGCTATGTGTGAGAAATATATTCATGTGGAATTAGTATGAATAGAAATAGTTATACTTTTGTTTAACCCTACTAATCGCAATGACTTTATAGTATTGCAGTTTTCCCCCAAACAATCACGAATTAGAAATATGAGTTATTATTAAGAATTGTAAGGATTTGTTAATGTTATATTCAGACATGTCTTATTGTCGACTATAGTGCGCTGTAACTATTGAAGAAAAAGCGCTGTAGAAATATTATTGCATTCTATTAAAGCTTTAAATTGACAAGGGATCGTTTCGATATTTGTATATTTCTGAAAGTTCAACAGTGTCCGTTGATAGGATTTGATGTATATTCCATGATAGTTGGGAATCTATAGTAACACCTTAAAAATTGGTCGACTATTACTCGCACAGATAAAATTCATCAATAGTGAGCTTGATAGTGTTTATTATAGTTTAATGATAACTTATTACCTTCAAACAATTGCAATATAGGTCAGCTGAAATACACAAACGATTAGTCTGAGTTCCCATATCATGTGAAGAAAGGTAATGATGGCTCTACCGTCAGCAACATCGATAAAAATTGGAAATGGGGAAGATTATATATCTTTATGTGAATATTAAATACACAATGACCCAATTAACCTTGAGGTACACCACTTTTATCGAGTCTTTAAGACAATATGGGCTTAAAAAGCAGTGTATTATTTACCCCTTAATTTACGAACCGGAGCAGAGCTTTGCTTTTTTCAAACATTCGAATTAAAAGTTGATGGATAAAGTAGATCACGGTAAATATTGTAAAAGATAGTATGCTTTCAAATATTCGTGTATCCTTACATGTTCCTTTTTGACAGAGCATTCAATTTTGTCACACATGTGTGCAATTGCAACTTCGATTGAGTGCCCACTTCAGAAGCCAAAATTGGTTAGGTACCAATACTTCGTTTGCTAGAGGTAGCATACCCGTTTATAATAATTTTCTCAAGAAAATGAAGATACTCATAATGTCCCGTAAATGATAATTTGAATCATCTTTGAGATGTTTGAAAATAATGTGCAAATAAATTTGACAAATTTGAGAAAGGTTGGAATTACTCCTTTTGGAAGCGGGGATAAGGGGGCTGCGATATATAATGATATAATTATTTATTTGTGTCAAATATATTCAACGATGACACCTTCGTAGCTACTCTTGTAAGCTGTTTTTCAGGATTTTGACAATGTTACATTCGTGATCATTAAAAGGGCAAGTAAATATTGAACCCTTCCTAGGAGTATGTTGATAAATTGAATAATTGGTAGTATTATACCGGGATGTGCTTTCGACACTAAACTCGGACTGACGGCAGGTACCGGTAATCATTAGATTGTTAGGATTTACAGATTTTTGCAGATGAAAATGTTGGTATCTATTAACGGTCGGCTATCCTGAGAGATACACTAATTTACATTTTACAAAATTCATAAGATTCTTTACTCACTTTCTGAATTACTGTTAAATTATCTAATTTCGAGATAATTGACTTTCAAATGCTCATTTGTGTCTACTGGTTTATAATCAAACATATTATGGTTGTTATTATTTTTCTAAAGCTTTGATTGATTGTAGGCCTATGATTTATTACGTATTGATAAACGTGTATCAAAGACCCCTATAGTATTCCATCATGGCTGTGTGTTAGTTTTTTTTTTTCTTCAAAGTTTTCCATTCAACAAGGGGAATTTGTAATTGAAGAATAAACCCGTCTCATACGCAATTTCTCCATTATCACCATCAAAATAATATGTCGGTAGGTCCTACGCACTAAGAAATCAGGGTTCAATTTGGGGTTGAGTTTGACCCAATGCACCCTTGCGTGGACTAGGGTTGAATATATAACTTCTATTGGTGCTATTTACTCCGAATGGGGTTCACTTATGAGAAAGGTTAAATTTTTGAACCTCCAAATAGAAGAGTTAGTCTGATACAAAAACCTAGAGCATAGTGTTGCGTTCAAACATGTTATGATTTGTAATGCAGTATCAGTAGTGATTTGAATTGTGGATGATGTTCATCTTTAAAATGGCAAATTAATCAATATAAAAATGTTTGTTGGTGTTTGATAAAATAAAATAGCATTTTTTTTTGTTCGTGCCAGTTTCATAAACAGTACGTGAGCAAAGACTAACACGCCAATCCCGGAAATTGACCAATCACATCAGAGAAGACGATCGAGGCTCCGATTTTTGAAAGCTCATCGCATACAGCGAGCTAGCTATGTGTAAAATACGTGTCACAAAGCAAAGCGTCGCGACATTCACTTCCATTTCGATCTAACTGTTAGAACTCCCGATTGCATTGAAGCGGGGCTTTTTCGTTGCAAGACTTGCCGATTTATACAAGATTAAGGTGAGTAAATGATCACAAATCATGACCTATTTGGGTTGCTTCTGTACGGCTATATCCTTCAATTCTTCGGTAATAATTTCAATCATTTGTCGTGCCCACAACTTTACTTTGTTACCACGTTCACGCGTGTACATGCAAAATCACATGACCTAATGGGAAGTAATACGGGCCTTTTTACGGTTACTGCTACTGCCATTTAGGGATCGACAAGAAATAAGGCAAAACAGTTTGCATTGTTTAATTTAATGTTAGTTTAATGTAGTGATTTGTGATACTGTTTTGTCTTCGATTGCATGTGCTTATGAGACAGTCAAGACTGACTTACTGTACAAGTTAGTAGGCTAACTGCTGAGACTTTTCAGACTCGATCGCGCACTATCACTAGTCATATCTGCATGCCCCTGATACAGTCTGCATGATAAGCTGTGTGAGAGTCGGTCGGCGGTGACATACGGATACCGGTGATTGAAACACTGAATGAGAGAATGTGCATCAAACTGTACTAAGGCAGAAGAGGTACAGCTAGTAATCATCACATCAGTGTGAAAGAAATTCCTTCTTACTTGGGTTTTGTTGCACAGTGCCGCAGTCAGTACAGTAGTGCAGACTGAGTACAGTAGAAAAGTTTTTGTGTATATAGTGGCCGACTAGCTAGACTAAAAGGTTTAGCTGTGTCAGTGTGGCAAGGGTGTGAAGCTGGTGATACCGGTACTGATTATTAAAAAAAAACAAACAAAGAAGAGATATTTCAAGTAGATCTACAGTATAGTACATGTATACACTTTATATCTGTGGACATGGTGAATAACAGTCATAATTATACTGATTTCGAAGTGAAAATACAAGTTGCCAGCAGCGTTGTAAGTCATGTAGCAGACTAGTATTAAGTGTGAGCAATCTATATAATAGCCTATTGACATCGCCATGCGCTGTGCAGACATCATTGGTCTACAAATAAGACTGGTGGGTGGTGGTAAATTTGAGGTTACAATTGGTACGTTACTCAGACCCTTATGCTTTGTATTGCATTGATGGCACTGTTACCTGCAGATTTGCTATAGGGCCTACTGCACATGAACAGTTCAATATAAATTCAAATTTCTGTATTATAATTGCAAGTTTCTGTCTTTTTTCCCTTTCTTTCTTTCTTCAGGTCAAAGGTGTTTGAAGACATCCTTGTCCTTACAGCAAATTAAGGATGTTGTTTGTTTCATTATGCTGCGCAGAACTGCATCCTACTTCCTGGGAGTATTCTCGGTATGAAACCTGATGTCAAAGCTTCTTCCTACTTGTGACACCAAGGCAAAGGTGAGTTTTCTCTGCAGGCCAGGAAAATGCACATTTGCTCCCTTTGATAAAAAAAAAACTGTTTTCTTATGAATGTTGCAAATGCAGCATTAATTATCTGTAAGAGTTGGAAAGATCGAATGGTAAATCTTGTAAGATTAATTGCAGTATGCCATGCAGAGTCTTTGTATCACTGTTGGCAGAAGGTTTTCAAAAGTGGGGGGGGGGGGGCACTTCCTAGTTTCATGAGCTAACAAGCAAAAAAAAAGGCCCTGAATGCAACTTCTGGTGCCACTTCCAGGTTTCAGCTTACAAGCAAAACAACAACAACAACAACACCAAACAAAACAAAACAAAAAAGTATTCAGCGCAAAAACATATCCTTATGGTGCTCACACTTCGAGGTTTTTATCTACATGTATTTTTTTTTTTTTTTTTGGTGCCACTGACACACTTTCGGGTAAAGAAAGTTGGGGGGGGATGGGGACCCAAAGTGGGGACACATTATGTTTTCCTTTGTATGGTGCCGAAAAAGTAGGGGCCCGAGCCCCCCCCGGTTCCTGTGGCCATGTGTATAGCATCCAATTCTTTCTTGCACAGCTCTACATTACTGTTGTTTTTTATTTGGATTATCAAAGATGACATACCATGTATTCCGTTTACTTTTGTACTTAACAGATTTAACGCAGGAATCGCAACACTACAACGCCAAGGAAGAAAGAAAGCTTGCCAACATTTCGCAAAGTCCGGAAAGGTCTGCTGCCATATGTCGCTGCCGTCTAACCTGCAACTTACCTGTGCTGGATCTGCCAAAGAACAATACTGTGAGTTGATCACGAGACTGCTGTTTCTCTTTTTTTTTTCTTTTTTTTTGCATTGTATGCTCAGATCTATTATTTATGGAACTCTTTAATGAATCAGTCTTAATACATACACACAGTGCACTCCTGTTCTAATAAATAACGTTACAACAAAATTGAAATTGAGGCCATAATGTTATTGGCTCTACATTTGGTGCTTTATTGTTTACTTGTTTGGTTGTAACAAAACTTTGATAAAACGAAAGAAGACTGTAGGCCCTGAGGACCTCATTATAACAGGAGTCAAGTGTATACTGGGCCAAATACGCTGTACCAAATTGCTGATGCAGTCACTGCATCAGCATAAAAGGAGGATGATCCTGGACAAGACGTTTGTCCCAGTATACGACTGGACTGGTCATCTCTCTTCTCTCAATCAACAGTTGGTCCCAGTTCAAGGTGAATCTGCATTTTTGCATTGAATGTGAAAACTCGGTACATGATCAGTATGACCTTTTTCATGGAGAGGGTTGATGGCCCTCACAAGTAATTTTGACTTCACCTGTTCTTCATTAGCTCCCCCCCCCCCCAATCATCCCAGCTCATAGTCTTGATGGTTGTATGGTCTATTAAAGTTCTAGAATTACATTGTACATGTAGTATAGCATTGTCTTGAGATTGTTACCCTACAATCAAATTTAAGCTTAAGAGGGTGTGTAGAGTGTGTTGTACTTGTGATTTGTCAGGAAAGTGCAACCCATAGAAATGTTCAATTTCGGGTTTTTCCTTCCTCCCAGAAATTAATCTTCTAAATAAATGTATGATATATATTGCACATTTTTGTATCACTATACAGAGGAGAGTGTAACACATTTGTTGTTATTGTTGTTGTTTTTCCCCAGGTATTCTGCATGACTGAGGCACCTTCTTCAGCTGTCTTCGTGGAATGAATCACTACAACTTCACTCAGTTCTACAGATGCATCCATGATGAAACCTTTGTCCAGGGCAATCAATTACAGTCTGAAACAGTCTTCATAAAATCAGTGTAGAATACTGGCTGGTAATATTGTGAGAACACTTCATCGAATGATTTTAAAGAAATCACTGTAGATTTACAACCCTGTGGCTACTTGTATCATGATGAGTTAATACTTGTATCTGCTTTGCATTGTGTATCATCCTCTGCCTAAATGACTAAAACACTAAAAAAATGTATTGTTTTGTATGCTGACACTTTGTACAGTACTATCATCCTCGAGGTTGTTATAGAAATTCTTGCTGCTAGAGTAGTTTGGTTTTCTTGTCATTCTCGCTTATGAATATAAGCTGCATTTTGATGTATTGGGTGGAAGATGAATTTTAACTTTGAGCCAGCACTGAGAATTACACTGTACATTTAGTACAGTGGCATCATTCAAGCTTTCTGTACAAAGCTGGACAATTCCTGTACCTTCCTGTTTTATGCCTCTCCCATCCTGCCTATGCTATCCTACTATTATCTCTGAGTGTTCCTCTCTCTTCTGTCGTATCTCGTACAATGTGATTCTAGTTACAAATGCCATCCCTATATCGATGGAATAGACATATCCCCATACTTTGAGTTGGATGCTGTTAGAGGAAGGGGGGGTCATTTTTCCTTTTTTACTTGTCAAAATTTGCATGTGTGTGTGTGTGTATTAGTGGTGTTAATTATTTATTTTATTGCAGTTTCAGCAAACTCGGTATCCTTCTTTTCCTTCTGTTATGTAACAGGTGAAGATACTAACCTTTACAATTATTGTATGTAAGCATTAGCCATGTAAAGATGTGTTCACGGAAATCCTAATATTTGTGTACTGTGCTTTGATTTGTTAATGATCTTTATATATCTTTTTTGAAGGTTTCTGGATAATCTTTAATTTATGAAGTATTTTCATTCATTTGCATATAGCTGGAAAGTATTGTGGACATTTTGTTTCCTTCTATGCATGTGGAAACTAACCATGAAGGTTTTGTAATGTATACTTTTTATTCAACTGTTTTATTTTTTTTTTACCTGAATTCACTGTGTTGTAACTGCTTGCACATGCAACATCTGGAATTAACAACTCTGCTTTCTTTATATGATAAAAGTGTACTTTTTGCACAACGCACATGGATTGCAAATGTTTCCTTTTTTTTCTGCTAAGGGGGAGATATATGTTTATTTTTTGTCATAAAGAAATTCTTATAGGGAAATGAAATGATGTAATGATAATATAATGACAGACCTTTGATACATTTTTTTTTTCATCTGAGAAAATTGTTTTCCCTTATTTACAAAATTTGAATATATTCCATTACTGTATGAGTATATGTTATGTTCATGTATTGTATTTAACTTTCTTAATTGTACATGTATTACATTATAATGCAAAAATTTTATTTGACTTACATTTTTTGTTTTGAATGATGATAAAAACTTAGCCTATAAAATTAGTACATGTGCATTTTTTGTGTGAATGCAGAAATGCATCCATTTTGACAAATGAAAGTGACATGTTTGTATGTACCAAATGATGAACTGTACTTAGATAATGTACGAAAATGGGGAATTTCTCTTTATTTAATTTTCCTCGTTTTTTATCATCCCAAGACTTTATTAAACAAACATGAAATGTAATCATCTGTGGTGCAGAGATGTTTTAATTTCTCTGTACAAAGTGTGTGCCAAAAATGAAGTATGAGTAGCATGTACAATGAATTGGTAATGGCATTGTTAAGGAGTATGTGTTTGATTGAACAACTCTGAACACTGTGCTGTACCTTAAGCTTGAATATCTGCATTATTTCCACAGGATTGTATATATAATATATCTATATATAAATATATATATACACATATATATATATATATATATATACATATTGTATGCAATATTATATATATATAGATATATATATGTCTATACAATACATGTATTATATATATATATGTATATATATATAAATATATGTAATTATAAAGTATATTATGTAACCCATTAAGGTGGAAAAATAAAAACCAGTGAGCACAGATGCACCGCAAAGGGTTCAATTTTGATATCTGAAAAGTTCAAGAATTAACCCTTTTGGGTGGAAGAATGAACCTTTTTACAACCTTGAGGTTAAACAATGTATCCTTCAGAGGTTCAATTTTTAACCTGCCTGGGTGCAAAAAGTGAACTTTGATAGTGTAACATTTTACTGCAGGGGTGCAAAAAATAAACCTTGAGGTTCAGTTTTGAACTCAGGGGGTTCATTTTTATGGGGTTCAAAATTGAACCCTAGACAGGGGTTCAAATTTTGAGGGAAAAGGGGTGCTGCTATTGTATCACGCCTAGAGGTTCAATTTTGAACCCTGATTTCTTAGTGTGTACATTCTTCCTGAGCTAAATCAATTGATGTTGCTTTCAGTTTCTATACATAAGACTTGGTCCTACTAGTATATTGTTTAGAACTCGATGAACTGGTAATAGTAAAGTTTAGTAAGTGGTCAGATTTATTATGATAAACTGTATTTACGGAAAACACTGTAAATATTCCTTCCGAACGCTAGAAAAGTTCTTGTCGGTATGAATTTTTAAACATACTTTGTATTTTTTATATGTAGTAGATATGTGACTGAAATGAATGAGCAGCCAATAAACTGAGCAATCAGATTGTGTTATTACCGCCAGAATTGTCTCCAAGTTTAAGAAATAATGCTTAGCACATCGACAATACTTTCAAGAAAAAGACCAATGTTGTTACTGTCTGATTTTTACACTACACCTTAAAGGGTGTGTACAGTTCTGGTCGAGGTGAAGATTTAGCTTTTAACGTTTTGCGAGATATTCAGAAACCACTCTATGAGATGTCAAAGAGCATGCAGTTCTAAGGGGTATCAAAAGTTTATTCGATGAAAATCGGTTTTGAAATGGCTGAGATATCCAAAAACAAGGTGAAACAAAGAGATCCTAATAAAGTTGTGCCATGTCGCCTTTTATTATTAACATTTCTTTGGATATCGCAGCCATTTGAAAAACAATTTTCATCAAATAAACGTTGAATCCTTCTTAAAATTACATGCTCTTTCATTTTTCATATAAGAGGCTTTTCATTATCTCACCTAGGAATGTTCAAAACATGAATCCCTACCTCAACCAGTACTGTACAGTCCCTTTAAAGGAATGGTATAGTTTTGGTTGACATGGAGATTCAGGATCTAAATTTTTACGAGATACATGTAATTAGAAACCACATATTTATTTGACGAAAATAGGTTTTAAAATGGCTAAGATATTTCTAAAAAACTGAAGTGGTCCTAAGAAAAAGCGGGAGCCACCTTTTATCAGGACCACTTTGTTTTGTTTTCTTTTTGAATATCTCAGCCATTTCAAAACAGATTTTCATCAAATAAGACTTTGATTCCTCTTGGGATTGTAAGCTCTTTAATATTTCATGTAAGTGGTTTCTAATTACCTCGCAAAAAGTTAGAACCTGAATCCCCATCTCAACCAAAACAATGCCATCACTTTAAAGTAATTGCAACAGCCCAAGAAATCAAGATTATGGGATATCTTTGGAGGTAAAACTTTTGACAACCCCAAAGCAACAAATTTGATGTTACGACTACAAGTATAGTACAGTTTCAATCTGTCATTGCTGCAATCCACGCAAAACAGTACACATTATACGGAACAGAGATAGACTAATAGATTATACAAATACGCGGTAGTTTTATTCATTTGTGTCCATTATTGTCTGAGTATACAAAACTTTATTGGCTTTCCCCCTCTTTAATAATCCATGGCAATGTGGAAGTCCAGTAAAGTATTACTTATGGAGGACTTGAATAGGAAGGAAAAAAAGAAAGGAAGAAAAGGAAATGGAAGAGAGGGTGAATAAAAATGAAAAGTCAAACCACAAGATCGACATTATTAAAGAGCATCACAGATTCATTGATCAAGTTATCAAAGCAAACAATATCTACAATATATAACAGCCTTGTATTCACTAACATAATACCCAAACATAAACGACCACTTTTCCTCTCAAACAAGGAAACTTGACATTTTATCTTATGCTGTAATATCATACCAAGAGCATAATTGGCCTAAACAGGCAATTGGTATAAATTTGCTTTCCAGTTTGGGAGTTTCTCACAAATATTACAAACTCACTTATGAGGTTCTTCTGAAAACATCAAAACTCTTTCAAGATCTTCTCTGTTGAAATATCATGCATAAATACAAATGCTACACATCATAGTGGTTTCTAGTTCAAAATCAAATCTCACATTTTTTGCCTATTTCAAATGTTGTAAACATTCTTGTGGCTTTCACATTTGTGAGTCACAATCCTACCACCCTTTCACTAAGTCGTAAATAAACATAATTATGTTATGTAAAATCATACAACATAATACCCAGGGGCCGCGGAAGCGGGGGGGGCTGGGGGGGCTGCAGCCCCCCCCCCCCCCCCCCCCACACACACACTTTTGGTTCGTAAAAAAAAAAAAAAAAAAAAAAAAATCGAAAAAAAAATCGAAAAAAAAATCGAAAAAAATCACAACCCTCATGAATTTCAATTCCCAAAGATTCAGCCCTTAGATTCTTCCCGTCTAAGCGGGGGGGGGGGGGTCTTGACCTTGCCACCCCCCCCCCCCCCCCCCCGGTCCCGCAGCCCCCTCACACTGAAAAACGTTCCGCGGCCCCTGATACCAATCTGGAACACTTAGCATTAGTTACTGTGCCTGCATGAAGCCCATGATAACTGCTTTCTATTCCCAATAATGGATCCAGATAATTTCATGCTAACAATTCGAGTACAGTACATGGCAGACTATGAACTCTTCTTGTGATAGTGATAAAATTATCACCGTGATTTATCATGAGTTTAGATAAACCAGCCCCTCTATAATCCCTGGATTACTGAAATCCACCATTATTATGTGTGTCTACATAAACACGCAACTACGTCTGGAAATATACACAACAAAGAATAAAAACACTTCACTTGACATGAGCAGCTAGTTGAATGTAATTACCAAGAAATATATATGTATACACAACTCTCTCTATACAATGATATCCCTTAAAATATTTATAAAATATCTTGCTCTCACTCTCTCTCTCTATTTCTCTCTTTTTTTTTTTGTATGAGTGTGTTTCCTCAAGTCATCAGTACAGGAACTATGAGTTGCATTTTCTTGTAAACGCAATGGTAAAATGAGACATTTGGTAGCATGATAAATACATATCCCTACAAAACAAAAAGAAAATGTCTCCCATCAAAATTTTAGTAGTTCTTGCCTTTCATTAAAAAGCCTCGAAGATTTTGTCCCCCTATTTCCACGGAAATCAGGAGAGTGTTAAACAAGGGGTTCTGCGATCCCTGGGAATGAAATATCAACAGAGTAAGTTAACTTGCAATGACGAGCTTTAGGATTGAACAAGAGGCGTGGAAAGACACCTTAACATAAGAGAAGACGTGTCCTCAATTGATCTGAATAAATACTGACGGGTACAAAAGAAAACATCGCATCTAAGAAATTCCTACTTACATATAAATAACATAACAACATGATTTCTAAAACAATTACATTGTTAATTTTGCAATTCGCAAAATATGCATTCATTTCAAAACCACAAGGAGATGACTAAATTGAACAAGTTTTCTGGACATTTGAGCTCATGTATTGTCACAGCATAATTTGTGTTCAAAAAGTATTAAGCTTGTACGTGCTATTTTTTTTTTTAATGAAAGGGTCTTGTTTGGGTTAAGGAGATGCAAAATGTAAAATAACTAGAATATTCTCCTTCATTGGTCGCATATATTGATGTCAGATAATTCACTGACATCACATTTTCTCCATCCAAGAAACTGTTTCTTCCCCCTCCCAACAATTTTCAAAGGACATCACTATTGTGCTGACAACTCTCCCGCGTATTCCTGCATTGTTTGGCTTGCATCACGCAGGTTGTAATCCTACGATGATTTCTGACAGAAAAATCTATAAATACAATACATATAACATTAAATTCTATAGTATGCACACTATGCACAGAATTCTAGCAACATTAAGCAAATTTAGATCTACCTTCATCCCACCAAACTACCACATTGACTAAATGATATAACCTCGACTTATCCCACATCATATTATTTTTATATTGTTTCTTGAAATAGCCATTCAATGTCTTTTGAACGAATGACCCATTGTTGAGGAAACCAAATTGTATGACAATAACAGTCATGATAAGGACCATTACCTTCTCGTGTATTTGTAATGAATATTTTAATACAATATGGTGATAAATAGCCCACATAATATCCATGGTGCATTGACTAAGATATTTCTTGACAATAGTGGCATGGCATCAAACACACTTCATCCAATTACCAAACAGAAAGGAAATCCTGTTCATGTACAGTGTTGGGAATGAATCATCTTGACTGTCTTCAATCCAAAAGTTTGAAAAATCTAACATGAGCTTCATGAGAAACATGGAGATTTCTTGTCTAGTTTACTGTGTGTCTGCAACTCTATGGTTACTTCACACCATAAACATCACTCAACACAGAATACAGCTATCACTACAAGGCATTGCCCTAATCTATTTGACTTCCCTTTGCTAAATCAAATCCAACCTTTCCATAAACATAATTATAATACACATATTGTACACGAAATGATGGAATGATGGCAAATCTTTTCTTTGCCGATGTCTGAATGTATGTGATAAAAAATATATATATAATCTCTTAAGAGGATAACAGGATTCAAATGTTTACAAAACAGGCTTCAAAAGAAGTTGCAATGGATTCCTTTTGGTTTCATCCCAGATTATAAAAAGCTGACACACATAGGAGCCTTTTGAAGATTAACAAATGATATTTGCTAACGTGAGACAACTTCTGGCTCAATAGCAAAAATTAAGCTCCACCATAAATGAAGGCTAGACTTGCAAATAGTTATCTTCATGATTATTATTCACAAATTCAGTCTGCTTGTCATTAGTTCATTCCCCTATTAACAGCTACAAAATAATACACATAAAAGCATTGCATTTGGTTGTTTTGGTTGCAAGTGGTTCACCAGGTTGGGGTGGGGGGGGGGGGGGCTGTACACCCTTTAACAGACTTCTGCTGCATTTAAAGACGCCCTTGGGAAATTTGACACCACTGGACCAAACCTTTACACATATTTCCTCTCATGTGGCACAGTCTTTGTTGTCCTTAGCCACAGACTGGACTCTGCAGCACTCCTCAATAAAAATTCTCTTCCACAAGTCAATATCAGTAAGGCATTTTCAAGTACTATGCTTGTTTTCTGGTTACTATCATACTAACACCTTCATCACTTTTGCATTAACTCTCAATCTCTATTAGTTTAGTCAGGTGTATTGTTGTTGTCTTTTCAAACACCGACAGAAAGTATCATCACATCCCTTATGATAAAAAGCACTTTCCAATCCCCCACCCCACCCCCTACACACACATTTTTTTTTTGCCTCTCCATACCACAGTCAATTTCAAACTATCATAGTCTCAAAATGTTACAGTTTAAAAGCGCCAGCAATCCAGAATTTACCAAAACAAAACAGTAATAATGTAACATTTCTCACTAAAACTATAGTGACTGGGAGACGTGCCCCCATTAAGGTTTCTACACATTATGACTCCATCCCACCCCCATCTGAACATGGTACCATAAATGCAATCACTCCACATGCACTCTCTGGTAATCATAAGGCTAATGAGATAAATGTTTTAGTGCAGGCACAGGGATATGCAAATGAGACAACACAGTGGAGTCACTCATTAAATGCACAAACAAACAGATGTGCATGCATTCTCATGCAAATCAGGCCAATGAATATAAAAAAGGTGGGTTTTTTTTTCAAAACTTGATATGTTCAAAGACACAACATTATAGCACTTCCGAGAATCGGTTTACCACAATAAGCAAGTTTAAGAAGCTCAACGGAGAATCGGTAGGGTGTACAAAAAAAAAAACAACTATTAAAACATATCAGGAGTAAGAGTATGCTGCAATGATTTCCACAAAAATCATGCATGATACTAGGTTGTTGGTACTGTCTGTATGTGTCAGTATGGAGAATATTTTCTTCTACGTTATGGGCCAGCATACGTAGGAGTCAATACAGCTTTCAATTACAATGCACAAAACAAAACAAACAAAAAACGGAAAAATAAAACAACTAATGCCTGCATCATCAATGTCAGGCAAGCTTACAAAACCTTATGGCAGATCTTTACATACCTTTCAAGAGACACAGAGAGATTAAATAAAAAACACATTTCCTGAATTGATATGCGAGATTGTGAAATGAACCACTGAAAACATTGCCTCTTATTTTATGCCATTGTTTCATAAATAGCTGAATCGTCATTATTATTTAGAACAATGTCACATTTTATCATCGAAACGCTATCTACCACGCCTTGGCTTTCGGCGGGAAACATACTTCCTGACCCAAGGCAGAATAGAAGTTTGACGTCATCACCACGGAAACTGGGGCACACTTCAATTCCCTTCCCCGCCCCCTTTCCATCCTACCATCTCTATCGCAACATCAGCTTTATACGATGTGTATTGTCCAAGAAGAAAGCCCACCATTGCCCCATCACCAGGAAGGACTGATTAGTGTGAAAACAAATTCTCCAACCACGTGTTTTCCGCGCGTAACCATGGAAACAGGCACGCCTTCAGGTGGTTCATCACTCCATGGCTTCTTGAACACTGAAAGTCTAATGTTTCTATGGTCTATTCACAATCCCTTCTCCATTTTCTCCCCTGCCCTTCATCTCTCACCCCTCACCCCTCTTCCCAAGATATTTCTCACCTCCAGCCATGGCGATAGTACTTTAAAACACGGTGTATATACGCACAAAAGACGGCCCTGGTAGAGCATATACTATTAAACCAAAATACAAAATAAAGATTTTTTTTTTTTGACCGTGGAACCTCATTTGCACAGCCAAGATGGCATCTGAACAAAAAGCAGTAATTTTGTGAAATACTTCCTGCAACAAGATCTATTATGTGTGCAAAATATGGGGGTAATATCGCATACACTATTGAAGATCCAGAGTGAAGTGTTTGAACTTTTACTTCACTTTGTACAGCTAAGATGGCGTCTGATAAAGTAGTTGTTATTTTATAAAATCACCGCAACATTGACTAAACGTTTTCATTAAATGGGGTTGGCAGTTCCTGGTGTTCTCAATTTATTGCACCAGAAAGTAGAAGACTAAAAAAGAAAAAAAAAAAGGAATAATACAATTTTTTATTTTAAAAAATCGGTAAAGAAGAAGTTTTGAAGGAGAATAACACAGTACTATTAGAAGAAAAAGGAAATTGTAAGGATTAAAAAAGCTTTAAACTAGAAATGTCGCTATGGCGACTGGCATGCTCCCGTCATAATGCATGGTTCTCCTAGTTAAGTTGACCCTTACCTTTCACCCCTTTACCTTTGACCTATGATCCCTAAATTCCCTAGATAATCACTTCTGCGGTGTACGGGAGAGTTATCAAACATAATCATTAACCCCCCCCCCCCCCCCCGATAAACGTGCGTGATATTAGCTTAAACCACATCGCAACGTGAAAAAGTAGGGGCCTACGCATTCAAAAACGTTTCGTGACGTAACAATACTCGTGGTCAAAAAAAATGGAAAATATGTTTTTGGAATGCATGTGCAGCTCATCATTATATTCATTCCATTTTAAGTTTCGACTTCCAGTTGTCTTGCTCATTAGTAAACATAAGTGTGTACAGTACATAAAAAAAAACAAATAATTAATGAAATCATCACTATTCCTCCACGTGATAATGGCGTGAAAAATGATTAACGCATGTAAATGTACTCGAGCCGGTGTTCAGAAAAAGTAACAAACGCATTTAACAGTTTTAAAGGATCTGGTTTTGTTCATTATACTTTAACCTTGCATTTCACAATGAAGATTTTCATTCTTTTAGAATGGTCTATGAGGTAGACAGTACATTATGCGTAAAAAGGATCACGATCTGAACTGAGTGAGCTGAGTGAGCGCCTAGGCAGCTCCTCTCCAAGCTCTCTGTCCTACCTGTGTTTTTGGTGTTTGTCTTGTGCTGTCACCCTGTGTTTTTGTAACTGGTGTTTGATGTTGGAGTCTTGGAACAAGCAGGACCAACATGAGTGCTTCTGATTTCTGAGGGAAAGTATTATTTGGAGTTTACATTTTTGATGTTCTCGTATGGTTGAGACTGCAGGGAGCCATACTACAACACATGGATATACTTTAGTGACTTTCTGCCCACTCACCCTTGCAAGGATGACTGTGCCAATCACTGAATGTCTGCATTGTTAAAGGAGGGACCAGCTATCAACTCTCTATTCACTGACCCACTGTGCACCTGTAAGTAGGATGGAGCTCTATAGAACTTTCACCATTGTACTTGCTGTCACCCTTTTGATAAGTCAAAGCCAAGATTGTCAAGCATTGACTGACTGTAGCCCCCATGAAGTGCCTAGTGAACTAATGTGCAAACTCTTATGTAAATACGGGAAAGCAAGGATACAATACTACGCAAACTCTACTGCAACCCACCAGCTGCTTTTGAAATCGGGTGACATACATCCTAACCCTGGTCCCAATTCGAAAGGTAAAAGTGAACAACACGTCAGTGAACACAGTTCACAGCGAACAGATAGAATATGTTACGACACTAAATACCTGCAAAGCCTCAACGTAAATCAGAACATATGCCAGTATCAGCGACTTCCACATGAACTGTGGAAGACAATATCTGAACTCGGAATAGCCCGACGACACAAGACTAGAAGGGGGAAACGAAAGAATGCTCAAACTACAAACTTACCTCCTTCAAACTTACCTCCCACACTGGAATTCGAGGAAGGTCCCACACGGGAAGAGCTATTAGACACGGGGGGTGTTATCCACCTAAAGGAGAAAGGATTTAAAATTGCTCACTTTAATGTTTGCAGCCTCACCGCAAAGTATGATAATTTGAAGGAAAAATTTATTAATCATGAAGTTGATGAAGCATTTGTACAAAAGGAACTACAAAACTTACAAACGTCTAAGTCAACCGGTCCTGATGGGATACATCCAAAACTGCTGAAGGCAGCTGCCTCTATCATTTCCAGCCATCTAGCTCACCTGTTTAATGTTTCACTGCGTACTGGGCTCATCCCTGAAGAATGGAAGAAAGCCTGTGTCACCCCCATACACAAAGGAGGCAATGCAGACGATACAAATAACTACAGACCCATATCAGTTATTTCTGTTGTAATGAAGGTCTTTGAAAGAGCTGTACACCTCCAGTTGACGGAGTATCTTGTGGCACATGAAATGCTGGCACCCGAACAATCAGGTTTTCGAAAAAATCATAGTGTAGACACTGTTTTAGCTTTTCTTACTGATCTATTGTATAAGAACATGGATGAACGATTACTTACTGGAGGGGTGTTTTTAGACTTCCGAAAAGCATTCGATTCGGTAAACCATGAAATACTCCTACAGAAAATGACATCCTATGGAATAAAAGGGGTTGAACTCATATGGTTTACAAATTATCTCTCAAACCGCCAGCAAAAAACAACAGTTGGGGATACTGCGTCAACTTGGGGTACAATACTGTCAGGGGTACCGCAGGGCTCAATCCTCGGACCCCTACTGTTCACCATAATGGTAAACGACTTACCCAGTGTCACCTTCAAGAGCAAGGTCATAATGTATGCTGACGATACTGTTTTAATATACAGTGCTAAGCATGTAGATGAATTTGAATATCATCTAAATAAGGATTTAGATCTTGTTAACAACTGGGTACAAGAAAATGGCCTTACACTTAACCCTAATAAGACACAATTTATGATTTTCGGAACGCCTCAAAAACTAGCTGCTATCCCAAATCCTGTCAACATAAAGCTGGAGAGCCACACACTCTCCCAAGTAAAGTCTTACAAATATCTTGGGGTACACTTAGACCCGGCTCTTAACTGGAAGGAACATGTATATCATACAAGTAAGAAAATAAGTTCCAGATTAAGTCTGATGAGTCGTCTGAAAAAATCCCTACCTCTGAATTCACTAAAACTTCTTGCAAACTCTTTAGTTCTCCCATTGTTTGACTACTGCAGCATCGCCTGGTCAAAATGTCCCTCTACTACGAAAGATATTATTGTGAGACAACACAAACGAATGGCCAGAATGGTCTTAGGGGTAGACACACGTACATCTACTGACTACGTACAACTGTACTAAGTCAACTAAACTGGACCACGATAGAGGATAGGTGGAAGCTTCAAAGGTGCAAACTGGTTTATGGGGCACTAAATGGGGACGCTCCAGAGTACCTGTCACTCTTGTTTCAGAAAGTTTGTAATACACACAACTACCAGACTAGATCAGCAGTCTCTGACGGGCTAATAGTAACTAGAGCTCGAACGAATGCTGGGAAACAGTCTTTTTCATACACCGGCGCACTCGAATGGAACAGTTTACCAATAAACTTAAGACATGCTCCATCTAAACATTCGTTCTCAGCCCAATTTTGGAGGGCACTCAACTGTGCCCAAATATAGTTCTGTTGTCATTTCTTTTTTTTTTTCTTCTTCTTTCTGAGGCAGGGGCAATTTAAGGATATGAGGATGTAATGTGTTGCATAATAATTGTTAAATTTTGAGTTTAATATATATCACTATACAGTATATTAAGATATATACAGATTTGATACTGCACATATGATTTTGTTGTTGGTATTGTGTGATTATCATACATTTTTGTGTTTATTTGTATGTATGTGTTCATGCAGGGCCTCCAAGAACAACAGTGTTTAACCCACTGACGGAGCCACCCTGTGAAAATAAAACATATAAATAAATAAATAAATAAATAGATCTCCCAGATTCAATTTTCTTGCGCATCGCTCAAGAACGGAATAATGTACAAAATGGGAAGAAATTTTCGGAAGAAAATAAAAAACGCATTTTCAACCTCTTCAGGCACAAACATCATAAAAACGATTACACATACAAAAGATTACAGCCGAAATAATAAATTAAATCATCGCAGTCCCGCTTGGCGTAAAACACCCAGCAGGTTACTCTCTTTGCGCCGGTGTTTAAGAAGAAAAAAGCATTTAAAAATAATAATAAATGCATACCATACAATATGATTTCGTTCATTGTCATTTTACACTGTATTTTACAAACGAGAAAATATTCTTTCAGAGTGGGTTGATCCTCGAGGAAGAGATATGCAGGGAGATAGGTGTAGAAAGCATCACAAATATCACCCTGCCGAGAACTTCTGAAGAACGCATGAACGAAGTACATGCGGAGAGATTTGCGGAAGAAAAATTAAGATCGCATTTCAACCCCTATACATTGTGCGTCTTCTTTTTGCATCAATATTCACAAATGATGCCCCTGTCACACGTTAGTGGATAAGGCAAACGCATGGGAACCGAATCCGTTGATATCCGTGAAAATGCGTTTCATGTCCATTTTATTCTTCGGATGGATATTTGTCTTCTGATTATGTTCGTCAGAGCGGCCAGAAAACTTTGTGCACGCACAAAGTTTTTCCGCGCCAAAAACGGATAGCGCGATCGGATCCTTGCCCTATAGTTGCACGTTTTCTCCTGTATCTATACTGTACTTTTTCGTTTTTCTCCCGTTTCGATCCGTTAGGAATCCTGTAAAGTCCGTTGCTGCAGAATGCCAACATGGCCCTCCAAAAGTGTTTTAACGCCTGGAGGAGGGAACGCAAGCAACAGAGAAGGCAGATGTGGTCCAAGAAACGGCAAATAGGTCCTAAGAGACACAGGCATTTTGGTTTTAAAATAATGACCAATCATCATAGACACAAAGGCGAAAAAATTCGAACTGTTTTGCTATTAGTCTCCCCGACTTTACATGCAAATGTTATGTTTGAGGTGAAAAGGTGAGAGGCCCATCAAAATGCATCATATGTTTCAAGGTCGGAAAGACCATCATCTTCTTGGGGGGGGGGGGGGGACTTCTCACCCCACTGTGACAGGACAACAAGTCTTTCGTACAAGCAAGATTTTCAGTCAGTTTACTATCATGGCTGTTGTAAGAGTGTTGTACATACCAGCTGCATACTGAGGAACTTTAGATGTCAGAACACAATTTATGGAAGCATGCATGATCATGCATAAACATGTAATTGTCCGATCAAACATTCTTGTCAACACACTGCAGATTCCATTTTGGGTCGTGCCATCAGGCTTTCCGAATTCATCATCGGCAATTCCACGTTTTACTTCGTTTTTCCCTCTCTTCCTCTTTCCCTCTACCTCTCTATAACGTTCTATCCAGAGCTTGACGGCAGGCACCAATGGCTTAATAGCTGTACATGTTACTTTTTGAATCTTATTGATCATAACCTGGCGAGAGTTTTAATGCAACAACAGTTTATAGTGTAGATAACAAACAAAAGGCTTTTATGCGGAAACCAATGATAGCTCGGTCACAGTAATGGTTCACATTTTAGTATAGTTTTTTTTTTCTTCTTCTTCTTCTTTTTTTATCACACAGGCATAACCCGCTTTTCTTATTTGGCACCATTACATCGTCATGGTCTTATCTTCTATCCGTTCTCCGTTTCCTTTAAGCAAACACTGAATACTCGGGGCTTATACAGCCAAACAAGCTAGCTTACGCGTAGGTCCCGTCATACCTCTCTTTGATCAACCCCATTTCGATTTCGATTTTGACCAGTTATCATTAGATGTAATTACTGTGTTATCACCATGTATATTGTTTGTTTTCTGCACATTGTTTACAACGTAAAAGAACTTGTCTGATTTCTGTTGTAAAATGAGAAGTATGAAAATAAATAAATTGAAAAATTGAAATTGAATTAATCGTTATTACTTTTAATACAGTAGTTGTAGGTTTTACAAGCAAAAAGCAACCGTGATCAGATTCGCTATCATGGGGCAATGCAGTATATTCGATATGACTGGGCATCGCCTGAGTTAAACTGTTGGATATTCACAGGTTAAAAGTTAGGAGGGAATTTTGAGTTGAAAATGAGACAATGAGTAGAAGCTATCAAAATCAAAACCCATGACATCAAGGTTTGAATAACATTAGGAAATTCAAATGAGCCATCTTACTGTTATGCGACTGTGATGTATTTGATTTGATGTATCACTGGAAACTGTTTGAGAGAAAATAGAAACTGCTTGAAACCTTGAGTCAATGTCCAAACTTGAAAAAAAAAAAGTATTGCTGACACTGATATTCTGAATGCAGTCAAAATAGTGTTTTATGACCTCAGGATCTTCAAATACAATGGATGAGTTCAATGAAGAACAATTATGTACCTGTACTTGAGAAAATCAAGGTTCATCCGGCTGTTAATCATTATAAAGAACATCTGAAAAAAAAAATCAATCAGAAACAAAAACTAGACAAGTTTAAATTTGTGAAATATTACAGCGTGCATGAATGAAAGTGATTTGGTGTAAAGTGAGAAACTTTGGGGTAAATCTGGATGTAAGGGATATTAAAGACCAAAATGAAGAAAGTGGTGTAAAAGGTCAAGCAACAAGTAGCCAACATAGAAGAAGGCTAAGTCTTGGCCTTCGATCCCTTGGCATATTAATGGGAGCTGATATCAGATGTGTAGTGAAGTGTACAGGTACAGAACTGGCCGAGTGGTGGACGCTCCAAGATGATGTAATAAATGTACAGCCCGAGAGCCGTCACGTCAATGGATCTCTGACGTTCGATATACGTCTCATGCGTCACCTATTTGTTCCTCGTGCGTTTTGTCCTGTGGGCAAGCAGTTCATATTCGTTCTCATTCGTTTGCGAACGTTTCACTGTCCTGTACACAATCGTCCCAGATGCGTTGTCTCTTCGTTTGGTTCGGCCCCTATACCGTGCACGTACGCTCTTCTAACACGGAAACTTTGCACATCGTCCACCGGATTGACGATTTGAACAACGGATGGGCAAAATATCTCTTTCTCTCTCTCTCTCTCTCTCTCTCTCTCTCTCTCTCTCTCTCTTTGGCACGGTGGGCCTATCCGGCAAATTGTGACATGAGCTTAAATCCTTTTCATTCTCTCTGTCAATAATAATAATCCATAATTATGTGTGTAATAACAACGCAAAGACTGCTTTTAAGTTTTTTAAGGTAGGGAGCTTTAGATTTTAGACGCGCGGACGTTCAAAGGGAAAAAAACATGGTCTGAGCGTGCGCAGTAGAGCACGTCAAGTTACTGCGCACGCTCAGACCATGTTTGTTTTTTTTTTTTCTCTCTTTGAACGTCCGCGCGTCTAAAATCTAAAGCTCCCTATTACCTCGTTGTAACCGGTACCTCTTTATAACCGTACGAATTTAAAACAAAGAAAAACATAAACACAAACACATTATACCAATCAATAAAACTTACGAGCAGTCTTTGCGTTGTTATTACACACATATGGATCATTATTATTGACAGAGAGAACGAAAAGGATTTAAGCTCATGTCACAATTTGCCGGATAGGTCCACCTGCCAAAGAGAGAGAGAGAGAAAAAAAGGAAAAAAGCATGGTCTGAGCGTGCGCAGTAGAGCACGTCAAGTTACTGCGCACGCTCAGACCATGTTTTTTTTTCTCTCTCTCTTTGAGATGATTGTTCCAATCCTTATGGGATTCATTCAAGAGTTCATTGTATATCTATTGTTGTGTGAAAATGATTTGCTTCAGAATGGTCTCATATTCAAGTAATGTGCAGTTTAATGCTTCCAGGTTAGCGTCCCTGGTCAGTGACGGAGCATTAATCTGCACATTACTTGAATATGAGACCGTTCTGAAGCAAATCGTTTTCACACAACAATAGATATACAATGAACTCTTGAATGAATCCCGATAAGGATTGGAACAATCATCTCCCAGCATTTCCACTGATTCCCACTGATCAGTTACTAGCCTTCCCCTTTAAATTCAGTAAAAAAAAAAAAAAAAATCTGCACGAACCATTGTGAAGGTTGAGACGAGCTCGATAGGCCAGCCGTTACAGCAGCGTAGCACGGCTTGCCCGGGGAAGATGCTTCCGTGTAGCAGGGGGTCACACGCTGGAATGTCACCAGTGAATAACCTAGGGGCGGAGCTTAGGTCATTTGGTATTGATTCGAATTGCCATATTTATTCATAATTCATTTCCCCATACGAAAGGAAGGCACTTTCTGTGCTGTTGATGTTGGGACACTGTGATCTATTGTGCAAAGTATGATTTGTATTTTTTTTTTTTTTGATGGAAGGAAATAAATGACAAGTTGTATTGAATTAAATTGAACTGAATAGTAGAAAAACACCGCGGAGATCAGCTGAACCCATACAATCTCCATTAAGAAGAGTAATAATGGCTGAAGAGATGCCGTCCATTTTGAAATTATGGTATAGGCATTGCCGCTCTTATTGTGTTCCGATAAATCTGGGATTTGCACATTTTCATTGAATTGTGTTTCAGTCAATACATTGCTTGATATTGACGAAAAAGAAGTCTGCATTTCTATATAGCTGTCAGATGGGAAAGATTTCAAGTTAAATGCTGAAAGACTGAGGCAGGTAGTCAATCCACAATGTTTTTGGATGCACTATATTGAAAAAAAAAATGCGGTTACCATGGCAAAGCATTGTTCAACATTGACAAAAGATGTGTTTTGCACATCTAAAAACTACAGTGGTCGTATGTGCCAAATCTCAAGTCCAATGCTCAAAACTGAGGCAGTTAATGCAATCGATGATTTTTTTTTAACTTTTGACTGAAAAATTATTGTTACCATGGCAACAAATTGACAAATGATGACTTTTTCCAAATATATAGGCCTACCATAGAGGTCACATGTGCTAAACATCAAGTCAAATGTTCAAAAAGTTATGGGGTAAGCAAATTTGATGCACAAAACTTTTTTATAATTAAATTATTTTCTCAATGTTGAACAATCTGTTGCCCTGGTAACAGAGGTTTTTCAATAAAATGTATTAAAAAAAAACATTGTTGATTGAGCTAACTCCATCGATTTTTTAGTATTTGGCTATAATAAAGTTTGCAGATCTACGCACTAAAGCAGTATGTGCCAAATTTAAAGCCAAATGCTAAAAAAACGATGGAGTTATAGCTCAATCAACAATGTTTTTCTGTACATTTTATTGAAAAACCTCTGTTACCAGGGCAACAGATTGTTCAACATTGAGAAAATATGCGTTTTGCACGTCTGAAATTTCTATCGGTCACATGTGCAAAACCTCAAATTTAATGCTCAACAACCGAAGGAGTTTGCTAACTTGACCACCTGTAATTAGTATCATTTTCATTAAAAATCCTGTGACTATGGCAACATTATTAAATGATGACAAAGGACGAAGTCTGCACATCTACTACTACAGAGGTTACCATGTGCCAGATTTCCAGTCAAATGCTCGACACATTGTTCAAATATGACAAAGGATAAAGTTTACACATTCACTTACAACAGCGGTCACATGTGTTGAATTTCAAGCCAAATTTTCTTTAAAAAAAATGTTGTTTCCATGGCAATGCATTGTTTGACAATGACAAAAAATTCAGTTTGCACATCTACATACAGTTCCAGCTAACATTTAGACGCTTTCTGAACGTTCTGGAAACGTTCCAATTTCGTTCCAAGCTCGTTCGACGTAGCAGACCTTAACAAAACCGTTTTGCTGACGTTCATAAATAATGAAGACGTAGCAGACATAATAAAAACGTTATGTAATGTCCATTGACGTTTTTAAAACGTTTAAAAAACACATGTGCTATGCGGTAAATTCTGGGACCCAATTTGACGTTATCTACGTTTTAAAAACGTCAATTTTATGCGAAGACGTAAGGAACATAAAAAAGAAACGTTTAGGGAACGTTCTGAAAACGTTAGTGTTCGCTGGGGTAACAATCAAATGTGCCAAATTTCAAGCCATAAGATCAAAACCTGAGGGATTTAGCTCTCTCCACTGGCAATATGTATACTTTTCTTTTTACAAAAAATCTTGTTGCCATAGCGATGCATTCTTCAACAATGAGGAATGATGAAGTTTGGAAATCTACATACTACAGCATGCAGTCACATTTGCCAAATTCCAATTGGGCCAAGTTCTCAAAACCTGAGCTAGGTCAATCCACATATTTTGGTATGATTTGTAGAAAACACTGCTGTTGCTATGGCAATAGATTTCTTCCCACTAACGAGAAAGGTGTCTTGCACAACTACACACTGCATTGATCACCACATGTGCAGAATTTCAACTGAATTGTTTTAAAACTCAGCGAGTAGTTCGATCCACAACATTTTGTGTGGTTTTGATGAAAATATGCTGTTGTCATGTCAACGCATTATGCGATACTGACGAAAAAGGTGTACATCTACCTATGATAGCGATCACACATGAAAAATATATGTTTATAAAAATTGCTCCAAAAAAAAAAGGCGTAGTTCGATCCACAAGATTTTGCAGCGGACCGAAAATGTTGACAAATCTCATGGAGAAGCAGGGTAATGTGTTAAGATTAATATACAGAAAAGCACTCGCAGAGCGCAGACCTCCGTCAAACAGTTCATTTTCACCCATACGCACAAGCTGAAAATCACTAAAGTTCCGAATATAGGAGCGTTTTGACACAGCTTCCTGCATGCTGCGCGGAGCCTTGACCAGCACGCTGCCCGGGCGGGAAATTATTTTTCCCACATAAGTTCCAGACCCAAAGTCTAAATGATATGAATATTCATGACTTACGTCTTCGGAATAAGAGTACGCATGCGCGTAGACTTTTTTTTTTTTTAATTGCGGCAAGGAAAAGAGAAAATGAATATTAGAGTAATACGCATGAGTACAAGCAAAGGTGCATACCATCAATCAGAGCTCATCTTGTCGCTCGCTATCAAACTAATTTTAGTAAAGGGTAATTAAAATTGTATTGAGACACTATTGACATAGAAATAGTTATTTTCAATTTAAAGATTAATCTAATTCAGGAGTGATTTTTACTTAGTTTTTAAGGCTTGTTAGGTTTAAGTATACCTCTGGCATTTTTGGTATTGACAATTCATAAGACATTGACGTTTTGGTGATGGTGGTGGAAGCAGTGATGATGTGCATGACATTGATATTAAAGACATTGGTTAATATTATGCTCATTTAAAAAAAAAAATCTGAGCTGCATGGTTCTCAATGCTATCAGAATATTGGATAGGGTGCTAAAATTGAGCTGTAAAAATATTTTGCTTCAAAGGTATCATTTAGTCCTTCAAAAAAGCGAAAATTGAAACAACCTCCATAGACTATAGACTGTGCTGGGATTATTATAGTAGGCGATAATAAATACAATTTTCATAAATGTTTTGATAGTTAATGAGTTACTTTCATCATTTTTACATTCTTGGTTGTTTTTTAATCCATCTGAACATAATTAGATAGGTCAGGCAGCTCAGTTATAGAATTTTTTAAATCGATCATCCACAATGATAACCATGTGGCTCTAAGTTGATTTGGACGATTGTTATAGGTGGTAATAGATTGTGATTAGAAGATGATGACTGATAATTCATCAGACAAGATGCCAAACAATATCTTCATAAAGATCATTAAAATCATGTATCATAGTCATCACCATTATAATCCACATCATTCATCATAGTCATATGATGGAGTGGTTCAAGACTTATTTATCTAACAGAAAACAGTTTGTTTCAATTAAAGATAATAATTCAGTTATTATTAAGAGATGTAAAGTGTGGTGTTCCACAGGGAAGTCTTTTAGGGCCGCTGCTATTCATAATATATATCAATGATTTTTCCTCTGTTTCAGAGTAGCTTTCCTTTATACACTATGCTGATAACACCAGTTGTTTTTTTTTTTTTTTTTTTTTTTTTTTTTGCCGATAACGATATTGATGTTCTTGTTCAACAAGTTAATACAGAAATGAAAAAAGTGACCAACTGGGTCAGAGCTAACAAGTTGTCATTGAATGTTCAAAAAACAAAATATATGCTTTTCAGCAATACTGTTTATTTTTTGAATTCAGAAATAGTTCTGGATGATTGTAATTTAGAAAGTGTGTCATATTTTAAATTTCTTGGTATTGTTGTAGATGATAAACTTTCTTGGAAAATACATATTGATCATTTTTGCAAAATCATTTCTCGTAATGTAGGTGTTATGAACAGACTAATTTTTTTTTTTATTCCTGAAAAGACATTACTTGAAAAGACCTTACCTTCATTATGGAATTTTACCTTGGGGCAATACACATCACACGCTGCTGAATAGAGTGTTATTACTGCAAAAGAAGGCCCTCCGTATCATTTCCAATTCTCCCACTCGTTCACATACAAATGTATTGTTTAACTGTAATAAGCAACTCAAAATTAACGAATTATTTTTATACAACTTAGGCCAATTTATAATGTATGATAACAGTTTTACTGCCACCTATCTTTGGTTCTATGTTCCTAAAAAATCAATCATTCCATAATTACCCACCCGACGCTCTAACGAGTTTCATTTACCACTTCTTCGAACGATTCTAGCAAAGAATACACTTATTTACACTGGACCCAATTGTTGGAATTCCCTGAACCACGATATAAAATCTGCTCCTTGTATATACACCTTTAAAAGGAGATTGAAGTTTTTACTTTTGCAATCCTATAATGTCGACCCCCTGAATCAGATTAGTTCATAGCTTTATATTGTTACCCGTCCGCAAAATCTTTATTGCCGTTCTTTTTATTATTGTTACTAACCACTTTTGCCTAAGCTTTGATTATGATAAGATCTTTAACTTATACCTCGCAGTTGAAGGGTTTGTTGTATATTCTTCATTTCTTCTTCTTCTCTTTCTTTCTCAAACCTCCGAGGATCGTTGTCTCTGTTGCTTACTCCTGTCTATTTTGTTACCTCTTCGTCGCGCTATAGTCTTGTTTCCTGTCGTGTCGTCAAGTCAGTTTTCTTTCCTATAAGTATAGTCTTGTTGCTGTCCCAGTCTTGTCTCAGGCTCATTATTTTGTGTGCAGCTGTTTGTCCGTCTGTCTCTTAGTGGGCTGCTAAACTTTTTTATGCCAAACTTTTCGTGCTGCTTTGGTGCTATATTCAGTCAAATTTTGCATCGAGTTTTTAATACAAGAGGGGCCCACACTCTGCAAGCATTGTCTTTTAAGTGGGTCCCTCCGTTTTTTCACACAGTGCATATTGACAATTCTTTCATTTTCGTTACCTCTGCAACAATTGCAATGTACTGATACTGTTAGTTTTTCCCATTATTGTTGTTTTCTTTGTACGAATTTACATGCATTGTTTCTGTCACTCAAGAAAGTGAGATTTATGTTTATATTTATTGTGGAATAACGAATAAATTCGATCTTGAACTTGAACTCGAACTTGAACATATAGAAGCGCCAGCATCATTGCCATCATAATTAGCATCATCATCAACACGACCATCGACATAAAAACCATCAAAATCAACATTAACACAGAACATCAATATTAACACAGAACATCAATATTAACACAGAACATCAACATTAACATAGAACATCATCACGATCATCATAATAATCATGATTCCTCACCACTAGAACAATCATCAACATCAATGTCATCAGCATTATCATCACCACTACCATCACCACCGTCATCATCATGAAAGAGAAAATAAGCATATAATTGTACAATGTGTGTAATTTACCATTATTTTTGCAAACAGTTAGTAATCACCTGACTGACAGTGTGCATCCCTGCATTTAATGTAGGCTACATTTGACACATTTGAGAAACAAAGACTTTCATTGCATACAAGTTATCCTGTCATGAGGACGATTGAATCAATGAGGAACCTCAAAAAGTCAACTAGTATTTCACTCTTTAGCAAAGTAAAGCAGTTTCCACAGCGGTTACTTATCCAAACCTACACATGAATATGACTATATGTGACCCTGCATCACAAAACGCACAGAAAGTCGCCAGACATGAAATTTCAGTTGAGAGCGTCATCTAAAAGAGCAGACTTTAAGCTTTGAAATGATGTATAACTCAATTCAAATGGATGCTCCTAACCTATCTAAATATTGGAAAGAAAACACACACTCAGGAAAAAAGTGAACTGAGAAAAGAGGCTCTGAAGTGCAGTGTCTATTCAAGCGCTAAATCTTTACCAAGCCACGCTGGCTGTGGAATGGATGGGACAAAAAACTGGATGTAAACCACCAGAGTAACAACAATGAAGGAATTATCAGATTAAACTGAAATTAAGCGTGCCTTATTAACACATCTTGTTCATAGTTGATGCTAACTTTCAAAGCAGTAGCATTATCCTTTCAAAAGTTATTAAGATTTTAAAGTGAAGAGCGTGTACAAGGTTTTTAAGAAATGAAAAGGGGACTCTAAAAACACACCTAATCACACTATTCCACCAAAAATGTTCAAGATAAACTGCTAAAAAACACACTTTCCTGCCCGTTTTATGAACCCAAATTTTAGCATAATAACGGGGGGCCCGAAAGCTAAAAACAAAGGTCGAGTTCCACTCTCTCTACAAAACTAAGTAGACCATGCTTATTTTCAACTTTTTATTGTAACAAACAACATTCCACTGGTCTACCTCAAAAAAAAAAAATTGTTGGGAAAGCCTCCAAATCCAAGATGGCGTCCAAGATGGCCGCCATATTTACTGAATTTGTTATTTGACAGATAGAATTTGATAGAAACATCAGATTTCAACGAATGTGATGTCATATGAAACAGAATAAAATTTTGTACAAGTTGATGCCATTTTTGTTGGTTACTGTGATAGCTGGATTGAGATTTTAAGGAAAGTACACTGATTTTTTGATATTTTTCTGAAAAAAATGAAAATCATGAAAATACTCGATTCTACATAAATCAGAGAATGACTGAAGGATTATCTTGAAACGTTTCAAGAATTTTGTTTGACAGATAATTAATATTTCGATAAAATTAGGGGTTAGTACCATTTTCGGTTCAGGAGTTATAATGTCTCAATCTTGAAAACTCGCTATGTAAAAATGGCCACTTTAGTTGTGACAAGGCCTTGTTGGTCGTAAACAGAGTCTGCGCACGCCCAGACTACTACAAGCACAACTGGCACTGGCGCTTGTAGCAGTGCCAGTGGTGCGTGTAGTAGTCTTAGCAAATGCAGACTTTTTGTTTGGCAAACAAGGGTTTGTGCCTACAAACTAACTTTTCATACCAAGTGGTAGCTCAGGTGATGCTGATCGCTATTATTTCAAAGTACAGCTGTAGATTGTTCTGAAGCAGATGAAATGAAGCAAAAATATCTTTCAAATAGAGGTAGAAGCTTGAAACAACCTTGCTATAGAAAGTTTAAAACAAAATTTTTAGCAATCACTCAAAAAAAAAATCAAGATTGCAGGCCATCAAAGCTGACATAGTGTTTTGCGCCAAAGTAAATGTATTATTTCGATTTTGATACTATTTTGTCTGTTTTGCTGTCTGTTATGTATTCTGAACATTGTAATGCTATTTCAAATCATCTGAGGTTTTTATGGAGACATTTTTCAGAATACACCATGAATATTTCTCTAAAAAGTAATATGAACAAAAAAATCAAATTTAAAAATGTTTATGAAAACCGTGCAGAAATTAACATCTTTCCCATAATTAGATTATAATCAATATTTGGAGAAAAATCCCATTTTACATAATATCATGTATTAACACGCATCTGTTCCCAAAGGTGTCACAGAGGGTCAAATCCAAGATCGTGCTAACTTTTCGAATTCCAATCTCTCTATAAACAAGACCATACATAATATCAAACATACTAAGCAATGTAAGTACACCTCAGTAGATTTGTTGCAAAAACCTCCAAAGTACAGATGCGGTCCAATGGGGCGGCTATTTTTATTGAATTTAACATTTCAAATATAAAATTTGATAGAGATATTGGATTGCAACAAATTTGATGTCATATGAACGAGAGTAAAACTTCCTAAAAGTTGATACCACTTTAGCTGTGTATTGTGATAAATTGGGGGGGGGGGGTTGTTTGCTTCTCTCTTTTTTTTTTGGGGGGGGGAGGAAATCCATATTTTTATAATGTTTTGAAAAAAGGAAGAAATGTAAAAATGCATGATGTTAGTATTTATCAAAGAAGAACTGAAGAATTATTTTGAAACTTGCGATTGAGATTGAGATTTACTGAGACTGAGACATAATTGTATTCATATGTGTGGAATTACAGGCAATATCATACACTATTGACAAGTTAACATCTAAAGCTTGAAAATTTTATATTTATGCATTATACATTTTGCATACAATGCGTTTACATGGTCACATGTAATACTGTAATGGCCTAGCGACTTGCGAGTGCCTGCAAACTAACTTTTCATGCCGAGTGGTAGGTGACGCTGGTCGCTATTGCTGTGCCATTTCGGCTTGTGCCGAAAGGGTGGGTTGGGTGCAATTGTGGCGCGTCGCGTAATGGGAACGCCACCCTTCGTCCAAAGCCCCCCCCCCCCCGGTTTTGCCGAAAGGGTGCGTTGGGAGCGTTGAGTCGCGTCGCGTTGACTGGAACCCCACCCTTCGTCCAAAGCCCCCCCCCCCCCCCCCCCCCCGTTTTGCCGAAAGGGTGCGTTGGTACCTTTTCTCATGTAATATTAAAAGATGAGTTTTGAATCTATATTTAACCTTCAAACAACCATTTCAAAGAGGCTATATCGTCCGGATCGATTCACACTCTATTACCACTTGGTCTACAGCCAGTTGAGCTAATAGGCTGTTTAATATCAGTTGGTCTAATAACCAGTTGGTCTAGTCATCATTTCGTCCAATTACTGTTTGGTCTAATTGTTATTTGGTTTAATTACTATTTGGTCTACAGTCAATTCGTTTAATACTAGCCATTTGGTTTATTTTTGGTCTAACACCAATTTATATCATCAAATACCGATTTGGTCTATTATGAGTTGGTCTAATTCCATTTCGTCTAATTATCAAAAAATGGTCTAAAATAAAACCAAATTTATTGGAACACATCATTAATTTTTGGTCCATTGCCCAGTTGGTCTAGCCTCTGTCTATCATCATTTAGTCTACACCCATTTAGTCTAATAACCATTGATCTTATTGTCATTTGGTCTAATAGCCAGCCTCCTGGTCTAATCAGGTACCATTGGTCCAATCGCGGCGTTTGGTCTATGTAACCAACTGAGAATTTTTTTTTTTTTTTTTTTGGGGGGGGGGCCTTTTTCTACGACTACGGACTACCATCTGACCCTGCATTGAGGGAGAAAACAGATGTTCATGAAATAGAATTAGTAGGGTAAAGTTTAGGGTCCCTCGCCCTCCCCCATGGTACCAGGCTAGCACCCCCAGCAGCTGGACTATATATAGATAAGCCACTGATTATCCACACGATCCATGCCCTGTAATGTAAAACAGAAACGGATATTAGACCAAATGGATATTGGACCAGATGAACATTGGACGAACTAAATGTTAGATCCCGACGATAGCCTCTTTGAAATGGTTGTTTGAAGGTTAGATATAAATTCAAAACTCGTCTTTTAATAGTACATGAGAAAAAGTACCAACGCACCCTTTCGGCAAAACCGGGGGGGGGGGGGGGTGGGGGCTTTGGACGAAGGGTGGTGTTCCCATTAACGCGACGCGCCACCACCCAACCCACCCTTTCGGCACAAGCCTAGCATTTCATAGTATTATGTTCCGAGGCAGATAAGATTGAACAGAAAGTATTTTCCAAAAAGAGATAGGAGCTTGGAATTTGGCACAAATTTTGCCAATATGTCATATTTAGCAACAAAAATAGTATCTACACAAAATTCAAGATGGCAGTAATTAATCGAGGTTGTCGTTCAAGGCATTATTTACCATATTTAGTGCACATAAAACAAAAACCCAGCTTTAGTTAATTCCTCAAACTATTTCTAAACTGTGAGTTAGGAATAAAACAAATGCACAAACTTAAATCAGTACAATTAATGCTAAATATTGTTAGATATACTAAATAGATCTGATAAGAATTTTTTATACTAAGCAGTCAACAGTTATCATGGTTATAGTTTCTTGAAAAGAAATGGTGATATATCCGTATGTTTTAGGATTTATTATAATCTTTTTACATAGTAGAATGTTTTGTGATACCACATGTATTTCACTTTGATCACTAGCCTGTTTCTTTCTTATTATACAATGTATGATTACCATAGGTCCTCAGTTGTTGTAGTCTTTTCATTTCACTATGTTCTACCTATCTTATTCTCTGTTATTGAATGAAGTGAAACATGTTTTGTCGAAAAATGAAATAAACTTTGAATTGAATTGAATTGAATTGAATCGAATTGAATATAAATCGAATGTAATATCTCTCCCAATGGTAAACAATACCTTTAGTGTGTTACGTCAAAGTTAAATCTCAATTTATAATTTGATATATTTGATTAATCTTCTTATATTGCTTTATATTATGATCATGTTTCTTTACATCTTTATAATATTTACGATATTGTACTAGTGTAAACCATATTGAGGGTCTTTCTTTTTTTTTCTGGGGGGGGGGGGGTGGAGCTCATTCCAGTGTTTGGGTAACGCCCGATCTTTGATTTAAAAAAAAAAAAATGCTTCTGTATCAAAGATATGCTTTTTTACTTGTATATTACTGTGCTGTTGTAGAAACGTGAATGATGATGGTATATGTGTAATAATGTCTGATCCATAGATGTCCTTGAAAGCCCTTCTGATCCGAGAACCCTCCCCCCCCCCCCCCCCCGAAAAATCTGACATGGCGGCAACTTCTAAAAATTTGCTTTTAAATGTGTTGTGCGAAATTATTTTTTAGTATATTGTTCGAATGAAACTGTCCAAATTGATTATTCGTGCTGTATATTCACATTACAAATAAGCATGCTGAAACTGTATTTACTGTTATTAGATTTTTCTTACATTGTTTTGATTTCATGCTGTGGGTTATAGTGTCACATTATTGATCTGAACTTATGCCATTGGTAGATGCTTTCCCATATTAGATATCAGGATCACTCGAGAGTGAAAATGTTCATTTTCATTCATTTTTAGAGTGACCTCAGGGATCACTCGAACAGTGACAAGTGATCCCTAGGGTCAGTCTGAAATGAGTGGAAATGAACATTTTCACTCAAAATTCACTCCAATTTCACTCTAAATTCACTGTTTTCTGTTATTCACTCCTTCAAAGGTGAAAACTTCTACTCAATTTATTTTTTCTTTTTCAGAGAAGAATATCACTGGATTTAAAAATGTCTCCACAAAAACCTAAGACGGTTTAAAATAGCATTACAATGTTCAAAATATATAAAAACATGTATTAGATAGATAGCACATCAGACAAACTTGTATTAAAATCGAAATAAAAACATTTAATTGGGCGCAATACACTATGTCAACTTTGATGGCTGTCATCTTGATTTTTTTTTTTGAGTGGTTGATCTAAATTCTGTCTTAAACTATCTATAACAAGATTGGTGCCAAATTTCAAACTACTACGTCTATTTGAATAATGAGTTTTGCGTCATCTCATCTGCTTCAGAACAATCTAGTTTGAAGTAATAGCGATCAGCGTCACCTGAGATACCACTTGATATGAAAAGTTAGTTTGCAGGCACAAACCCTTGTTTGCCAAACAAAAAGTCTGCATTGCTAAGACCCATTACTGGCACTGCTACAAGCGCCAGTGCCAGTTGTGTGTGTAGTAGTCTGGGCGCACGCAGACTCTGTTTACGACCAACAAGGCCTTGTCACAACTAAAGTGGCCATTCTTACATAGTGAGTTTTCAAGTTTGAGACATTATAACTCCTGAACCGAAAATGGTACTGATCCCTAATTTTCTCCAAGTATTAATTGTATGTCAAACAAAATTCTTGAAATATTTCAAGATAATCCTTCAGTCTTTCTCTGATTCATGCTGAATCAAGCATTTTCATGATTTTCTTTTTTTCAGCAAAATATCAAAAAATGAGTGTATTTTAAATTCAGTTATCACAATAATCCCCAAAATGGTATCATTTTGTAGAAAATTTAATTCTCTTTTTTCTCTCTTCTCTTATTCTCTGATATGACATCACATTTGTTGAAATCGGATGTTTCTATCAAATTCTATCTTTCAAATAACAAATTCAGTAAATATGGTGGCCATCTTGGACGCCATCTTGGATTTGGAGGCTTTCGCAACGAATTTTTTTGAAGTAGACCAGTGAAATGTTGTTTGTTACAATAAAAACTTGAAAATAAGCATGGTCTACTTAGTCATTAGTTTCTAGAGAGAGTGGAACTCGACCTCTGTTTGTAGCTTTTGGCCCCCGGTTATACTACATGTACTAAAAAAGTAATAATGCATGCGCACGTTGTGTGTGCAAAAAGCAATGGTACAAAAGTTTCACACGCGTTTCGCATCCATGATTGATCAAGAACAAGTGAGTAAATTTTTGAGTCCATATAGACCTAGATCTAGTCACTTTGATCACGATAAGGCGTATCTTTGATTTCAAGAGTAATTTTAAGTTTGTTTTAGTTTTTTTACTTACCTCTAACCAGCGTAATTGTTCAGGATCTGCCTCTGATTCTGAATGCGAGCACAGCACAATGTTGGAGGTCGACATTTTATTCATTTTCTCTTTTCCTAGCTCGACGCGATATTAAAAAAAAAAAAGTCCACGCTCATGCGTATTTTGAAGACACAAGTCATATGAATATAATGTAGACTTGGGGTCCGGAACTTATGTGGGAAAAATAATTTCGCTGCACCGTACTATACTGGCTGATTCCCATCACTGCTTATAGTAGCCCGGATGTGCCAGATCGCACGTGGAGAGAGGTCTCCTTGCTCTCCACCGAAGTCGGACATCCTACCTGTTTTTCATCACATTTTGCGTGCTAACCACTGGACATTCCCGTTGTTGAAACGAAAAATTTCTTACACTACTTAGGAGTAATGTCTTGTAGATTTATACCACTCCCACACAAGTGTGGTCTTTCTTTTATAAATATGAAAATGATACTTAAAAGGGAACGTCCCAGTTAAGCAAAAGCTCAAGCTCATTTTACAGAGCTTGGAAAATCGTAAGCAATTGCTAGCAAGAACTAGCAAAAGGTATGTTTTATGCATACGTTTTTAAGCAAATGCTTGGTGTCGAGCAATTGCTTGCGGGCAGCAAGCAATTGCTTGTGCTTGCTAGCCAAAGCTTCTGCTCGCAAGCAATTGCTTGTGTTTATGCATACGGATTCAAGTAAAACGCTAGCACAAGCAATTGCTAGCGTTTATGCATCCGGCCCATTGCTTGTGCGGGACAAGCAAAAGGTTTATGCACAAGCAATAACCGTAATTATTAGTCTGGGTGCCAAAGGCTGAACCTTGTTTTACCGTCCACCCCATGTTTTTTTATGGTTCTACCCTATTTCGGGTGTGCTGGATCCGAATCTGCATGATGCAACCTTGCAACCTTGAGGGTTTTTAGATGTTCAAGATGGCCGTCAAAATGGCCGCCCAAACCGGAAATTCCCATGTATTTCCTTCTAAATGGTGAGAAATTGAAAACGATTGATGGTTTTACCCTATTTCGAGGGTGATGAATCCAAATCTGGATGATGGAACTCTTGCATCCTTGAGGATTTTGAGATATTCAAGATGGCCGCCAAAATGACCGCCAAAACCGGAAATTCCTATGTACTTCCTTCTAAATGGTGAGAAATTGGAAACGATTGATGGTTCTAAGCTATTTCGAGGGTGCTGAATCCGAATCTGGCTAACGCGACTCTTGCATCCTTGAGGATATTGAGATATTCAAGATGGCCGCCAAAATGACCGCGAAAACCCGGAAATTCCTATGTATTTCCTTTTAAATGGTGAGAAGTTCAAAACAGTTGATGGTTCTAAGCTATTTCGAGGGTGCTGAATCCGAATCTGGCTGATGCGACTCGTGCATCCTTGAGGATTTTGAGATATTCAAGATGGCCGCCAAAATGGCCGCGCAAAACGGAAATTCCTATGTATTTCCTTCTTAATGGTGAGTAATTGAAAACAATTGATAGTTCGAAGCTATTTCGACGGTGGTGAATCCGATTCAGGATGATGCTACTCTTGCATCGTTAAGGGTTCTGAGATATTCCAGATGGCCGCCAAAATGGCCGCCAAAACCGGAATGTCCCCTGTATTTCCTTTTAAATGGTGAGAAATTGAAAAACTGTGGTATTACCCTAGTTCGAGGGTGCTTGATCAGAATCTTGATAAAACTCTTGTATCCTTAAGGGTTTTGAGATAGTAAAGATAGCCAAGAAAATGGCCGTCAAAAACCGGAAATTCCCATGTAGGCCCCATAATTCGTTCTAAATGGTGTAAAATTGGAAACAATTGGTAGTTTTACCCTATTTTGAGGGTGCTGAATCCTAACCTGGTTGATGCAACTCTTGTGTTTTGGGTTTTTATGCCTCCGCCGCGAAGTGGTGCCGGAGGCATTATGTTTTCGGGTTGTCCGTCTGTCCGTCCTTCCGTCCGTCCTTCCGTCCGTCCGTAATGAATTTGTGGACAGGGTAACTATCAAAACCTTTTGAGGTATCCTAATGAAACTTGGCATGTATGTGTATTAGGGGGTGAAGTTGTGCCTATCAACTTTTGGGTGCACATACTCAAGGTCAAAGGTCAAAAGGTCAAGGTCAAATGCTTAAAATTTCACTATTTCCCCCATATCTATGCAGTGCCTGAAGATATTTTCTTGAAACTTTTGTGTATACATGTATTACCCAATTAAGATTCTCTGGTAATAGTTTGGGGTCATGAGGTCAAAAGGTCAAAGGTCAAAAGGTCAAGTAAAATGTTAAAATTTCACTTTTTTCTCTCTATCTTGGAAATTGTTGACGGTACAAAGTATGTATACATGTACTGACTGGCAGTGGTTATCTAGGGAATTTGGGGTTCGTGGGGTCAAAGGTCAGGGGTCAAAGGTCAAAGGCAATACTTCAAAATTTTACTATTTTCCTTATATTTATGCATTGCCAGCAGGATTATTTTTTTTAACTTGATGTATGCATGTATAACCCACTAGACATTCTCTGGGATTTTTTTTTCTTTTGCCAAGAAGGTCAAAGGTCAAAAGGTCAAAGATCAAGTGAAAGTGCTGAACTTACTTCTTTCTCCATATCTTGGAAGTGGCTCAAGTTATCTTTAAACTTAGTACATATTTATGTACATTGTATGTTCTGCCTGACAGTGATTATCTTATGAATCAAAGGCCAGATGAAAATGATAACAATTTACTGTTCAATACAGAAATTGCACTTTTACTCCATACCTTGAAACTTACTCAAGTGCGTAAACTTATGAAAGGGTCAAAGTCGAAGTTAAAGTTCTTAAATCCCCAAATACATGCTCTCCTATTCATCCAGTTAAACATAGGTCAAGGAAGGTGAACATTCAATACATTTGTGACACACATGTCATTTTAATATTTTGCCAATTTTGTGAAAATGTAATCACACATTGTCCACATGTACTCTATAGACCTATTAGGAGAATCATGCATTATGGCGGAGGCATACCAGTCGCCATAGCGACATTTCTAGTTGTAGAATATTCCAAGATGACCGCCAAAATAACTGTCAATATTAAAATTTTTGAGACCCTATTCAGCACCCTCGACAGTTTGTTGTTGCCATTTTTGCATTCCTTACGGTTTTCAGATGTCCAAGATGACCGCCAAAATAATTGGCAGAAATTGAAATTCCAATGTTAATATTTTTTTCGAAATGGTGAAAATTTGAAAATAAATTGATGGTCTCACCCCATTTCGAGGGTGCTGAAGGTTTTGAGATGTTTAACAAATGTCCTGTATAAACGGAAATTCCTTGATATTTTCTTGTAACGTGAAGCGAGGGATTAAAAGCAATAATTCGTATTCTTGAATTCAACTCGGTTAAGCAAATTTGTCAAATCATCCAACAATTAATGGCATCCAAAATGACTGTCACAATGGTATTGTAATATACTGAGATATTCCGATATGTCTCAAACGGAACTTTAACACGTAATGGAAAGAAAAATGATATTGACATCATACTGAAACGTACAAACACAAAGATAAGACTGGAAAATTCGTATGCACAATTGTTTTAAAGTAATGCCTGTGGTAGCCAATAAGGGCTCCTCAGACTGATGTGAAGTTAATCCTTTTTGGCTATAAGAGTAATATTAAATTATGGCCTGCTGGTATTTGGTGTGAAAGTTGTCTTGTATTCTTATGAGTCTCGCATGAAACGTGTGGCATATTCTGATTACGTCACTAGAAATGGTTGCATCCATGACCACTATAGTAGATATCAATACAAGGGTAATTTCAAAAGCACTCTGCGTGATTATGATATTCGTAAGTACTGGACTATCAACTATTACCTTACATGTTGTTGTTTGTTTGTTTGTTTTTTACTGCGCGTTACCTGTGATTTTTCCATCCCCTCGTGTGTATATATGATATCGTCGCTTGGGCGACAAGACCCTGTATCTGAAATTTTAGTGAAAATGACTTTTTTGAATAAACAGTCAGAATTAATCAGTTAATGATGTCCTGTCCAAACCTTAGCTGTCTTACCCAAAAAATGAAGCTATAACCCCATGGCATGTCAAAGGAAAGGTTCTCTCATTTGTTATAGTGCTTTGGCTGCCATGTTTGTTTACTTTTTGTATTTGTTTTTTGTTTTTCTCTCCTCAACATGTGACATTTTATAGATACGAGGTTTGTCGCCCCATATGCATATATATATATATATATATATATATATATGTGATAATTGTATATTGAAGAAAAATTTGAAAGAGAGCTATAAAAGTGTCAAACTCTTATCTTCAACAATGCCATCAAGACCACCAATATAAACCAATTAACCAATGTGAGTGTTCATAGATGAAACGATTAAAACTGTTCATTGATCAAAAAAGGTAATATTGAAAATCTCAGTCAACTTCTCTACATCACTATCACTGATGATCGAGATGGGTATGTCTTGTCCACTGATTGTTAGTGTTCAAAACATATCCATGATATTATTATGTAGATGAAACAGTGTAATCTGTCAAATATTCAACCGCATCTGTAGTCTTGCAGGATTCATTCCTAGCACTGCATGTGTATCTTACAAACTCCAAGATATCCTGTAAAGCTGGTTTCACTGTACAACAAGTTCAAACTGAGATGTACAATATGCGTTTGTTTATCAGCAGAGTACGGTTGGGTTTCGATTTTGCCATTGACGAAAACCTGAAATAGGGTAAAACCATCAATTGTTATCAATTTCTCACCATTCTGGCGAGCATTTTGGCGGCTATCTTGAATATCTCCCAACTCTCAATGATGCAAGGGTGGTATCGTCCAGATTCGCATTCAGCACAGTGATCGAAATAGGGTAGAATCATCAATAAAATTGTTCTCAATTGCGAAACATCAAAATTGAAATACGTGAAAATTTCCGGTTTTGGCCTCCATTTTGAAATCGGAATGGGGTAGAGCCATCAATTGTTCTCAATTTTGAACCATTGAGAATGAAATACTTGAGAATTTCGGGTTTTGACGGCCATTTTAGCGGCCATCTTGAATATCTCAAAATCCTCAAGATGCAGGAGATGCATCATCCAGATTCGGATTTAGCACCCTCCAAACAGGGTAAAACCATCAATTGTTTTCAATTTCTTACCATTTAGAAGGTAATACATCGGAATTTCTGGTTTTAATAGGCGGTCATTTCGGCGACCACTTTGGCGGCCATCTTGAATATCTCAAAACCCTCAAGGATGCAGGGGTTGCATCATCCAGCTTCGGATTCGACACTATCAAATTGGGTAAAACCATAAATTGTTTTCAATTTCTCACCATTTAAAAGGAAATACAAGGGAATTTCCAGTTTGGGCAGCCATTTTGGCGGCCATCTTGAATATCTCAAAATCCTTTTGGATTCAGCACCCTCGAAATAGAGTAAAACCATCAATAAGTTTCAATTTCTTACCATTTAGAAGGTAATGCATTGGAAATTCTGGCTTTAATTGGCGGTTATTTCGGCGACCGGTTTGGCGGCCATCTTGAATATCTCAAAACCCTCAAGGATGCAAGAGTTACATCATCCAGATTCGGATTCGACACTATCAAATTGGATAAAACCATCAATTGTTTTCAATTTCTCACCATTTAAAAGGAAATACATGGGAATTTCCTGTTTGGGCGGCCATTTTGGCGGCCATCTTGAATATCTCAAAATCCTCAAGGATGCAAGAGTTGCATCATCCAGATTTGGATTCAGCACCCTCGAAATACAGTAAAACCATCAATAGTTTTCAATTTCTCACCATTGAGAATGAAATAGGTGAGAATTTCCGGTCCTGGCGGCCATTTTGGTGGCCATCTTGAATATCTCAAAATCCTCAAGGATGCAGGAGTTGCATCATCCTGATTCGAATTCAGCATTCTCCAAACAGGGTAAGACCATCAATTGGTTTCAATTTTTTACCATTTAGAAGGTAATACATCGGAATTTCTGGTTTTAATAGGCGGTCATTTCGGCGACCACTTTGGCGGCCATCTTGAATATCTCAAAACCCTCAAGGATGCAGGAGTTGCATCATCCAGCTTCGGATTCGACACTATCAAATTGGGTAAAACCATAAATTGTTTTCAATTTCTCACCATTTAAAAGGAAATACAAGGGAATTTCCAGTTTGGGCAGCCATTTTGGCGGCCATCTTGAATATCTCAAAATCCTTTTGGATTCAGCACCCTCGAAATAGAGTAAAACCATCAATAAGTTTCAATTTCTTACCATTTAGAAGGTAATGCATTGGAAATTCTGGCTTTAATTGGCGGTTATTTCGGCGACCGGTTTGGCGGCCATCTTGAATATCTCAAAACCCTCAAGGATGCAAGAGTTACATCATCCAGATTCGGATTCGACACTATTAAATTGGATAAAACCATCAATTGTTTTCAATTTCTCACCATTTAAAAGGAAATACATGGGAATTTCCTGTTTGGGCGGCCATTTTGGCGGCCATCTTGAATATCTCAAAATCCTCAAGGATGCAAGAGTTGCATCATCCAGATTTGGATTCAGCACCCTCGAAATACAGTAAAACCATCAATAGTTTTCAATTTCTCACCATTGAGAATGAAATAGGTGAGAATTTCCGGTCCTGGCGGCCATTTTGGTGGCCATCTTGAATATCTCAAAATCCTCAAGGATGCAGGAGTTGCATCATCCTGATTCGAATTCAGCATTCTCCAAACAGGGTAAGACCATCAATTGTTTTCAATTTCTCACTATTTAGAAGGAAATACATCGTAATTTCTGGTTTTAATTGGCGGTCATTTCGGCGGCCACTTTGGCGGCCATCTTGAATATCTCAAAACCCTCAAGGATGCAGGAGTTGCATCATCCAAATTCGGATTCAACACCATCGAAATAGGGTAAAGCCATCAATTGTTTTCAATTTCTCACCATTTCAAAGGAAATACATGTGAATTTCCGGTTTTGGCGGCCATTTTGACGGCCATCATGAATATCTCAAAATCCTCAAGGATGCAAGATTTGCATCATCCAGATTCGGTTTCAGCACCCTCGAAATATGGCGAAACCATCAAAAAAAAAAAAACATCGGATGGCGGTAAAACAAGGTTAGGCCCTAAAAGTGGCTTTGGCACCCAGACTATAATTTATCATTGCTTGTTTTATGCATTCGGCCCATTGACGCCCTCAACGTCAAACCTGGAGCAGGTTGAGGTGGAGGGCTTTCACCTGTCAATATGTCCTTGACCGCATCACAAATTTGTATCAAGATACTAAAATTAGTGAAGAAAGAAAAATTGATTTAAATCATAAATGCAGTTTGGCAACCGACTGAATAGCTGCAGATAGGCCTATTTAGAATGAATTTTTCTACAACCTGCACTTTGGTTGGAATATGAAACTTTTCTTGTGGAATTCGAAAGGACTATACAATTTGATTTGGTGCATGTACAGAAAATGTGATTTCTGTTTTTTCTGTAAAAGAACTCGTATTCTGGCTTTGCAAACTTTTGAACAGAGTTTGAGCTGAAGGACCCCTCTTGGAAATTTGATGGATGAAAGCACATATCTCACTTTTTTTGTTTTTGTTTATTGAAGATGAACATTTCATTTCTCCCAGGTATTTTACAGACTTATTTTTATTTAGATTTTTAATACACGTCTATATCGGGAAATATTTACTCGTGTGAGCCCTGGAATTCGTCCTTCGGCAACTGACGGGCGGCATAATTTCGTTGCCGAGGATGGGGCATTGTGTAAAAGCAGTCCGGTTGGCAACAGTGGTCTGGAAACTAGACTTATAGCTTCACAACCGGGTACCTGCACGGGTCCTCGACTGCAGCTGCGCAATGAGCTAAAGCTTAGAACCACTGACCTCTAGACTTGAGTGCCTGCCATATTATGGAAGGTTTGAAGGGACATCGCAAAAAAAAATTCTCCACAAAGTTCACAAAAATTTCTCAGTTACATAATAATTTATCAGTACTACTATAGTGCACAATAATTGCATTCACAAATAATTCAAAATTATTTCACAAACGCCCTTTCCACACAAGGCTCACAAAAGGTACATAATAGTTTTACTATAAATTCACGATATATCATAAAGTTATGACAATCATTTCATGAACTTTTCATATCTATTTGTATGGGTAGATCATTGCGCCTCCAAAACTTTGCAGAGCATTATAGGGCTCGTTTTCTTTTTCAACATCAATCTGAACCAACCGCCTAAGTGCATACATGTTGTGGACCTGGCACTAGTGTGGAGGAGCCAATATTCCCCCCCCCCCCCCCCCTCCACACTTTTTTTTTTTTTTAAAACCCGGAAGTGCGAAAGTGGAACTCTGAAGAAATAGCTGTAGAGATCTCGAAGTGTGTGCACGGTAAGGTTATTATTTAATTTTTTGGCGCTAGAGACCCCCCCCCCCCCCCACCTCCTTTTTTCTTTTTTTTTCTTTGCTTGTCAGCTGAAGAAACCCGGAAGTGGAAGGGGAGAGATGAGATGAGGAACTTTTTTCTTTTTTTCTTTTTCTTTTTTTTAGCTCATGAAACCCCGAAATGGGCCCACACTTTTGAAAAGTGCCGGCCCTGTATCTGGTACATTGTAAGCCCGATTACAACTCCGACACTTAAAGCATGACACTATTTCGATATGAAAGTACATGGAAGTGATAATAATGGAAAGGAAGATAAAGGGGCATTCCAGACAATTTTCACAATTTCACATCATGTAGGACAGAAATCAGATTGACAGCTCTATTAATTTCAATTTCAATTCAATTTATTCATTTCATAAAATCACATATAAAATATTTACATAGATGTGTGAGTCAAAGGAGGAAATCACGCAAAAGCCTAGGGCTTGGAAATGGAGATTTCCTTTACAATATAGTTTAAAATCACAGTTTTGAATGAAACATATATATATATCAAAACAGAACTTAAATTAGAGGCCGTTACAAAATCAACAATACATTATGATAGAGACAGGAAACAGGAAACAAAACAACAACTAAACTAATACAATATAATACTATACAATAAAAAACAAACAAACAAACAAACATACAGGGTAATTGTCAAAGGTTTGTATGGGAATTGCACAATTCATCATTCATTCATAAACATTAATCAATACAGATTAAGAAGAAGCTGCTTATATTGAGTCATAAAAAGATTCAATGTGTTAACAGATTTCAGTTTCATGCTTAACAAATTCCACAATTTAGCCCCTTTGTACTTTATAGAGTTGGACTGACTGATTTTCAGACGATAAAATAGTAAAATATAACATTGTTTATTTCTAGTATTGAAAGAATGTTTCTTGGCATGAGAAGAAAAATTAATCATTGAATATATCTGGCAAGACGGAGCGAACACATTTATACATAAAAATACCAAGTTTAAATGAAATTCTGTCTCGAAAATTTAACGTTTGCAAGTCCTTATATAATGGAGGGGTGTGGGCAAGATTGAGGGAATTTGTACAAAGGCGAATGGCTTTCTTTTGGAGGACCGTTAGCCGATCTAATTGTCGCTGGCTATAGTCCCTGACCAGACGAGATTACAATAGTCTAAGTACGGCAAGATAAAGGCATTGTAAAGCATGAACAGTGTATTTTTCGGGATTACCGAACGAAGCTTGAACATCATACCAAGTGCAACACTTATCTTTCCATGAACATAATTTACATGGTCATTCCAGGACAACTTTTCGTCAATATACACCCCTAAAAAGTTTATTGTGGCAACCTTTTCAATTTCATTATTATCAATTTTTATAGAAAAGTTTGGACAAAATTGTATCTGTTTTCTGGAAGATTGGAAAATCATGTATTTCGTTTTACTGATATTCATTTGTAGTTTGTTTGCCTTGAACCAGTTGCATAAGGATTGCAAGATAAAGGCATTGTAAAGCATGAACAGTGTATTTTTCGGGATTAACGAACGAAGCTTGAACATCATACCAAGTGCAACACTTATCTTTCCATGAACATAATTTACATGGTCATTCCAGGACAACTTTTCGTCAATATACACCCCTAAAAAGTTTATTGTGGCAACCTTTTCAATTTCATTATTATCAATTTTTATAGAAAAGTTTGGACAAAATTGTATCTGTTTTCTGGAAGATTGGAAAATCATGTATTTCGTTTTACTAATATTCATTTGTAGTTTGTTTGCCTTGAACCAGTTGCATAAGGATTGCACTTCTTCATTAACAATTTGGTTAAGGATTTTCTGATCAGAATGTGAATATATAATATTGATATCATCAGCATACATTACAAAACGAAAAACTTTCGATGAATTGATAACATCATTGACATAAATCAAAAAGAGAAGAGGGCCAAGGATACTACCTTGGGGCACGCCATAAGATACGGGCATGAGGTCCGACTTAGCACCGTTAAAACTAGTGTATTGTTGTCGTCCACTCAAATAATCAACAAACCAAGAATGAGGCACACCATGAATACCATAGTGTTCTAGCTTGTGCAAGAGTATGTTATTGTCCAGTGAATCAAACGCTTTGCTCAGGTCATTGTACATAGCCAAGGGAATTTCTTTCTTTTCAAGGGATAAAATGACTTGTTCCAAGGTGTGTAACAATGCTGTTTCGGTCGAAAAAGAGGGCCGAAAACCAAATTGTTCTTTTATGAGAAGGTCATTTTCGGACAAATACTTTAATGTACAAACGTTTATATACTATGCGTTCAATTATTTTGGAGAAAGTTGGAAGAAGAGAAATTGGTCTATGATTTTCTATCAAACAGTTATTATTCTTCTTATAAACAGGAATTACCTTTGCAAGTTTGAGGGAGTCTGGGACCTTACCTGAGCATAGCGATTGATTGAATATAAGAGCCAGGGGACGAGCAATATAATGGATAATTTGTTTTACAAATTTAGAACTAAAACCATCATGACCACATGAAATCTTACAATTCATGTCTTTCACAATTTCAGCTATTTCCGACTCATTGGTAGGACAGAAGAAAATGGAAACTGATGGTTTCGAGCTCAAATAATCTGTAAAATGCTTTGGACAACTTTGAATGTTTTCTGAGATTGAGACTCCTATATTCGCAAAATACTGGTTGAAAACATTTGCTATTTCTTTATGATTTTCAATTTTTTGACCACAAAGTTTAATAAAAGTAGGCAATTCAGATTTGCTACTTCTCCCTAAAATCTCATTTACAATTTTCCATGTTTTACAAAGGTTTGATCTATTTCTTTCAATCAAGTTTGCAAAATAAAGTCGTTTTGATTCGCGTAGAATCACATTCAATTTGTTTCTATATCGTTTATACACAACTTCATTCTTACGTGAGGGAACATGAATATGTTTGTAATATAACCTTTGCCTTCTATTGATTGACTTTAATATTCCTTTTGTCACCCACGGCTTTCTTATAGTATATTTTTTGGTCTTCTTGAGTGATGCACGCTGGATAACATGTTTATCACAAACCTTGGTGAAAGTCTCAAGAAAATTATCATACGAGGAGTTAACATCACTCCCATTTTCAATAAATGACCAATTGACTGAGCATAATTCCCGAGAGAGCTCTTTCATATCAAAATTTTCATAAAGTGGCTTTTGATCGTGACTTTCGAGCCTGTACTGTTGTTGGTGTTGTTTGTCAAATTTTGTAAATTGAAAAATTGGTAAGTGGTCAGAAACATCAGAAAAAAGGATTCCTGGAGTCGCTAGTTTATCAACAACGTTGGTAAATATGTTGTCGATACAAGTGTATGATCTCGCTGTTAACCGGGTAGGTTTAGTGATAAGTGGGTACAAACCGTGCGAATACATTACGCTCATGAATTTGCTTGTACATGAACTCACAGAGTATTTAAGTATGTCGAAGTTAAAGTCCCCAACAATGTAACATAATTTGTTTTCCATGGCAATAGCTTTCAAAGACTTTTCTAGCATACCATTGAAATCACTAGGGTTTGAATTTGGAGCTCTGTACACCACACCAATTATAACGTTCTTTGCGTGCTTCATATCAATTTCAATAAATAAAGTATCTGTATATTCGTTGCAAAACACCAAATAATCTCTTTCCTTAAACACGTATTTAGATTCCACATAGAAACAAACCCCTCCTCTTCTTCTTCCTTCACGTGATCTATGTAACAAAGAATAACCTGGGATATTGTAAAGGGAGGACACATTGGAGTTAAACCAAGTCTCAGTGAAAGCATAAATTGAAAATTTATGGCAAAGGCTACTCAGATAGTCGGTTAAGCATTCGTACTTTGCAGACAAACTCTGAGCATTCAAATGAAATGGGGAGAACACAGCCTCGTTTTGACATTTCAGAAATTTGTGATTGAAAGTGTCATTGAAATAATAATTGCATGAACTTTCTAGATTATTGATGGAAACATTATCATCACTATTCATGCCAAACACATCAAAAACGTGGGAGTCAAGACCTGATTCAAATGAGATATCACTGCTAGAGTAGTGAAAAAAAAAAGAATAATTCTCTGTGAAAATCATCATCTTCAAGACATGTGGTTAAATGGCAATTCGTTTGAGATTATTACACGAAGGACAAATATAACATTTTGGATTTAAGTGCAGCGAACAGCTTGACATGTAGCATGTCTCATGACATTGCTTTTCGCACAATTCACATACACATATCTTGTGATTCGATCTTACGGTGTTCGAACAAAAAGTACACTTCATACGGACATATAGTTACATATAACACATAACAAGTTGCTGGGAAGGATTAATACGGTTATTGCAAAATCAAAAGTTCACAAGTTCAGCTAACAAAAGGCGTACGGAGCCGTTTGTGTTAACATTCTGCAAAACCCGCCGGCGATTTAGCGTCCATAGCAACTGTATATAAACAGGTGCGGTCATGACAGGTATGTGTATGCTTACAATGTTCCGTCCAGTCGTCATGGGACGCAATTCTGAACACATTGGCAGTTATGACCTTGATTTTGCCATCCTGTGTCCATACCTTGTTATTTGGTGGAGGATAATCATTTTGTTCTCACCTTTCTCAGCAGCTTTTGTCTTTCGATGGTGAGATTTTCATGGATGCGTGTGGACTTGAGCTTTGATCTGGCGGCATAGGTGCGCGATCTGGGACCATAGGTGGCAAACTTGGTGATGATGGGACGAGGTAGAGCATGGCCATTCCTGTCTAGTCTGCCCTTCTCGCCAATCCTGTGAGACCTGTCGTTGTCCTGAGGCTGGATTTCAACTCCCAGTTGATCCTTTGCGAGTTTGCTGACCAGCTCATCTGTGCTTTCCTGTGGGTTTTCCTTGATCCCATGGATGACCAGACAGTTACGCCTGGAGTATTGCTCCAGTTCTTCAACACGAGCCTCAACGTTGCACAGCTTGCTCTCAAGTTGCTTGATTTTGGCGTCTCTTTTCTTCTTCTTCTTCTTCTTCTTCTGGTTAAGTCTGCCTCCTTCAATAGCCTGAAGATTCTTGCAGACTGGTGCTATTTACATTATAATACAATTTATTTACAGATATTTACAAGCACATAGAAAATTTGACGAAAACAACTAGCCACTGTGAACAACCGTTAGACGGTTTCGAAATGATCCCACAGATGGCGCAGAAACAATGTCTGACGACAGGGAATTCCAGTTCCTTACAGTTCTTGGGAAGAACGAATGGCGATGCGATTCAGTTCTCGAATATGGTACCTGATAGGAGTGTGGTTGCGAGGCTCTCGTTAACTGAGTAGTGTCACAAATGTACACACAAGTAGTTATGTACATGTATCAAGGCTGTATGCATGGTTGTTTAATGTGTATGTACACAGGTAGACCAGATTAATGGAGAACATTCTATATGATATTAGATATAGTACATACAGGCTGACCAGATCAGTGGAGAATTTTCTACATGGTATACAATGTAGCTACAGTACATGTATGCATGTGAAAGGAAATACATTATAGCTCACTCAATCTAGAATGATTTCACCCATTCCAGAAAATTCTAGGAAGTGCTGGCTGAGTGAGGCACTGCCCTTGCAGCCCAATGTGATTGGTAGTTAATTTTGGCAATGATGTTATGCACATATTAGGAAGTGAGTCATCCAGGATTCCTGGAATTTGGACTTGCTAGTATGTTCAGGTATTTAGCCCCAGGTTGGAGAAAATTACAGAATGTACTAGAAAGGGGTGAATGGATAGTATATAAGCAGGAGGAATTCTGAGGTAGGCAGAGTACCCAACACCTCTGCTCTGAGAGTTACGTCACTTTTGGCTCTGAAGCGACTTGTTATAGTCAGTCCTGTGTTACCTGCTGACCTGCTATACAAACTGTGTTTGTGGAGATAAGGCCTGGGAGACATTTTGCCTGCAGAGAATTCATTTGCCTACGTTGGAGATAGACTCTATATTTTAGTGTCAACGGACATTGTTACGGCAAAGCTGTGACGGGCTGGATTCCTTGCTGGACAATATAAAGTGAATCATCATTCAACGCCTCAACTGAACGTGATCGTCATAACGTTTGGATTCTACACGTTTTGCTGTGGACACATAACTTGGATTTTACCCCGGATCTATACCTTGGACTATCGTAACCTGCACCTCTGGATTTACGTCGAAGGTATTATTCATCGGTGCATCGTGGATCATTCCTTTGTGCATCGAGCATCGTATCTGGACACTTCAAGGACTATGTCATTTAATTGGCTGTAATGTATGTAAGTGATTTCATTACTGATTTGTAACTGTTTCTATTGATCATTATTGTACTGATGTGAAAACCGATTACGAGTCTGTACCCACAATATCGCTGTTAATAAACCGCCTGAACATTAGTTGATTGTTTCTTTTGTGCGATCATTCTCAGAGTGATTGTGGTCGTAACAAAATTGGGGGCTTGTGTCCGAGAAGTGAATTTAAAGCCAAAAACTTAGACTTTGGAACGTTCCGGAATCCAGAATATTGGTACAGACAAAATACCAGTGAGTTGATTGTTCTATTGCATATTGTGTGTAATACATGTGACAATGTCAATCAGTACAATGGATGTTCAGGCATTTGTTCAGAGGACAGATTTGTCCCTCAAAGATTTGCAAAGGTTACGCAAATGTGATTTGACTGCTATTGCACAGCATTTGAATGTAGATGTTCCACAAGGTGTAAGAAAGGCAGAAATTCTTGACTTAGTAGCTGGTCACATGGAGCTCAAAGAAGAAATTGACTCTCCAGATCAAGCTCAAATGTCTGATCAAACACGGCTTGAGCTTGCTCAAATGGAAATGGAAATGAAGAAAGAGAAGATGAGATTAGAAAGAGAGAGGGAAAGAGAACAAAGAGAAATGGAAATGAAGGAGAGAATGGAAATGAAGAAACTTGAAATGGAACAGCAGAAATTTGAAGTGGAGCAACAAGTGAAATTGCGTGAGATGGAATTGGCTCATGCACAGACTGTTGGAAATCGTGAAAGGGCTCCCTCTGAATTTGATTTGGCCAAGAACATTCGATTGGTGCCAAAGTTTGAAGAAAATAGAGTTGATGCATATTTTGTGTCATTTGAGAAGGTGGCTAACAGTTTGAACTGGCCACAGGAATTTTGGCACTTGCTCCTTCAAAGTGTGTTTGTCGGCAAAGCAGCCGATGTGTACTCATCTCTCTCTGAAGAGCAATCACGTGACTATGCTACAGTCAAGAAAGCAGTGTTGAATGCTTATGAGTTGGTGCCAGAGGCTTACAGACATAAGTTCAGAAATTCGTACCGCAAACCAGGCCAGACACATGTTGAGTTTGCTCGTGAAAAGGAAATGACGTTTGATAGGTGGTACAGGTCCCTGAAAGTGGATCAGGATTTTGATAACCTACGTGAGGTTGTTCTTTTGGAAGAATTCAAAAAGAGTGTTGCTTTCAGTGTGAGGTTGCATCTGGAAGATCACAAAGTGACAAGTTTGCATAAAGCAGCCTTTATGGCTGATGAGTATGAGCTAACTCACAGACATGAAAACAGACCACCTTTCAGAAATTTCTCTGGAAATAGGAGAGACAAAAATCAGTCGAGCAACCAACAGAATGCTGGTTCAGGAATGTTGTCTGCACCACAGCCTCAATCTGACAAAGGGTCCAGTACAAGTGCAAATGTCATCAGATGTTTTCATTGTCACAAGAAAGGGCACATAAAGTCGCAATGTTGGAAGTTGCAAAATGGTGCAACGAAGGAGGTGGGATTTGTCATGTCAAAAAGTGTCCTACCCGAAAATGGTGTCCCGTTCAGTGAAACGCAGGCTATTGAAAGTCGATCTCCCAAATTCAGAGATAGGACTAAGCAGGTGGATGAGAGCTATCATAGCTTTTTGTGTGATGGTGAGGTGACCCCATGTACTTCTGGTGAGGCAGGTAAACAAGTAGTCATCCTGCGGGATACGGGGGCCTCTCAGTCGTTGATGGTGGATCGTGGTATGACTTTTCCACCAGATAGTGCAGTGAATGCAAAAGTCTTGATTCAGACTGTTGATGGCAGTTATATGTCAGTACCACTGTATAGAGTGGATTTGAAGTGTGACCTAGTTTCTGGTCCTGTCACTGTTGGAGTTGTTCCTGAGTTGCCCATGGTAGGCATTGACTTCCTGTTGGGGAATGACTTGGCTGGGGACAAGGTGGTTGCGTCTCCAGTTGTTTCGGATAAACCAGTGGTGGTTGCTGAAACTGATCAGTTGCAGGAGGAGTTTCCTGGGATTTTCCCAGATTGTGTTGTGACTAGGTCTCAGGCTCGTAGAGCTGTTCAAGATGATGCGGATTCTGTTGATGTGGAGGAGAATTCCGGTGTTTGGTTGGCAGAAACCTTTTTCAAGGATTTGAATGATGGGGTTGCTGTATTAGGCTCCGAGGCTAACAGTGATGGGCTGTTTAGCAAGTCTTCCTTGGTTGAAGCACAGCAGGCAGACTCTGAGTTGAAAGGCTTGTCTCAGACGGCGTGTTCTGAGGCTGAGGCTGAAAAGGTCCCTGAGTGCTATTATGTCAAAGATGGCATTTTGATGAGGAAGTGGAGACCTCCCCATAGGCCAGCTGATGAGGATTGGACGGTGGTCCGTCAAGTTGTTGTCCCTCCCAGTTACCGCGGTGAGATCTTGAGGATTGCTCACGAGTTACCAGTTGGCGGCCATTTAGGCGTCAGAAAGACAAAGGATCGGATCATGAGGCATTTCTATTGGCCAGGGTTGAATGTGGATGTGGCTGAGTTTTGTAAGACTTGTCACACATGTCAGGTGGCTGGTAAACCACAGCATTCAGTGAAGCCGGCGCCATTGATTCCGATACCTGCGTTTGAAGAACCATTCAGTCGGGTTCTAGTTGACTGTGTTGGACCTTTGCCTAGGACTAGGTCGGGTCATAAGTACCTCTTGACAATCATGGATATGTCTACACGGTTTCCAGAGGCTATCCCATTAAGAAATATCACTGCTAAGACTGTGGTAGATGCTCTAGTGCAGTTTTTCACTAGGTATGGGTTGCCCAAGGAAGTGCAGTCTGACCAAGGGTCAAATTTCATGTCAGGCATATTTCAAGAGGTGATGTATCGTTTGGGTGTGAAGCAGCTGAAGTCGTCAGCTTATCATCCCCAATCCCAAGGTGCGTTGGAGCGCTACCACCAGACCCTAAAGACAATGATTAAGGCATTTTGTGAGGAGTATCCCGAGGATTGGGATAAGGGCATCCCTTTCCTGCTATTCGCAACGAGGGACTCCCCAAATGAGTCGACGGGTTTCAGCCCATTTGAGTTGGTGTACGGTCATGAAGTTAGGGGCCCACTGAAGCTCATCAAAGAGAAATTCATGACTGAGGATGATGAGGTCCACCTACTTGACTATGTGTCAAAGTTTCGTGAAAGGCTTTCAAAGGCTTGTGAGGTAGCTAGGGAACACTTGAAAGTGTCACAAGACTCTATGAAGAGAAAGGCAGACAAAAATGCCAAAGCCCGAACCTTCAAACCAAGTGACGAAGTTCTTGTACTGCTGCCCATACAAGGTGAACCACTGAAAGCCAAGTTCAGTGGCCCATACTGTGTCAAAAAGAAACTCAATGATGTGAACTATGTGATCAGTACACCAGACAGACGAAAAGAACAGAGAATGTGTCATGTCAAAATGTTGAAAGAGTGCTATGACAGAAAGTCAGTTGGTGTGACATAGGTAGTGGATAGCACAGTAGAAGTTAAGGGTGAAAGGTTTTCACCTCACATTACACATACAGTGTTTAGCTTATCCATTACTGAGGTACCTGTATGCAATTTGAGTTTGACATGATTGTATAAGCTTCGAGAATCCAAGCAATATCATTGTAAATGGTATCCATGAAAAGAGAACATGGAATTAATGCAGCTATTCAAAAGGTATGTGATAGTATGTGATTATTGTTGTTTGACTTGGATTTTACCTCACATTCATTGTAAATAACAATGAGAAATTGTGAAGGTAAAAGAAACCCTTGCTACGGCAAGGCTTTCTTTTTCCCATGGGGGATGGTGTCACAAATGTACACACAAGTAGTTATGTACATGTATCAAGGCTGTATGCATGGTTGTTTAATGTGTATGTACACAGGTAGACCAGATTAATGGAGAACATTCTATATGATATTAGATATAGTACATACAGGCTGACCAGATCAGTGGAGAATTTTCTACATGGTATACAATGTAGCTACAGTACATGTATGCATGTGAAAGGAAATACATTATAGCTCACTCAATCTAGAATGATTTCACCCATTCCAGAAAATTCTAGGAAGTGCTGGCTGAGTGAGGCACTGCCCTTGCAGCCCAATGTGATTGGTAGTTAATTTTGGCAATGATGTTATGCACATATTAGGAAGTGAGTCATCCAGGATTCCTGGAATTTGGACTTGCTAGTATGTTCAGGTATTTAGCCCCAGGTTGGAGAAAATTACAGAATGTACTAGAAAGGGGTGAATGGATAGTATATAAGCAGGAGGAATTCTGAGGTAGGCAGAGTACCCAACACCTCTGCTCTGAGAGTTACGTCACTTTTGGCTCTGAAGCGACTTGTTATAGTCAGTCCTGTGTTACCTGCTGACCTGCTATACAAACTGTGTTTGTGGAGATAAGGCCTGGGAGACATTTTGCCTGCAGAGAATTCATTTGCCTACGTTGGAGATAGACTCTATATTTTAGTGTCAACGGACATTGTTACGGCAAAGCTGTGACGGGCTGGATTCCTTGCTGGACAATATAAAGTGAATCATCATTCAACGCCTCAACTGAACGTGATCGTCATAACGTTTGGATTCTACACGTTTTGCTGTGGACACATAACTTGGATTTTACCCCGGATCTATACCTTGGACTATCGTAACCTGCACCTCTGGATTTACGTCGAAGGTATTATTCATCGGTGCATCGTGGATCATTCCTTTGTGCATCGAGCATCGTATCTGGACACTTCAAGGACTATGTCATTTAATTGGCTGTAATGTATGTAAGTGATTTCATTACTGATTTGTAACTGTTTCTATTGATCATTATTGTACTGATGTGAAAACCGATTACGAGTCTGTACCCACAATATCGCTGTTAATAAACCGCCTGAACATTAGTTGATTGTTTCTTTTGTGCGATCATTCTCAGAGTGATTGTGGTCGTAACAAAATTGGGGGCTTGTGTCCGAGAAGTGAATTTTAAGCCAAAAACTTAGACTTTGGAACGTTCCGGAATCCAGAATATTGGTACAGACAAAATACCAGTGAGTTGATTGTTCTATTGCATATTGTGTGTAATACATGTGACAATGTCAATCAGTACAATGGATGTTCAGGCATTTGTTCAGAGGACAGATTTGTCCCTCAAAGATTTGCAAAGGTTACGCAAATGTGATTTGACTGCTATTGCACAGCATTTGAATGTAGATGTTCCACAAGGTGTAAGAAAGGCAGAAATTCTTGACTTAGTAGCTGGTCACATGGAGCTCAAAGAAGAAATTGACTCTCCAGATCAAGCTCAAATGTCTGATCAAACACGGCTTGAGCTTGCTCAAATGGAAATGGAAATGAAGAAAGAGAAGATGAGATTAGAAAGAGAGAGGGAAAGAGAACAAAGAGAAATGGAAATGAAGGAGAGAATGGAAATGAAGAAACTTGAAATGGAACAGCAGAAATTTGAAGTGGAGCAACAAGTGAAATTGCGTGAGATGGAATTGGCTCATGCACAGACTGTTGGAAATCGTGAAAGGGCTCCCTCTGAATTTGATTTGGCCAAGAACATTCGATTGGTGCCAAAGTTTGAAGAAAATAGAGTTGATGCATATTTTGTGTCATTTGAGAAGGTGGCTAACAGTTTGAACTGGCCACAGGAATTTTGGCACTTGCTCCTTCAAAGTGTGTTTGTCGGCAAAGCAGCCGATGTGTACTCATCTCTCTCTGAAGAGCAATCACGTGACTATGCTACAGTCAAGAAAGCAGTGTTGAATGCTTATGAGTTGGTGCCAGAGGCTTACAGACATAAGTTCAGAAATTCGTACCGCAAACCAGGCCAGACACATGTTGAGTTTGCTCGTGAAAAGGAAATGACGTTTGATAGGTGGTACAGGTCCCTGAAAGTGGATCAGGATTTTGATAACCTACGTGAGGTTGTTCTTTTGGAAGAATTCAAAAAGAGTGTTGCTTTCAGTGTGAGGTTGCATCTGGAAGATCACAAAGTGACAAGTTTGCATAAAGCAGCCTTTATGGCTGATGAGTATGAGCTAACTCACAGACATGAAAACAGACCACCTTTCAGAAATTTCTCTGGAAATAGGAGAGACAAAAATCAGTCGAGCAACCAACAGAATGCTGGTTCAGGAATGTTGTCTGCACCACAGCCTCAATCTGACAAAGGGTCCAGTACAAGTGCAAATGTCATCAGATGTTTTCATTGTCACAAGAAAGGGCACATAAAGTCGCAATGTTGGAAGTTGCAAAATGGTGCAACGAAGGAGGTGGGATTTGTCATGTCAAAAAGTGTCCTACCCGAAAATGGTGTCCCGTTCAGTGAAACGCAGGCTATTGAAAGTCGATCTCCCAAATTCAGAGATAGGACTAAGCAGGTGGATGAGAGCTATCATAGCTTTTTGTGTGATGGTGAGGTGACCCCATGTACTTCTGGTGAGGCAGGTAAACAAGTAGTCATCCTGCGGGATACGGGGGCCTCTCAGTCGTTGATGGTGGATCGTGGTATGACTTTTCCACCAGATAGTGCAGTGAATGCAAAAGTCTTGATTCAGACTGTTGATGGCAGTTATATGTCAGTACCACTGTATAGAGTGGATTTGAAGTGTGACCTAGTTTCTGGTCCTGTCACTGTTGGAGTTGTTCCTGAGTTGCCCATGGTAGGCATTGACTTCCTGTTGGGGAATGACTTGGCTGGGGACAAGGTGGTTGCGTCTCCAGTTGTTTCGGATAAACCAGTGGTGGTTGCTGAAACTGATCAGTTGCAGGAGGAGTTTCCTGGGATTTTCCCAGATTGTGTTGTGACTAGGTCTCAGGCTCGTAGAGCTGTTCAAGATGATGCGGATTCTGTTGATGTGGAGGAGAATTCCGGTGTTTGGTTGGCAGAAACCTTTTTCAAGGATTTGAATGATGGGGTTGCTGTATTAGGCTCCGAGGCTAACAGTGATGGGCTGTTTAGCAAGTCTTCCTTGGTTGAAGCACAGCAGGCAGACTCTGAGTTGAAAGGCTTGTCTCAGACGGCGTGTTCTGAGGCTGAGGCTGAAAAGGTCCCTGAGTGCTATTATGTCAAAGATGGCATTTTGATGAGGAAGTGGAGACCTCCCCATAGGCCAGCTGATGAGGATTGGACGGTGGTCCGTCAAGTTGTTGTCCCTCCCAGTTACCGCGGTGAGATCTTGAGGATTGCTCACGAGTTACCAGTTGGCGGCCATTTAGGCGTCAGAAAGACAAAGGATCGGATCATGAGGCATTTCTATTGGCCAGGGTTGAATGTGGATGTGGCTGAGTTTTGTAAGACTTGTCACACATGTCAGGTGGCTGGTAAACCACAGCATTCAGTGAAGCCGGCGCCATTGATTCCGATACCTGCGTTTGAAGAACCATTCAGTCGGGTTCTAGTTGACTGTGTTGGACCTTTGCCTAGGACTAGGTCGGGTCATAAGTACCTCTTGACAATCATGGATATGTCTACACGGTTTCCAGAGGCTATCCCATTAAGAAATATCACTGCTAAGACTGTGGTAGATGCTCTAGTGCAGTTTTTCACTAGGTATGGGTTGCCCAAGGAAGTGCAGTCTGACCAAGGGTCAAATTTCATGTCAGGCATATTTCAAGAGGTGATGTATCGTTTGGGTGTGAAGCAGCTGAAGTCGTCAGCTTATCATCCCCAATCCCAAGGTGCGTTGGAGCGCTACCACCAGACCCTAAAGACAATGATTAAGGCATTTTGTGAGGAGTATCCCGAGGATTGGGATAAGGGCATCCCTTTCCTGCTATTCGCAACGAGGGACTCCCCAAATGAGTCGACGGGTTTCAGCCCATTTGAGTTGGTGTACGGTCATGAAGTTAGGGGCCCACTGAAGCTCATCAAAGAGAAATTCATGACTGAGGATGATGAGGTCCACCTACTTGACTATGTGTCAAAGTTTCGTGAAAGGCTTTCAAAGGCTTGTGAGGTAGCTAGGGAACACTTGAAAGTGTCACAAGACTCTATGAAGAGAAAGGCAGACAAAAATGCCAAAGCCCGAACCTTCAAACCAAGTGACGAAGTTCTTGTACTGCTGCCCATACAAGGTGAACCACTGAAAGCCAAGTTCAGTGGCCCATACTGTGTCAAAAAGAAACTCAATGATGTGAACTATGTGATCAGTACACCAGACAGACGAAAAGAACAGAGAATGTGTCATGTCAAAATGTTGAAAGAGTGCTATGACAGAAAGTCAGTTGGTGTGACATAGGTAGTGGATAGCACAGTAGAAGTTAAGGGTGAAAGGTTTTCACCTCACATTACACATACAGTGTTTAGCTTATCCATTACTGAGGTACCTGTATGCAATTTGAGTTTGACATGATTGTATAAGCTTCGAGAATCCAAGCAATATCATTGTAAATGGTATCCATGAAAAGAGAACATGGAATTAATGCAGCTATTCAAAAGGTATGTGATAGTATGTGATTATTGTTGTTTGACTTGGATTTTACCTCACATTCATTGTAAATAACAATGAGAAATTGTGAAGGTAAAAGAAACCCTTGCTACGGCAAGGCTTTCTTTTTCCCATGGGGGATGGTGTCACAAATGTACACACAAGTAGTTATGTACATGTATCAAGGCTGTATGCATGGTTGTTTAATGTGTATGTACACAGGTAGACCAGATTAATGGAGAACATTCTATATGATATTAGATATAGTACATACAGGCTGACCAGATCAGTGGAGAATTTTCTACATGGTATACAATGTAGCTACAGAACATGTATGCATGTGAAAGGAAATACATTATAGCTCACTCAATCTAGAATGATTTCACCCATTCCAGAAAATTCTAGGAAGTGCTGGCTGAGTGAGGCACTGCCCTTGCAGCCCAATGTGATTGGTAGTTAATTTTGGCAATGATGTTATGCACATATTAGGAAGTGAGTCATCCAGGATTCCTGGAATTTGGACTTGCTAGTATGTTCAGGTATTTAGCCCCAGGTTGGAGAAAATTACAGAATGTACTAGAAAGGGGTGAATGGATAGTATATAAGCAGGAGGAATTCTGAGGTAGGCAGAGTACCCAACACCTCTGCTCTGAGAGTTACGTCACTTTTGGCTCTGAAGCGACTTGTTATAGTCAGTCCTGTGTTACCTGCTGACCTGCTATACAAACTGTGTTTGTGGAGATAAGGCCTGGGAGACATTTTGCCTGCAGAGAATTCATTTGCCTACGTTGGAGATAGACTCTATATTTTAGTGTCAACGGACATTGTTACGGCAAAGCTGTGACGGGCTGGATTCCTTGCTGGACAATATAAAGTGAATCATCATTCAACGCCTCAACTGAACGTGATCGTCATAACGTTTGGATTCTACACGTTTTGCTGTGGACACATAACTTGGATTTTACCCCGGATCTATACCTTGGACTATCGTAACCTGCACCTCTGGATTTACGTCGAAGGTATTATTCATCGGTGCATCGTGGATCATTCCTTTGTGCATCGAGCATCGTATCTGGACACTTCAAGGACTATATCATTTAATTGGCTGTAATGTATGTAAGTGATTTCATTACTGATTTGTAACTGTTTCTATTGATCATTATTGTACTGATGTGAAAACCGATTACGAGTCTGTACCCACAATATCGCTGTTAATAAACCGCCTGAACATTAGTTGATTGTTTCTTTTGTGCGATCATTCTCAGAGTGATTGTGGTCGTAACAAAATTGGGGGCTTGTGTCCGAGAAGTGAATTTAAAGCCAAAAACTTAGACTTTGGAACGTTCCGGAATCCAGAATATTGGTACAGACAAAATACCAGTGAGTTGATTGTTCTATTGCATATTGTGTGTAATACATGTGACAATGTCAATCAGTACAATGGATGTTCAGGCATTTGTTCAGAGGACAGATTTGTCCCTCAAAGATTTGCAAAGGTTACGCAAATGTGATTTGACTGCTATTGCACAGCATTTGAATGTAGATGTTCCACAAGGTGTAAGAAAGGCAGAAATTCTTGACTTAGTAGCTGGTCACATGGAGCTCAAAGAAGAAATTGACTCTCCAGATCAAGCTCAAATGTCTGATCAAACACGGCTTGAGCTTGCTCAAATGGAAATGGAAATGAAGAAAGAGAAGATGAGATTAGAAAGAGAGAGGGAAAGAGAACAAAGAGAAATGGAAATGAAGGAGAGAATGGAAATGAAGAAACTTGAAATGGAACAGCAGAAATTTGAAGTGGAGCAACAAGTGAAATTGCGTGAGATGGAATTGGCTCATGCACAGACTGTTGGAAATCGTGAAAGGGCTCCCTCTGAATTTGATTTGGCCAAGAACATTCGATTGGTGCCAAAGTTTGAAGAAAATAGAGTTGATGCATATTTTGTGTCATTTGAGAAGGTGGCTAACAGTTTGAACTGGCCACAGGAATTTTGGCACTTGCTCCTTCAAAGTGTGTTTGTCGGCAAAGCAGCCGATGTGTACTCATCTCTCTCTGAAGAGCAATCACGTGACTATGCTACAGTCAAGAAAGCAGTGTTGAATGCTTATGAGTTGGTGCCAGAGGCTTACAGACATAAGTTCAGAAATTCGTACCGCAAACCAGGCCAGACACATGTTGAGTTTGCTCGTGAAAAGGAAATGACGTTTGATAGGTGGTACAGGTCCCTGAAAGTGGATCAGGATTTTGATAACCTACGTGAGGTTGTTCTTTTGGAAGAATTCAAAAAGAGTGTTGCTTTCAGTGTGAGGTTGCATCTGGAAGATCACAAAGTGACAAGTTTGCATAAAGCAGCCTTTATGGCTGATGAGTATGAGCTAACTCACAGACATGAAAACAGACCACCTTTCAGAAATTTCTCTGGAAATAGGAGAGACAAAAATCAGTCGAGCAACCAACAGAATGCTGGTTCAGGAATGTTGTCTGCACCACAGCCTCAATCTGACAAAGGGTCCAGTACAAGTGCAAATGTCATCAGATGTTTTCATTGTCACAAGAAAGGGCACATAAAGTCGCAATGTTGGAAGTTGCAAAATGGTGCAACGAAGGAGGTGGGATTTGTCATGTCAAAAAGTGTCCTACCCGAAAATGGTGTCCCGTTCAGTGAAACGCAGGCTATTGAAAGTCGATCTCCCAAATTCAGAGATAGGACTAAGCAGGTGGATGAGAGCTATCATAGCTTTTTGTGTGATGGTGAGGTGACCCCATGTACTTCTGGTGAGGCAGGTAAACAAGTAGTCATCCTGCGGGATACGGGGGCCTCTCAGTCGTTGATGGTGGATCGTGGTATGACTTTTCCACCAGATAGTGCAGTGAATGCAAAAGTCTTGATTCAGACTGTTGATGGCAGTTATATGTCAGTACCACTGTATAGAGTGGATTTGAAGTGTGACCTAGTTTCTGGTCCTGTCACTGTTGGAGTTGTTCCTGAGTTGCCCATGGTAGGCATTGACTTCCTGTTGGGGAATGACTTGGCTGGGGACAAGGTGGTTGCGTCTCCAGTTGTTTCGGATAAACCAGTGGTGGTTGCTGAAACTGATCAGTTGCAGGAGGAGTTTCCTGGGATTTTCCCAGATTGTGTTGTGACTAGGTCTCAGGCTCGTAGAGCTGTTCAAGATGATGCGGATTCTGTTGATGTGGAGGAGAATTCCGGTGTTTGGTTGGCAGAAACCTTTTTCAAGGATTTGAATGATGGGGTTGCTGTATTAGGCTCCGAGGCTAACAGTGATGGGCTGTTTAGCAAGTCTTCCTTGGTTGAAGCACAGCAGGCAGACTCTGAGTTGAAAGGCTTGTCTCAGACGGCGTGTTCTGAGGCTGAGGCTGAAAAGGTCCCTGAGTGCTATTATGTCAAAGATGGCATTTTGATGAGGAAGTGGAGACCTCCCCATAGGCCAGCTGATGAGGATTGGACGGTGGTCCGTCAAGTTGTTGTCCCTCCCAGTTACCGCGGTGAGATCTTGAGGATTGCTCACGAGTTACCAGTTGGCGGCCATTTAGGCGTCAGAAAGACAAAGGATCGGATCATGAGGCATTTCTATTGGCCAGGGTTGAATGTGGATGTGGCTGAGTTTTGTAAGACTTGTCACACATGTCAGGTGGCTGGTAAACCACAGCATTCAGTGAAGCCGGCGCCATTGATTCCGATACCTGCGTTTGAAGAACCATTCAGTCGGGTTCTAGTTGACTGTGTTGGACCTTTGCCTAGGACTAGGTCGGGTCATAAGTACCTCTTGACAATCATGGATATGTCTACACGGTTTCCAGAGGCTATCCCATTAAGAAATATCACTGCTAAGACTGTGGTAGATGCTCTAGTGCAGTTTTTCACTAGGTATGGGTTGCCCAAGGAAGTGCAGTCTGACCAAGGGTCAAATTTCATGTCAGGCATATTTCAAGAGGTGATGTATCGTTTGGGTGTGAAGCAGCTGAAGTCGTCAGCTTATCATCCCCAATCCCAAGGTGCGTTGGAGCGCTACCACCAGACCCTAAAGACAATGATTAAGGCATTTTGTGAGGAGTATCCCGAGGATTGGGATAAGGGCATCCCTTTCCTGCTATTCGCAACGAGGGACTCCCCAAATGAGTCGACGGGTTTCAGCCCATTTGAGTTGGTGTACGGTCATGAAGTTAGGGGCCCACTGAAGCTCATCAAAGAGAAATTCATGACTGAGGATGATGAGGTCCACCTACTTGACTATGTGTCAAAGTTTCGTGAAAGGCTTTCAAAGGCTTGTGAGGTAGCTAGGGAACACTTGAAAGTGTCACAAGACTCTATGAAGAGAAAGGCAGACAAAAATGCCAAAGCCCGAACCTTCAAACCAAGTGACGAAGTTCTTGTACTGCTGCCCATACAAGGTGAACCACTGAAAGCCAAGTTCAGTGGCCCATACTGTGTCAAAAAGAAACTCAATGATGTGAACTATGTGATCAGTACACCAGACAGACGAAAAGAACAGAGAATGTGTCATGTCAAAATGTTGAAAGAGTGCTATGACAGAAAGTCAGTTGGTGTGACATAGGTAGTGGATAGCACAGTAGAAGTTAAGGGTGAAAGGTTTTCACCTCACATTACACATACAGTGTTTAGCTTATCCATTACTGAGGTACCTGTATGCAATTTGAGTTTGACATGATTGTATAAGCTTCGAGAATCCAAGCAATATCATTGTAAATGGTATCCATGAAAAGAGAACATGGAATTAATGCAGCTATTCAAAAGGTATGTGATAGTATGTGATTATTGTTGTTTGACTTGGATTTTACCTCACATTCATTGTAAATAACAATGAGAAATTGTGAAGGTAAAAGAAACCCTTGCTACGGCAAGGCTTTCTTTTTCCCATGGGGGATGGTGTCACAAATGTACACACAAGTAGTTATGTACATGTATCAAGGCTGTATGCATGGTTGTTTAATGTGTATGTACACAGGTAGACCAGATTAATGGAGAACATTCTATATGATATTAGATATAGTACATACAGGCTGACCAGATCAGTGGAGAATTTTCTACATGGTATACAATGTAGCTACAGAACATGTATGCATGTGAAAGGAAATACATTATAGCTCACTCAATCTAGAATGATTTCACCCATTCCAGAAAATTCTAGGAAGTGCTGGCTGAGTGAGGCACTGCCCTTGCAGCCCAATGTGATTGGTAGTTAATTTTGGCAATGATGTTATGCACATATTAGGAAGTGAGTCATCCAGGATTCCTGGAATTTGGACTTGCTAGTATGTTCAGGTATTTAGCCCCAGGTTGGAGAAAATTACAGAATGTACTAGAAAGGGGTGAATGGATAGTATATAAGCAGGAGGAATTCTGAGGTAGGCAGAGTACCCAACACCTCTGCTCTGAGAGTTACGTCACTTTTGGCTCTGAAGCGACTTGTTATAGTCAGTCCTGTGTTACCTGCTGACCTGCTATACAAACTGTGTTTGTGGAGATAAGGCCTGGGAGACATTTTGCCTGCAGAGAATTCATTTGCCTACGTTGGAGATAGACTCTATATTTTAGTGTCAACGGACATTGTTACGGCAAAGCTGTGACGGGCTGGATTCCTTGCTGGACAATATAAAGTGAATCATCATTCAACGCCTCAACTGAACGTGATCGTCATAACGTTTGGATTCTACACGTTTTGCTGTGGACACATAACTTGGATTTTACCCCGGATCTATACCTTGGACTATCGTAACCTGCACCTCTGGATTTACGTCGAAGGTATTATTCATCGGTGCATCGTGGATCATTCCTTTGTGCATCGAGCATCGTATCTGGACACTTCAAGGACTATATCATTTAATTGGCTGTAATGTATGTAAGTGATTTCATTACTGATTTGTAACTGTTTCTATTGATCATTATTGTACTGATGTGAAAACCGATTACGAGTCTGTACCCACAATATCGCTGTTAATAAACCGCCTGAACATTAGTTGATTGTTTCTTTTGTGCGATCATTCTCAGAGTGATTGTGGTCGTAACAGTAGCCTGTTTGATAATATAGTCCTGTGCTGAAAGAGGAGTAAGATTATTGTGTTTTTTTTTCTCATTCCAGCATGAAGCAGTCGTGCAGCGCTGGAGCTAGCACCGGTCCTAGGGCAGGGGCGAGGCGATTTTCGACAAGTCGTTTGTCCGTGAATGCCTGGATAATTGCCTCAACAATAGATCCTATGTCCACAGGTTGGTGTCAAGTTCCGGTTGACCGCCCACGGGCAAGCCATCTGAGGGGCAGCTTTTCGAGTCGTCGAGTACCTCCCTTGCGGGTCGGGCTTGCTTCTTTCCAGCTACCGTTGGTGGATTTCCTCTGGTGTTGACCATTTTGGGAAGCGTTCAAAAGCAGTCGAAATGTCACAGAAATTACTTCCAGTCGAGCCTGTCAAGTGCCGTACTCTTTCCTGAGTATGCAGGCTTGGCTCTAGTAGTGAATATATGGCTATCCGTACTCCTTCGAACTACAAATTCAACATTTTACGCAAATTTTATGCAGAGTACACATGACGTCCAGCTACGTGACGTCCAGCTTATCTAGTCACTCATATTAATCATGTACATTCGTAGAATCTATTGTGGTCCTTGAGCAAATAAACCAATACCCTGAAAAATCTTAAAGAAATTAAAGCATTGATGACATAGGAGCCTCACATATTTCAGAAACGCAGAAGTGTAATTCCATTACAATACTGCTTGCTTATAACAATTTCACCTGTGTGAAATCTATGCATGCCTTTTCTTGTGTTCTGCCCCAAAACTAAAAATTTTATGGTGAAGCTGACATGTCATCATCCTTGTTCGCAATGCAATTTAATTGTTTGCATTTTTGATTAACCTTCTTAGACCGCAATCACTATATATTCTCACACTCTGTACTAAGTATATAGTTGTTCAAATGTAAAAGTCTGAAAGTCATCCGGATGTCTTCTTTAGGTACGTGTATATAATAAGACTGATATGATACAATGACGGATACAAGATTCGTACTGTTGACTTGGAGATGGAATTCAGTACAATAACTGTGGATGACTCATGGCTGTTTCTCGAAAAACGGTTTATTCATGTACTTGATAGACACACACCAAAGAAAGACCTTGGGAGAGGTGATAAGAAGAAACCATGAAAATTAATGCTGAACGAAGCTTAGGCAATTAAGAAAGCGACAAGAAATGTTTTCAGTGTGAAATCACTCTCTGTACAATTATTAGTCAGGACATCGATGACTTTGATACAATCATGTCATGACTTTTGATTTGATAGATACTTTATTTTCTGCAAATCAATATACATACGTTACATAATCATGCACATGTGGGAAACATACAAAGTATATTTAAAACAGAGACGTTTGACTTGCTTAAACAACGATATGAAAGGAAATTAATGATATAATATACAGTATGCATGTGTAGCCGGGATTACAATAACAATGGTAGTTAAGAAGCAAGCGCGCCGGAACACTTCTGTTTTTTTTTTTTGTTTTTTTTTTTTTGGGGGGGGGCAAAATGTCTACGGGGGCACATTTATGTGCGATGTGAGATTCTCGGCGCTGGAGCGGAGCGAGCGAGCGGGGGGAGGGGTGTGGAAAGGGGGATCCCCCCCCCCCCCCCCCCCCCCCACTGTAGGGAGCTTTTGTAAAACAGGGTACAAAAGTCGCGTTTATAGACCATTTAAAAGCAAATTTCTAAGGAATTAAACATAGTGAAAAATAATCAGTGCGAAGGACTATGATTATTTCATACGGGAATGCATAATAATGTGATGGTGTGAGATCCTCGGCGAGGGAGCGAAGCGAGCGAGCGGGGGGAGGGTGTGGGAGGGGGGGATACCCCTTCCCACGGTAGGGACTTTTTGTAAAAACAGAGTATAAAAGTCGCGTTTATAGAACATTTAAAAGCAAATTTCTAGGGAATTAACATATTGAAAAAAGATCAGTTGGAAGGACTATGATCTTCACATACGGGGGTATATTATGTGATGGTGTGAGATCCTCGTCGAGGGAGCGAAGCGACCGTGCGGGGGAGGGTGTGGGAGGAGGATACCCCCTCCCACGGTAGGGACTTTTTGTAAAATCAGAGTATAAAAGTCGCTTTTATAGAGCATTTTAAATTAAATTTCTGAGGAATTAAACATAGTAAAAGAAATCACTGCGAAGGACTATGATAATAACTTATGAAAACTTTTCATTTTACTATAGTACGGGCAGAACGAGCAAGCCACTTTCACTTTGCAATTTATCTGAAATGTACTCATTAAAAGCTTAAACGTGATCGCATCGTTCGAACAATGAAAAATATTCTTATACTGCTAGAAAACAAAGAAGAAAATGAAAAATGTAAGGTTTACTAAAGGTATGTTTCAGCGGGCACACTCGAGGACACGAGGCTACCATCTATACACTAAATTTACTCATAAGTTCCTATTAGTGTATAGGCTTGAATTTAGAATAATAGAATTGGTTTGCTGGAAGAGGGAACGATATGCGATGTTGCTATCAGGAGACCAGCATTAGTCATATAAATTATTTGTTTTTAGTTCGTGTATGAAGTACACTTTAAAAAAAAAAAATGTGCTTCTTTAAGTTTGCTTTGAATGATAACGTATAAGGAGGCACACTGTTTCTACTCCGCAGGAAGAGTGTTCCATGTATCCGGACCGTGATGTCTGATCGACTTTTGAGCAAGTAAAATCTTGGATTACTTAAATGAAAATCATGGGAACGACGGGTATAGGGTATGAGTGAATATGGTTATTGGTTACTAGGGCATTATGAAAAGATGGTAAGAAATTTCGAGTGTGTTTATACATAAATATGGCAGTTAAGTATATCATGGGCCACTATTTAGAGTTTTTAGGCGATGAAATATGGGATCAATGTCAGCCAAGAAATTTGAATGTGTGCATATACGAAGAGCCTTTTTCTGGAGAAAAAAAAAATGTGTTCAATTTAGTTTTGCTACAGTTGCCCCATACAATATTGCAGTACATTACATAAAATTATGGTAAAAATAAAGTGTTATATAACATTATTGAAACTTGATCATTAATTAAGTATTTTATTCTCTTTATAGACCAGTTGCTTTAGATATTGCTGTTGTAATATTCTGGACATGAGTATTCCAAGTTATATTGCTATCTAGGGTCACTCCTATAGGAACGTGGTTGAATGTTTCTCAGCAATGTTTGTATCATCAATGGAAATACTTTGAGGAAGGGTGGGTTGGGATTGAAGCGTTTGAAAATGTATAAAACATGTCTTATCAATATTCAATTTGCTATGCTTGTGCACAGAATCGAGCTAGTATATAGAGGGGAATGCATAAAGTTAAACGCAGTATAGAAATTTGGAAAGTTGCACTGAGCATCTGGATCTATAAGCACTATCCTACAGCTGTTTGGTCTAATAATTTATCTGAAGACTGCTGTTTGCAATTCTGTTGCCGATATTACGAGAAATAAAGAGAGCAGCAAAGAAAGAAAAAAAAAACAGAGGTATTGCAATTGCAAGATGTGTTCACATCAATATTCATAGAGGGGGGAATGGAAGACTATTATCCCAGTTCCATCAATATTGCCGAGTTTGATCGCACGCTCACAGACCATGTCTGAAAAGAAACCCAAACCCAAAGAGAAATGTAGATTGAGTGAAAGCAGCAACATTAGTAGAACACATCAGTGAATTAAGTTTGAGAAAAATTGGACGATTGATCATGCAAAAGTTATGATTTTTTTTTTTTAGTTTTGGTATTGGAACCGCTGGATGAGGAGACTATTAAGCAAGGTTCTCACTTAGCCGAGTTGGAGTCTCGAGTCGTGCCGAGCTGCGTGAGCTTGAATTCTCTAATTGAACTCGCGTGAACTAGCGTGAAAATTGTCAATTTTAATGAGCTGCGCATGAGTGATCTACGAGGCAACAACGAGTTTACTGCGATAACTGTACGAGTGATCGTATTAATAGGTCAGTACAATGCACTCTGAATAAGCTGATAATACAAAACTCGTTGTAAGTCGCAGAGCTCGATCTAAACTCGCGCTTAGCTCGAGGGCAATTCCCCCTTACACATGGGCCCTACTGGTAGGAGAGTCGTAGTGCTCGTATCGCACTCTTTAAAACTCGAGCAGAACTCGCGTAGATACTTGAAGGTGGCGAGTTAAGAAGAGTTCATCGCGAGCTTCGTACGAGTATTGAGAGTTTGTTACGAGTAGTACGAGTATATTACGAGTTTAAAAGAGTTCAGCACGAGTTACTTCGAGTTAGGGAAAATTTTAAACGTGCATGTTCAAAAATTTCTGAACCACTCGCGAGTTCGCGGGGAGTTTTGCAGATTCACTACGAGTTACGCGAGTTGTCGCAAGTTATGCCCGAGTTACATGAAGAGCTTTACGCGAGTTATCGCGAGTGCCCCTTTGAGGCAACTCGCAACATCTCGCCAAAGCTCGGCACTGTAATTGAGCTAAGTGGGAACCCTTCTTTCGAGGTTATGACGTCATGTTTGGGCAACAATGGAAAAATAAAAAGGGAATTCCACAAAAATCATTTTTCGTGAAAATTACACATTCCATCAAGTTGAGGTAGCAATTATTCCCCCTAGCTGCTTTCTGAAAGCGGTAAGTGAAATTCTCCGTCATTATGCTGGGAAAGTGAATTTTTTGTGGAATTCTCTTCATATTTTCTTCATATATTGTTGTCCACACATGACGTCATAACCTCTAGTAGTCTCCTCATCCATCAGCGATTAACAAAATTTTAACAATTCATAACTATTGCATCGATTGTCCAATTTTCCTCAAACTTTCACTGATGTGTTCTACTAATGTTGCTGCTTTCACTCAATCCACATTTCTCTTTGGGTTTTGGTGTCCTTTAACGACTGAGGATATCCTGTTCTTTGCAAAAGTAAAGTATGAGAATATGTGATTTTTTTACTCAAATTCTCGACGAGAATAATTAGCGATGTCCCTCTAGCGATAGTCTGGCTTCCAGACCCTCTGCTCGTACTACTAGAGATTTCGCTATCCAAGGATAAACGAAGCCCTCAAACGTTGAAAACTATTATACTTTAAAGGGTGTGTACAGTTCTGGTCAAGGTGATGATTTAGCTTTTAACGTTTTGCGAGATATTCAGAAACCACTCTATGAGATATGTCAAAGAGCATGCAATTCTGTGGGGTATCAAAAGTTTATTTGATGAAAATCGGTTTTGAGATGGCTGAGATATCCAAAAACAAGGTGAAACAAAGAGATCATAATAAAAGGAGTGGAGGGTAGTCTTTTATCATTATCACTTTTTTTTTGATATCTCAGCCATTTGAAAACCAATGTTCAATTCATCAAATAAAACGTTGAATCCTTCTTAACATTACATGCTTTTTCATATTTCATAAGAGGTTTCTCATTACCTCACTCAGGAATGTAAAAAAAATCATGGTCTTGATCCTGTAACGCTATCATTTTGGTACAGAAATGCAGATTAGTCATATTCTTCAAAGTCCCGTAGAAAAAAAAAAAAACAAGCACACAATGAACCCATGATCTTATTTTCATATTTGGGCTTCGGATGTGTCAAAGTTACTGTATGGAAAGTTTGAAGAAAAATGATATGGACTTCACTTTAAGGCGGTTGCCTAGTTCAGTTGGCAAAGGGTCTGGAAACCAGACTAAGCAAGCAGCAGCAGCAGGGAGGGGTGGGGGGGGGGGGGGGGGGGGGGGGGGAAACCACCGAACTCGCTGACGTGACTCGAACTTTCGCACCTGGGAAAAACAGCTCCAGGCGGCCATTGTTTATATCTGCACGTGCCAGAACAGCACAGTGAAAGCGCCATACGTATATGTGCACACCAGTACCAGAGCAGCAGCTAGCTGAGCTGAGCTGAGCAGTGCTCCATCTCCTGAACCAACAATTGAAGAGCAATTTGTATGCTTGTTTTCGTATAAGGTGCCATTATGTGCACGAGTCACGGTACTTGTGCAGATTGCGAGGAAGGACTGACATTTCAAGGATTAGCAAAGGTTAGTGATCATCCTGAAATTTAGTGTTAGTGAACGTCGAAGGCAAACGTCCTCTGGTCCTTCAAGTTCTAACGGTTACTGGTCTTGGCCCCACCTGTGGGCTGTGGATTTTTGTGTAATTGGCAACTGCGTAACTAATTGCTCTGCTCTGACTCTGAGTCGTGCATCGAGTCCTATGAGCTTTGATCTGAGCTGTATAGAAACGTAAAGTAAGAATCATTAATAACTTCTGTAAGTAAAACTTTGAAGAACTAGCAATATAACACGAACTATTTCATTGATTTGGGGATTTGACATCAAGACTATAAAGCTATATGAATGAGCTAGGTGGTATCACTGTGCGTTGTGGTATGTAACTGCGACCAGCCCCACCCCACTGCACTGGCCCCAACGCGAAGCGTTCGCGGCACGTTGGGGCTGCGCATTGTAACGTTAGGATTTTGGATCTGGAAAGGCTTAGAAACTCTAGTATCTTCACCTTTAAAACTACGAAATCTGTCAATTTGAGTACTTACTGATGTATTCCAATTACTGACAAGAGGATACACAGAATGTAGTAAATATTAGTCTGCTATTAGTATTAGTCGATTTCTGTCCAAATTGATTTTATTAAATGGTTCGGTCAGGAGGGAATCTGCGAGATCGACAGCTGCCCAAATAAACGAGATTTGAAACCTCTGTGCTTGCGTGAGTCGGTAGCAGCTAGTGTAGCTTTTTTTTTTTATGCCTCCGCCACGAAGTGATGCTGGAGGCATTATGTTTTCGGGTTGTCCGACCATCCGTCCGTCTGTCCGTCCGTCCGTCCGTCCGTAATGAATTTTGTGGACAGGGTAACTATCAAAACCTTTCGAGGTATCCTAATGAAACTTGGCATGTATGTGTATTAGGGGGTGAAGTTGTGCCTTTCAACTTTTGGGTGCACATGCTCAAGGTCAAAGGTCAAGGTCAAATGCATAAGATTTCACTATTTCCACCATATCTATGCAATGCCTGAAAATATTTTCTTGAAACTTAGTGTATACATGTATTACCCATTTAAGATTTTCTCTGATGAAAAGTTTGGGTCATGAGGTCAAAGGTCAAAAGGTCAAGTAAAAATATTAAAACTTCACTTTTTTCTCTGTACCTTGGAAATTGTTCAAGTATTTTTATGGAACATACTATGTACTGATTGGCAGTGATTACCTAGAGAATTTAGGGTTCATGGGGTCAAAGGTCAGGGGTCAAAGGTGAAGGGCAGCACTTCAAAAATTTACTATTTCCCCCATGTTTATGCAATGCCAGCAGGATTATTGTTCTTTTTTTTTTACACTTGGTGTATGCATGTATAACCTAACAGAGATTCCCTGGAAAGTTTTTTTTTTCTTTTTTCTTTTTTTCTCAAAGGTCAAAAGGTCAAAGATCAAGTAAAAGTGCTAAACTTACTTTTTCCTCCATATCTCGGGAGTGGCTCATGTTATCTTGAAACTTATCACATATATGCATGTTCTGCCTGACAGTGATTATCTTATGAATTTTAGGGTCTAAGACCAGATGAATATGGTAACAATTTACTATTCAATACAGAAATTGCACTTTTTCTCCACACCTTGAAAATTACTCAATGCATATAAATGTATGAATGGGTCAAAGTCAAGTTAAAGTCCTTAAATCCCCAAATACATGCTCTCCTATTCATCCAATTAAACCTAGGTCAAGGAAGGTGAACATTCAACACATTTGTGACAAAATTGTCATTTAAATATTTAGCCAATTTTATGACAATGCAATCACACATTGTCCACATGTACTATCTACACCTATTACGAGAAACATGCATTATGGCGGAGGCATACCAGTCGCCATAGCGACATTTCTAGTTCAATTATTCATCGCAAAGAGCAGAATGTTAAACCTGGTGAAGCGGTCCTGCCTAACATCCAACTGGACCCCATGGAAGACCAGCTATTGCAGCTGAATATCGTCTATCCACCCATTTTCTCAGATCTGGAAATGAAACAAATGAACAAACAACAAAACAAACAAACTGTACATTGTATTATATGTCATGTAAAATAAGACATGATCTCTTGAAGCAATCTTGCAACTTTGTAGCAACTCCACAAGTACAATGATAAATTTTCAGAAGTCAAAGAAAATATGATTGTTTTTGTTTTGAATTTGATATTTAGATTTCCGCACTGCACTTCAACCTTGCTTTGGCCAGACAACGGGTAGTTGTCTAATCAACATGCTAAGAGATGGAAGAATCCTTGCAGCCAGGACGGTACTTCGTTCCAACCACTTTGTGGCTGAAAGCTCCAAGTGATCTTCAGGAATGAATTCTCACTTTAATAGGGAAGGAGTGCCAACTACAATGTATGTTTGACCTACTCTCCAGAAGGTGTGTTTATCAAAAGCAGACAGTTGCAATTTTCATGTTGCTTCATTTCGTTTGAATGATAAAATTTACAGTGAACTAGAAATATTTTGCTGATAAATGACATGATAAGAAACTCACTATGTCATCATCACTTCTGTTGTGGGGATTGATTTCGTGATTTCAGGTCCTTCAAAATTTATGAATTAAAAAGAATGTGGTTAAGAGAATGTACACACCCTCTCCAATGAGAATAGCAGTAGCCAGACATTTCAGGGTGAATTCCATGTTTATGTTTCGGTTTGATTTCACTATCCATAAGGTACATTTAATCAGAAATGTGAATGTGAGTTCAAAAATAATTCTTCAATTGGCTGATGACACTTTCAGGTGAAATCCTGTGAAAATTTAATTTCATATTTCTGAAGCTACATGTGAGATTGAGCATAGAAGTTGAAATTGTAACAATTTTATGAATAGACCTACATGATAACTGTACTTTGGACTAAACAAATGAGTGTTTCATAAAGAAATTAGGATAAACCATGGTTGGAAAAAAAAAAAGATACAAATAAAATTTAAGTTTGTGGCCAAATCTATGAGTAGTATTTTTCCGTTGAGAGTCTACTACAGTAGTTGTGATATACCTCTTGAAACTAAATGTTAGCCCTGGTGAAAATTTTATTCATATTTCCAAGCTAATTCTCATATAGTTCGTTTTTGCTTTTGGTTCCTATATGTCTCTGGACAGAAAGTTCACCAGTGGAAGCCACCTGCAGTCAGAGTTCAGCGAGTCCAGTCAAAAGAAGCTTGATTACTATGACGTTGCATGTACTACAGCGGTGTAACTGCGACATTGCGTGATGCCCGGGCCCTGGACTGAACCAGAACAGCTGACAGGGAGCCATCAAAGTGGGATGGTAGGGCCTACAGGATGCAGTTTGAACAGGCCGTGGCTGTTTTTGCACACTTGCTCCGTCCTGATTTGTAAGCTATCTCACTTTCTGTGAACACAGCAATGACCACTGAATTCAAGAGTTCAGTAAAAGGTGAAGCTTGTGTCCGTGGTATTGTGTGAGCATCCTCAGTTGATGTACTTTGGTTATCATGTAACCCATCAAAGATGAGTCCCGAGTATACTCTGGCAAGCGTCTATGGGAAATGTGTGTTGTACGTAGCAAAATCAAACTGTCCTCAATGGGTTAACGTGGAGAATCTTTACAGGCTTCAATGCACTAATTAATCCTTATTTCATGTATGAAAATTATGGCTATCCGTTTGAATTGGACAACTTCAGTGACATCAAATAAGCAGTGTGTCATTTCAGATAGATCTTATTGTGAATTGACCAATTCTTACTTATGTCAGTTATACATTTTTGCAGTTTCTTCATTGCTTCATGTATATAATTACTACATAAATGAAATATATCCGAGTGTCATCTGCACACATGGCACAATCTAGGTGGTGTCTCTTGATCAGAGTGTATAGAGGATCTACATACAGTGTGAATTGAAACTTGAGGAACCCAATATGGGGAAGGATAAATATTGAAAGCATTGCCATCAATTACTACAGAAAAATGTTACAATATGAAGGAAGTATGATTTTAACAGTTTCCAAAACAATCAGAAGCAATTGAATAGTCAAAAGTAATACTGACTTTATCTCCCTTGTCTAGAGCCAGTAAAACAACACATTACTTTGACAGTAAGATGTGCCATTTCACCAGTGTGGGGTGATTTATGTGCTGACTTGGTTTCAGCAAACAGCTGAATGACAGTGAGATGCATTTAGATTTGAAATTGATTAACCATAATTCCATCTACTGTTTTGACTGTAAGCTTCAAGGGAGAGAATGGTGTATATTTTTAGAGTATCTCAGGAATCAAGATTTACCAGCATTGCATTTATGAAAGGTGATATTTCATGATATGTAAATGCTTTGGAGAAATCACCATTGTATATAGGCCTCATATCACAGACATTATTGGCAAAAGTGATTTTTCCTTTCTTATGTACAATTGATTAATACAACAGGTTAAACTTTTTTTTAATTGTTTTACATCTGTGTATGGCGACGAGTCTTCAGCTCACTGTTCAATTGTTACATTTTTATTAGTCACTAATTTATGCCTTTCAGACAGTGGGCCGCAAAGTCAACATTCCCCCATTTTTTAATTACATGACCTACAAAAACGGCGGGAGGAAGAATGGCGGCAAATGAAAGCCTACATTGACAAGCCCAAGTCAAACACATTCATTTTTTCACGCGTTCAAATTGCATGTATGCGCAAAGCCATATGATCAAATTAATGGTACTGCACATACCATGTGTATAGATTGTGGTTATGTACAAAAATATCATTGGACATGCACATCATCTAAGGACCTAACACTTGACACTATTTAGGAAATAAATGGATTAATTGGTTCATAGGTCTCAACATTCCCATCTATAGCATGCTTACTGCAGACAATGGCTGGAAAGGAGTTGTGAACTGCAGATGAGCAAGTTGCGAGCACTGTATGCATGCCAGCAGTACTGGAGACTTGACTGCTTTTGCTGTCTAAGTTGCATACAAGAGGTGTACTTTAAGTATTCTGTCGACTGAGTGTGGTATTCCCTCATCCCAATAATACACCTGCTGCACTACTTCCCCATACCCGCTCTTGGTGAGGTAGCTGCCTGGTGGAGCAGGGCACTTTGAGTTAGGACATGTAATCTTTGTCTCCATCACTCCTTTGAGGGCCTCCAGAAAAAGACTGATGTCGTCTAAAAAAAAAAAAAAAAAAAAAAAATGATGTCATGGATAGCACGCACTGTTGCTGTTGCAGGTAAGGATGTAGGATAGAATTGCATCTGCTTCTTGAAAAGCTGATGAATTGCACTCTTAACTGATGCAAACATCCCATGCTGCCCATCTGACTTGATCCAGCAGAGGTTAGCTGGTTGAAGACCCTGATCCCAGGACTTTTGCCAGCCTTCTGGTTCTGCTGAATCATCTGCTGTGCCCTGTGATGCTGAAGATGTGTAAGTTATCTGCTGAATCATCTGCTGTGCCCTGTGATGCTGAAGATGTGTATGTTATCTGGGTGGAGACTGCAACCTCGGAGGAGTGTATACATCCTCTTTTTTATCACTTTGTAAAAATGATAGAGCAAAATATTTTTGCACATGCACTGTAGATTTCAATACTACTGACCTACATTATGAGCATTATGACTACAAGCACAATTGACTTGTATCAGAAAAGACTGAGGATTAATACCCAAAATGTATGGTAATACAACTAAAATTAGACTTGTTTGTGCTTTGGTAGTATGTAGATTGGCCAGTTTTCTAACAGTAGGCAGTTTTTCTTTAATAATGATAATGGAGCCTTCGTATAACAATGTCAGATATAGTGAGATTGTAACTGATATAGCTATTTAATATCAGTGAATCTTTCTTTAAGACATCCTTCTCTGGTCTAACAACCTTCATCCATCAGTCAAGATGAATTTTCGCAGATGTAAGGTCTTGCACAAGTTCCAATAGCCTTTCCCTCCTGCCACTTGAGGTGTAGATACATGTATTTGCCACCAGTGAGTGAAAATTCAGATGGAAGCGACACAGTCCATCCAATATAATTTTCTAGCATTTCGGTTTTCAGCATTTGCATTAGGATGTACAAGAGATGAGAGTCATCTGTTGTTTCAGATGAAAATTTGTTTTTGTGCAGAGCACTGTTAACCCGTTCCACACTGAATTCTGAAATGCCCATACTTAATACTGCTGACCACCAGGCTCCCGTACGGAATGGGTTAAGTGCACTGTCCTGTCCCAGATTACTACGGAAGAGTGTGTACCCATATTTGGACTCGTACTTCTTGACAAACTTTCAGACAAATTTCAGAGAAATACACAAATTTGCATCTTACAAGAATGTAATGTAAAACTTACAACCTTAAACCACTTGCACTTGAACTGAAAATCGAAGAGACTAATAATTGCTCCTTAGTCTTTGTGTTTCAGTATACAACAAGGTTATCTAATCTTTTTCCTCCTTTTGCCTGTCTAATTCCTCATCCACCTCTTGGACAAAATGCTCATAACTATCATAGACATTCATGAAGCCTGGTGTGACAGACTTGTTTGTGTTTGCACAAAAGGTGAATCTCTTTCTCATCTATCCTGTTCTCTCTACAGGATTAATGTACCTCTTGCTTAGTCCTCCACAATTTGGTTTATGGCATTCCACACATAGTTTTGATGTGCCTTTGGGTAAATTACATATGATGGCTTTGGTGGTGGGGGTGGAGAAGGACAAACTGTAACACGAGTCTAAAAGGACAGTTGATTTACACTGGTGGTCTGAGCCTGGGGTTGGGCTGGCACAACCACCAATACTGGAATACCAGTAGCTCTTGATGGGCATTGCTGGAGTTGCTGATGGCCTTGGAGCAAGCCGACAGGGTAGCTTACACCTAAACACTCCCCTTAAATCCAGCAAATAGCTTATTTTTTGTATGTACAGGAAGTTGATGCCATGGTCTGATACCTCCGTTTGATAAGCTCCGTTTCTTAAAATTTGTACAAGGTCTTGATATTTCTAAATTCTTACATATATTTCTCAAACCATAATGAAATTCTTTAACTACAAAATATTTCATAAACTTGCTGTCCTTGGTTGTCCTTGTTGTCTTTGTTGGTGATGAGATGAAGCTCACTTGCGGCTGATTTTTTGTCAAGGTGATGGGAAGATACAGCAGCCTTGATTCTTCGGTGATAGATGCAGATTGAGCAAACTGCATCTAGCCAAATTTTTTTTATTTTTTTTTTTTTGAGCTGTGCTACACTCCTGGGATGCCGCACCCATGCATCGACCGAACAGATTGTATCCCCATGTTGACTCATACTTCTTTACAAAGTTGAGGGCGCTCCTGTCATGTTCATGAAGATTCATTGCAGCTTGGGCGATCTTCTGTCTGAGAGGGGCTGGGATGATATGTTGATCCCCATCAGGAGGAGGAGGGCAAGATCCTCAGCTTTTTGAAATGCTATGATCAGGGCTGCCTTTTGACTTTTTGAAAATCTCACTATAAATGTTCATATAAAGGTGATTTTGGAGCAGTGGCTGGACATGTTTTCCTGAGATCAAAACATCATGTTTCTGGTGAAAATAGTGAGTTTTAATGGATTTAAATGTTGCAATGTTTAAATGTTTCAGAGGTGGGGAGAAGTGCTTGTGATGAAGATCAGTTTTTACAGGTTTGTTGATGTATTGGGAGAATCAGAAGAAATCCATTTTCCAAGTGATGTCAAATTAAATTAAGCTAGTGAAATGAATATCAGTCATGATTTTTATCCAACTGCCAAGGGGGAAAAAAAAGGAAAAATTATATCCTGAAGTTCTGCATAGGATTTTCTGTCATCCGGGACTTTGTCTTTGTTGTTTTCACACATGTTTTGTACACATGAAAGAACAATACCTTCCTCAGTACTTGTTATCACCTTTGAATTAAACTAGAAGCTCATAGTTAACATATGTGTTTTCAATTATTCACAACCCTTTGTCTCATGGCATACCCATTCTGCCCATTGTTTTCTGATTCCTAATTCAGATTTTATAAACCTGCAGTGTGGGATTGGCTTATTCATTGCAGAACATCACTTTGACGGTTCACTTGTGAATGCTCATTTTCTGAATGCTCACCACGTCATTGGAAGTGTGAAACAATTCTTTCCTGGTTGTTCTTCGCAGTAGTGTCTTCCTGCATTTGGGAGTTCATACTGCTGTGGTTCAGTCATGTTAATAATCATCTTAAAAATTGCAGCAGAAGTGATCTAAAGGGCATTTACGTCCAACCAAACCTCTTGTTGCCATCCAAAATATTTTTCTTCAAATCTTAACAAATTGTGTAAAATTGGTTAAAATGCACAAAAAAAAATTATTTAAAAAACGAAAAATCTGGTATACTTTGCAATGAAGTAATGACCCTAAACAAACCTTCTTACAGTAGCATGTACAACTGTAGGGGGGCACATATGGGCATGTCCCATCCTCCATGAATATTTTGTACGAGGCTACAAAGATTGAGAATATTTCACATTTAAAGTATCTTTGGAACTTGATCCTTAACTTATTGATTTGCATTAATCCACTGCTTTAAAAAGGTAAAGGCAAAAAAGTTTAATGTGTACTTACTACATATGTTCCGTTTACTCCCGTTACAGCAAATACGGTTATAACGAAATTTCAATTAAAATAAAGTGGAAATTCTGGCTGCACATCCTCTCAATGTATTTTAATTTTGATTGTTTAAGGATAATGAGTATATATATACATATATACATATTTTTCCTTCAAATAGTGAAATTTGTTAGTGTTTGAAACAAATGACAACATCTCATGAAAACACACAAAATTCAAATATATATTTCTTCGTATTATAAGTGAATGCGGAGCTTTACCGCACACTGGCTTAGTTTGCAAGGAGCTAGGCCAGTGAATCTTTCTTTGGATGACTTTTGTGTAAACCAAAGAAGAAAAAAAAAGCTTTAACTTTTATTTCAGGAAAAATGGTTGTATGTTGTGTGGCAGTTAGGATGCATCAGCTTGACAAGGGAGGAAACAGGACATCATAGTTCTGATATGTGGTGCAAATTGACTCTGGATACAGGCTGGTTGATTGCTTGTCTTCATCTGGATCAACATATGTCAGTCGTCTTTCCTCCCCTCATTTTTTTCCAACCTGAACCTGGTGCTCCTTTTTGGGGATACACAATTTGCTTGTACCCCAAGGTGCAGGAAGGATGGGAGTATTGAACCTGTCAAGACCTTTCCATGAGGAATCACCTTTGGCACTGCTTTTGCCCTGTAATTTGCCCTTATTTCTCTATTGAGAAATGCAGTGATGGACTTAATTTGATTTATTTATTATATTTGCTATTTGTGTTCCGTATTACAGGAAATCTCCAATCTAGACAGGACCAAATCATCCTAGGTATCCTTTCTGCTATGCGCTTATAGTGCACCTTGACAAGTGAGGCAATCTTGGTCGGTGATGATAGTTAAGCTACTGTACAAGCTGAAATTTTCGCGTACAGATATTTTCGCGAATTGCTACTTGGAGGACATTTGCGCGTGTTGTTAGATTCGCGGTTGCGATGGTCTAACTGAACGTAACTATTTGCGTGTTGTTATTTTCGCGTGTTGTTATTTTCGCGGTCCAAAGGCGATTCGCGAAATTCACAAAAATAAAACCACTGCGAAAATTTCAGCTCGTACAGTACCTTGGACCGATTCTTCAGCATCTTCAATATGGTGTACAAAAGCCTGGATTGTTCTGTTATGGGCGAGGCTGAGCAAACCTCATCCAGGCGAGCAGCACAGGAAATGAAGAGGCACTTGGGCAAGCTGTGGCATTTTCTCAGGAGGCTTGGGCAGCAGGGTGGGCAAGCCAGTAGGCCTACTTGTATGTAGACTTGGAGATTTAAGGGTCAGGGCACTGGTACTGAGTGCTGAACTGGAGCTGGCTGATGGCTTGTTAATATCAACGTCGTCAAATACCAGTCGTCTCTTCTCTCCTCGTCTCTTCCCAGCCTGGAACTCTTTTTTGGGTAGACAATTTGTGGTCTATCAGGAGAAGGGAGAGGTGCACGAAGGATCAGAGCATCTGGAGTTGAGTGTGCTGATCGGTCATGACCCTTCGATGCGATGTCACTTTTGGGATTGCAGTGGCCCTGAAGTTTGCCTTCTTGTCTTCCCTGTTGAGGAAGGCAGTGATGGATTTTGCAATGATGTTCAATAGGTAAGGGAATGTCCGATCCAGATAGTACTGGATCATCCCTTACCCTGTCAGCAATACGCTTGTACTGCGCCTTCACAAGTGAGGCAATCTTCGTTGGGGAAGATGGTTGGGCCACCTTGGGCCGGTTCTTGAGCATTTTTACTGTGATGTAGAGGAGCCTAGATTCCTCTGTGATGGTGAAGGCCTGGGCAAACCTCATCCAGGCGAATTTTGTCTCCTGTACGGCACTGCTTTGGGGGAGTCATCACCAAGGCAGGGTATAACCCCATCTGGACTCGTAAAACTTGACAAAATTCTGAGCAGACCGATCATGCTCTTGCAGTTTAGATGTTTTCCTGAAATTAAAATATCTTGTTTTAGGTGAAGCGAGAGAGAGGAGTTCAGCATCCTCAATGAAATCAGCATCAATCTTGTTCGGTTTAGGGGTAGGGGTATTTTACCTCTGTTCAGAAGCTTGGACACTGTGGTTGATAAGGTCTATGCGGTTCCAGTCGCATTGTTCCGCTTGAATGCTGTCCTGCGGGAAGCTCTTGTGATTTTGTCCCTCAAAGAGGGTCAGCTTTCGTTCGTCGGTCAAGTCTTTCATCCTTTTGTTATGATGAACGTCACTAATCGTCCCCACACTAGCATAGGAATTGCGTGCGGACAAAGACCTGCCGATTTCAATAGAGTACCCCCGCCCGTGGTCCGCTTAGACAAAAGAAGGATTAGTGGGCTCTTCCTTCTCAAGTGGACAAAAGACACTCTTCCAGGGCCCGGGACAATCACTTTAGTTTCAAATACAGCATCTGGGACTAACGGACTCAGATTTGGGAATGAATTACTGAGGCAGAAAGAGAAATTGGTAGCACAAAATAAACTGCTAGTATTTTTGGAATCATACAATTCTAGAGCGCAATTTTGTTATCATTTGAAAGAGGAGATATTGCTCTAAAACTTTCTCACAGAGTCAAGGGAGCGTTCTATTGAAGAAAAGACACGACTGACTCTTTTGTTCCATACTACACAAAAATTTCTAATAATTTTTCTGACGTATCAATTATTTCTGCTATATTTCAGGTTCAGATAGATGTTATGGCAAACTGACTACATAACACGGCGAAAGAACAAACATTTCTTGATATATGTTGTGTAGAACTCAATTCAAAACAGTCAATAGTTTCAGAGATATGACGGTTTTAAATTTCATTGTCAGTGCAGTTTCGAAACGTTCTTGCGTTAGGTAAAAACCTCTGGCACGTTAAGGGTTTTGGGCCTGGCACATTAAGAGTTAACCAGGTGGGAGTCTACAATTTTCTTGAACGTGCCGTGGTCGTAGAAAGATTTAGAATCTACTCTTACAGTGGATTTTCAATCAAAATAAAAAACAAACGCACATGCCTGCCTCATATGAATATGCCCCCGAATCCCCTCCCTATGTGTGCATAGCCCCATGCTCACTCATACCCTCATGCTTCTTCACAAAGTTATGGGCGCTCATGTCATGATCATGAAGATTTCGGGCAGCCTTTGCAATGTCGCGTCTGAGAGGGGCTGGGATGATGTGCTGATCCCCATCCGCCAGCTTCAGGAGGAGGATGGCGAGGTCCTCAACTTCTTGAATTCCTGAGAGATGGAGATTTGAGAGATTTTAGATTTTATTTTTTCTGGTCTTTTTTTTTTTCAATCACACTAATCATGGACAAATAGTTGGCCCTCTTATTTTCTTTGTTCATGAAGTTTGTGATCGACTTTATGTTCATGTTTGGAAGAGGAATCGATACCTCAAACAGGACCTTTTCATCTCTAATCCTATCAACTATTCGCTTGTATTGGTCTAGAACAATGGCTGCAATTTTTGTTGGAGATGACAGGGGTGTGGTTTGGGGCTAATTCTTCAGCATCTTAATCACCACATAGAGCAATCGCGACTTCTCGGTGATATTTGCTGCCTGAGCAAAGCGCATATAGCTGAACGTTGTCTTCTGTGCTGCGCTGATTAAGACACCTGCAAAACAGAGTGTCTCCCCATTGGACTCATACTGCCTTACGAATGATGTAGCAGTCTTGTCATGGTCAGAGAGCGCGGCAGCCACGGTAGAAATCTGAAGAGAAAGTTCGGCTGGAACGCTATGCTGATCGGTATCATCTGAAAGTTTGATGAGCAGTAGGGCAAGCTGATCGACTTGCTCAAAACCCAGGAGGTGTAGATGTTTCGGTCCCATTAGAACATCGGCAATCACAGGGTTCACTGGGTCAGTGACTTCTGACTTCACGAGAGAGGCATGTTGCATGCTGATCTCATCCACAGGGTCTACAGCGGCAGACGCGTCATCTTTGATGCCTTCATCGCTGTCGTCCTAATCTTCTGCACCTTCCTCATCCTCATCCTCTACGATCTGTTGTTCTTCTTCCACTGAAAAAAAGTGAAAGGTTTAGGGGAGAGAAAGGGAAAATCTTGTAAAATCTAGTAATTATCTCAACATTTTATGCGCAATCAAAAGAGTTGTATCTCATTGTCACAATTGTCTATTGTTCTTTCAATCCTGAAAAAAAGGAAAAAATTTGATTAACACCTTAGCCTATGTTTTTTTTTTTTTTTTTACAGATTGTATTCAATATAATCATGTAAATCTTTATTATATATTTTTTTGATATCTTTAGTTGTTTTTAATTATTTTGAAAGTGATTAAGTAACCTAAAGATTTTGTTTATTTAATTTTGGATGGAGGGGGGGGTGTGCAATAAGAGCGAAGTTAAATCTTTACTCTTACCTTTCTTGATGTAATAGTCTTTGGCAGTAAAATCCGAGGACTGGGCAAAGATATACTCCACTCCAAGCAGTTCTTGCTCGTCAGGCTGGTCTGGAAGGGACATTAGTGAGACAAAATTTGGCTCAAAAAGCTCCTGTGGCCCAAACAACACCCGGGCTTGGTGGTTCAGCCTTGAATTTGCTGTGGGTTCAAGAGTGTCGTCACCTGAGGTCTTTGCGCCTTGGCGAGTTTGCGTGCCTCCATTCATTTGTTCCACTGCACTGCAAATGCAATGAGTGATACCTGATAGAACAAATAATAACATGAGAGAAACTAATATTAATATGTTTTTCTACTTTCTAACAGTCGTTATTCAGAATCTTCCCATGTCAAGTTTCTTTTTTGCCACGTTTCCATTCATATAAGAAGAGAAAGATAAAAGAAATTTTCAATATTTGTCAAAGGAATGAATATAATTAGGTTAAATTCCTTTTTGTGTTACGTCACAAGTTGCGTTCGCTGGTAAGAGTACTCCAGGGCTGGGATGATGTGTTGATCCCCATCTATCTGCCTCAGGAAGAGGAGGGCAAGGTCTACAGCTTCTTGACATACTGCGATCAGGGCTGCCCTTTGAAAATCTCACTAATGTTCATACAAAGCTGATTTGGGAGCAGTGTGCTGGGCTTGTTTTCTTCAAATTAAAACAACTTCTTTTTTAGGTGAAGTTGCAGGATTGTCCAGTGTAACAGAATTATCATAGTCAAGTTACCTTGTCTTATCAGGTCTCTTAGCAGGCTCGAGGGGGATTCTACAGTGTAGTGTGCTGTACTTGTTGGAAACACCTGGTTTGGGACAGAGACGCAGTAATTTTGGCTGCGATGTTGATGCCTGTGACGGACACAGAGGTTCGTCCTGATGTGAAGTTGCAGAATCCTGAAATTGAAGTTGCCTCTTCTCACCAGGTCTCTTACCAGACTTGTGTGGGATGCTGGTGTGCTGTACTGTACTTCTGTGTACGAGGATGATGGCAGAGAAGGGGGAAGCACACATGGCTTGGGGATAGCAGCTTTTGAGAGAACCCTCTACTGTGTTGGCATTTTTGTATTGAACCAGATTTACCTCTTTATCTTGCTTGCAAATGAATGCTGTGAGGGATTTGATATTTATATTGCTGTGTATTGGGATCACAATCTTTATAGAGATACACTTAATGAATGACTTTTGATACACAGTAAATGTATTTCCAAGTGTAATGTTTAAAGTGTAAAGTAAAGTGTGATGTTTTAAAGAGTGATGGGACCTTCCTCGTTGATACCTTCATCCTCAAATGTGCATATATTCTAGTATAGTGCACTCCACATCATGCATTATTTGTACTGTTAAATGTAACATTATTGGTGGAACCAAGACTATGCATAATGTAAAAGAAAAAATATAATACAAGTTCATTGCTCATTATCATTGTATTGCATACAGTATAATGTGCAGTTTTTCCTGGGAACCCTTGTGGATGTACATTTTAGCAGCCCTTAGTTTGGAAGTTGAAGGACTTCCAGTAGATCTACTCCACCCCAAGCAGCTCTTTTTCCTGTGGGTTCTTGAGGATGGGCATCAGGGACACAAAATTGGTGCTCAAAGTTTGTAGTAGTTTGGTTAATAAATAGTGGGAGTGGTAGAACTTGTGGCTGTGGCAGTCATTACTCAGTATTATCGCACACTGCACACTGTGCAATATAACTTTATAACTAAGCATTGCACCATCGTCAATGGCATCGCCATCGGATATCTTGCAGTGTGCGATAATACTGAGTAATGACTGCCACATTGTGGGGTCTGTAAGTCGTAGAGAACTCCACGTGATTGATAGTGTCCATGATCCAGCTATCACCTCGAAATCAGCAGGGAGATAACTCCCTGGTTGTTGGAAATCCACTTTCTTTGCCGATGCCCTGTAATTGTTCCAGTAGCTATTGCGAAACAGTTATTGTTTAGGTACAAGACCTGTATTTTTGCTGTCTTTGTTTCAATTTTCTCTTTTGTTCAGAAGAGGAGACACAGGGTCTCCTCTTGATGCACATCAGTCAACAGCTGCGCCGCTCAGTGAAACCACAGCGGTACATACGTACCATGGTATGTTCATGTACGTACTGGGATGACTGATGTTGACAATGACATACATCTCATCGTTGTGATTCATTGGTGTTCTTCGCAGTCTGGGCATACTTCATCCAACTGAACTTTCTTTTCCGTGCTGCTCTTTTCTTGGGTGATTCTTGACCAAGACACCTGCCAAAGAGGGTGTATCCCCACTTGGACTCATACTTTTTGATGAAAGATCTGGCAGATTTGTCATGGTCATGGAGAGCAGCAACTGCCTTGGAAATCTGAAGACAAAAATCATTTGGAATCAAATGTTGGTCAGTATTGTCTGTGAGTTTTACCAGAAGAAGAGCAAACTGTTCCACTTCTTCAAACCCTGGAAGATTGAGATATTGAGGGCCCATTAAAAGATCTTCCACACTGCTGGGTTTACTTGCTCTGTGATGACTTCAGACTTGACCAGAGACACATGATTGACACTGAGTTTAGTTTGAATCAAATGTTGGTCAGTATCGTCTGCGAGTTTTACCAGAAAAAGAGCAAGCTGTTCCACTTCTTCAAACCCTGGAAGATGGAGATGTTGAGGGCCCATGAAAACATCTTCCACTGCTGGGTTGGCTTGCTCTGTGATGACTTCAGACTTGACCAGAGATGCATGGTTGACACTTATGTCATCTATGGGATCAAAGCCTTAGTCCTGCTCCGACTCATCTTTGATGCCCTTGTCATTATTGTCTGCAGTGTCCTCTTCATCTGGCTTGTCTTTTTCCTCCTCTCCAAGCTGCTGCTCTTTCTCTACTGGAAAAAAAAATGAAAAGAAAAGGGGGATAAAAATTGAATTTATTTTGTTTGTCACATGCACATTAACATATTGATATTGGTGAAATACATCTTTGCATTTAGTATCTTTAACACAGCTATACTGAAGATTATCAAGGCAATTCTTTACTTTTGTGGCTTTTCTGTTGTGTAGTTGTCTTCCCCATCGTGTTAAAAAAAATCTGTTACTCGCTTGACCCAATGGTTGTGGACAAACACCCTCAACATCCTTCAGCCTTGAATTTGCTCTTCAGGCTGGTCTGGAAGGGACATTGGTGAGACAAAATTTGGCTCAAAAAGCTCCTGTGGCCCAAACAACACCCGGGCTTGGTGGTTCAGCCTTGAATTTGCTGTGGGTTCAAGAGGGTCGTCACCTGAGGTCTTTGCGCCTTGGCGAGTTTGCGTGCCTCCATTTGTTTGTTCCACTGCACTGCAAATGCAATGAGTGATACCTGATAGAACAAATAATAACATGAGAGAAACAAATATTAATATGTTTTCCTACTTTCTAACAGTCGTTATTCAGAATCTTCCCATGTCAAGTTTCTTTTTTGCCACATTTCCATTCATGTAAGAAGAGAAAGATAAAAGAAATTTTTAATATTTGTCAAAGGAATGAATATAAAGGTTAAATTCCTTTTTGTATTACGTCACAAGTTGCGTTCGCTGGTAAGAGTACTCCGGGGCTGGGATGATGTGTTGATCCCCATCTATCTGCCTCAGGAGGAGGAGGGCAAGGTCTACAGCTTCTTGACATACTGCGATCAGGGCTGCCCTTTGAAAATCTCACTAATGTTCATACAAAGCTGATTTGGGAGCAGTGTGCTGGGCTTGTTTTCTTCAAATTAAAACAACTTCCTTTTTTAGGTGAAGTTGCAGGATTGTCCAGTGTAACAGAATTATCATAGTCAAGTTACCTTGTCTTACCAGGTCTCTTAGCAGGCTCGTGGGGGATTCTACAGTGTAGTGTGCTGTACTTGTTGGAAACACCTGGTTTGGGACAGAGACGCGGTAATTTTGGCTGCGATGTTGTTGCCTGTGACGGACACAGAGGTTCGTCCTGATGTGAAGTTGCAGAATCCTGAAATTGAAGTTGCCTCTTCTCACCAGGTCTCTTACCAGACTTGTGTGGGATGCTGGTGTGCTGTAATTCTGTGTATGTGGATGATGGCAGAGAAGGGGGAAGCACACATGGCTTGGGGATAGCAGCTTTTGAGAGAACCCTCTGCTGTGTTGGCATTTTTGTAACCAGATTTACCTTTTTATCTTGCTTGCAAATGAATGCTGTGAGGGATTTGATATTTATATTGCTGTGTATTGGGATCACAATCTTTATAGAGATACACTTAATGAATGACTTTTGATACACAGTAAATGTATTTCCAAGTGTAATGTTTAAAGTGTAAAGTAAAGTGTGATGTTTTAAAGAGTGATGGGACCTTCCTCGTTGATACCTTCATCCTCAAATGTGCATATATTCTAGTATAGTGCACTCCACATCATGCATTATTTGTACTGTTAAATGTAACATTATTGGTGGAACCAAGACTATGCATAATGTAAAAGAAAAAATATAATACAAGTTCATTGCTCATTATCATTGTATTGCATACAGTATAATGTGCAGTTTTTCCTGGGAACCCTTGTGGATGTACATTTTAGCAGCCCTTAGTTTGGAAGTTGAAGGACTTCCAGTAGATCTACTCCACCCCAAGCAGCTCTTCTTCCTGTGGGTTCTTGAGGATGGGCATCAGGGACACAAAATTGGTGCTCAAAGTTTGTAGTAGTTTGGTTAATAAATAGTGGGAGTGGTAGAACTTGTGGCTGTGGCAGTCATTACTCAGTATTATCGCACACTGCACACTGTGCAATATAACTTTATAACTAAGCACTGCACCATCGTCAACGGCATCGCTATCGGATGTCTTGCAGTGTGCGATAATACTGAGTAATGACTGCCACATTGTGGGGTCTGTCAGTCGTAGAGAACTCCACGTGATTGATAGTGTCCATGATCCAGCTATCACCTCGAAATCAGCAGGGAGATAACTCCCTGGTTGTTGGAAATCCACTTTCTTTGCCGATGCCCTGTAATTGTTCCAGTATCTATTGCGAAACAGTTATTGTTTAGGTACAAGACCTGTATTTTTGCTGTCTTTGTTTCAATTTTCTCTTTTGTTCAGAAGAGGAGACATGGGGTCTCCTCTTGACGCACATCAGTCAACAGCTGCGCCGCTCAGTGAAACCACAGCGGTACGTACGTACCATGGTATGTTCATGTACGTACTGGGATGACTGATGTTGACAATGACATACATCTCATCGTTGTGATTCATTGGTGTTCTTCGCAGTCTGGGCATACTTCATCCAACTGAACTTTCTTTTCCGTGCTGCTCTTTTCTTGGGTGATTCTTGACCAAGACACCTGCCAAAGAGGGTGTATCCCCACTTGGACTCATACTTTTTGATGAAAGATCTGGCAGATTTGTCATGGTCATGGAGAGCAGCAACTGCCTTAGAAATCTGAAGACAAAAATCAGTTGGAATCAAATGTTGGTCAGTATCGTCTGTGAGTTTTACCAGAAGAAGAGCAAACTGTTCCACTTCTTCAAACCCTGGAAGATTGAGATATTGAGGGCCCATTAAAAGATCTTCCACACTGCTGGGTTTACTTGCTCTGTGATGACTTCAGACTTGACCAGAGACATATGATTGACACTGAGTTTAGTTGGAATCAAATGTTGGTCAGTATCTTCTGCGAGTTTTACCAGAAAAAGAGCAAGCTGTTCCACTTCTTCAAACCCTGGAAGATGGAGATGTTGAGGGCCCATGAAAACATCTTCCACTGCTGGGTTGGCTTGCTCTGTGATGACTTCAGACTTGACCAGAGATGCATGGTTGACACTTATGTCGTCTATGGGGTCAAAGCCTTAGTCCTGCTCCGACTCATCTTTGATGCCCTTGTCATTATTGTCTGCAGTGTCCTCTTCATCTGGCTTGTCTTTTTCCTCCTCTCCAAGCTGCTGCTCTTTCTCTACTGGAAAAAAAAAACAATGCAAAGAAAAGGGGGATAAAAATTGAATTAATATTTTATTTGTCACATACACATTAACATATTGATACTGGTGAAATACATCTTTGCATTTAGTATTTTTAACACAGCTATGCTGAAGATTATCAAGGCAATTCTTTACTTTTGTGGCTTTTCTGTTGTGTAGTTGTCTTCCCCATCGTGTTAAAAAAAAATCTGTTACTCGCTTGACCCAATGGTTGTGGACAAACACCCTCAACATCCTTCAGCCTTGAATTTGCTCTTCAGATTGGTCTGGAAGGGACATTGGTGAGACAAAATTTGGCTCAAAAAGCTCCTGTGGCCCAAACAACACCCGGTCTTGGTGGTTCAGCCTTGAATTTGCTGTGGGTTCAAGAGGGTCGTCACCTGAGGTCTTTGCGCCTTGGCGAGTTTGCGTGCCTCCATTTGTTTGTTCCACTGCACTACAAATGCAATGAGTGATACCTGATAGAACAAATAATAACATGAGAGAAACAAATATTAATATGTTTTTCTACTTTCTAACAGTCGTTATTCAGAATCTTCCCATGTCAAGTTTCTTTTTTGCCACATTTCCATTCATGTAAGAAGAGAAAGATAAAAGAAATTTTTAATATTTGTCAAAGGAATGAATATAAAGGTTAAATTCCTTTTTGTATTACGTCACAAGTTGCGTTCGCTGGTAAGAGTACTCCGGGGCTGGGATGATGTGTTGATCCCCATCTATCTGCCTCAGGAGGAGGAGGGCAAGGTCTACAGCTTCTTGACATACTGCGATCAGGGCTGCCCTTTGAAAATCTCACTAATGTTCATACAAAGCTGATTTGGGAGCAGTGTGCTGGGCTTGTTTTCTTCAAATTAAAACAACTTCCTTTTTTAGGTGAAGTTGCAGGATTGTCCAGTGTAACAGAATTATCATAGTCAAGTTACCTTGTCTTACCAGGTCTCTTAGCAGGCTCGTGTTGGATTCTACAGTGTAGTGTGCTGTACTTGTTGGAAACACCTGGCTTGGGACAGAGATGTGGTAATTTTGGCTGCGATGTTGATGCCTGTGACGGACACAGAGGTTCGTCCTGATGTGAAGTTGCAGAATCCTGAAATTGAAGTTGCCTCTTCTCACCAGGTCTCTTACCAGACTTGTGTGGGATGCTGGTGTGCTGTACTTCTGTGTACGAGGATGATGGCAGAGAAGGGGGAAGCACACATGGCTTGGGGATAGCAGCTTTTGAGAGAACCCTCTGCTGTGTTGGCATTTTTGTATTGAACCAGATTTACCTCTTTATTTTGCTTGCAAATGAACGCTGTGAGGGATTTGATATTTATATTGCTGTGTATTGGGATCACGATCTTTATAGAGATACACTTAATGAATGACTTTTGATACACAGTAAATGTATTTCCAAGTGTAAAGTTTAAAGTGTAAAGTAAAGTGTGATGTTTTAAAAAGTGATGGGACCTTCCTCGTTGATACCTTCATCCTCAAATGTGCATATATTCTAGTATAGTGCACTCCACATCATGCATTATTTGTACTGTTAAATGTAACATTATTAGTGGAACCAAGATTATGCATAATGTAAAGGAAAAAATATAATACAAGTTCATTGCTCATTATCATTGTATTGCATACAGTATAATGCGCAGTTTTTCCTCGGAACCCTTGTGGATTTACATTTTAGCAGCCCTTAGTTTGGAAGTTGAAGGACTTCCAGATGATCTACTCCACCCCAAGCAGCTCTTCTTCCTGTGGGTTCTTGAGGATGGGCATCAGGGACACAAAATTGGTGCTCAAAGTTTGTAGTAGTTTGGTTAATAAATAGTGGTAGAACTTGTGGCTGTGGCAGTCATTACTCAGTATTATCGCACACTGCACACTGTGCAATATAACTTTATAACTAAGCACTGCACCATCGTCAACGGCATCGCCTTCGGATGTCTTGCAGTGTGCGATAATACTGAGTAATGACTGCCACATTGTGGGGTCTGTCAGTCGTAGAGAACTCCACGTGATTGATAGTGTCCATGATCCAGCTATCACCTCGAAATCAGCAGGGAGATAACTCCCTGGTTGTTGGAAATCCACTTTCTTTGCCGATGCCCTGTAATTGTTCCAGTATCTATTGCGAAACAGTTATTGTTTAGTTACAAGACCTGTATTTTTGCTGTCTTTGTTTCAATTTTCTCTTTTGTTCAGAAGAGGAGACACGGGGTCTCCTCTTGACGCACATCAGTCAACAGCTGCGCCGCTCAGTGAAACCACAGTGGTACGTACGTACCATGGTATGTTCATGTACGTACTGGGATGACTGATATTGACAATGACATACATCTCATCGTTGTGATTCATTGGTGTTCTTCGCAGTCTGGGCATACTTCATCCAACTGAACTTTCTTTTCCGTGCTGCTCTTTTCTTGGGTGATTCTTGACCAAGACACCTGCCAAAGAGGGTGTATCCCCACTTGGACTCATACTTTTTGATGAAAGATCTGGCAGATTTGTCATGGTCATGGAGAGCAGCAACTGCCTTGGAAATCTGAAGACAAATATCAGTTGGAATCAAATGTTGGTCAGTATCGTCTGTGAGTTTTACCAGAAGAAGAGCAAACTGTTCCACTTCTTCAAACCCTGGAAGATTGAGATATTGAGGGCCCATTAAAAGATCTTCCACACTGCTGGGTTTACTTGCTCTGTGATGACTTCAGACTTGACCAGAGACATATGATTGACACTGAGTTTAGTTGGAATCAAATGTTGGTCAGTATCGTCTGCGAGTTTTACCAGAAAAAGAGCAAGCTGTTCCACTTCTTCAAACCCTGGAAGATGGAGATGTTGAGGGCCCATGAAAACATCTTCCACTGCTGGGTTGGCTTGCTCTGTGATGACTTCAGACTTGACCAGAGATGCATGGTTGACACTTATGTCGTCTATGGGGTCAAAGCCTTAGTCCTGCTCCGACTCATCTTTGATGCCCTTGTCATTATTGTCTGCAGTGTCCTCTACATCTGGCTTGTCTTTTTCCTCCTCTCCAAGCTGCTGCTCTTTCTCTACTGGAAAAAAAAAAACAATGCAAAGAAAAGGGGGACAAAAATTGAATTAATATCTTATTTGTCACATACACATTAACATATTGATACTGGTGAAATACATCTTTGCATTTAGTATTTTTAACACAGCTATGCTGAAGATTATCAAGGCAATTCTTTACTTTTGTGGCTTTTCTGTTGTGTAGTTGTCTTCCCCATCGTGTTAAAAAAAATATGTTACTCGCTTGACCCAATGGTTGTGGACAAACACCCTCAACATCCTTCAGCCTTGAATTTGCTCGTCAGGCTGGTCTGGAAGGGACATTGGTGAGACAAAATTTGGCTCAAAAAGCTCCTGTGGCCCAAACAACACCCGGGCTTGGTGGTTCAGCCTTGAATTTGCTGTGGGTTCAAGAGTGTCGTCACCTGAGGTCTTTGCGCCTTGGCGAGTTTGCGTGCCTCCATTTGTTTGTTCCACTGCACTGCAAATGCAATGAGTGATACCTGATAGAACAAATCATAACATGAGAGAAACAAATATTAATATGTTTTTCTACTTTCTAACAGTCGTTATTCAGAATCTTCCCATGTCAAGTTTCTTTTTTGCCACATTTCCATTCATGTAAGAAGAGAAAGATAAAAGAAATTTTTAATATTTGTCAAAGGAATGAATATAAAGGTTAAATTCCTTTTTGTATTACGTCACAAGTTGCGTTCGCTGGTAAGAGTACTCCGGGGCTGGGATGATGTGTTGATCCCCATCTGTCTGCCTCAGGAGGAGGAAGGCAAGGTCTACAGCTTCTTGACATACTGCGATCAGGGCTGCCCTTTGAAAATCTCACTAATGTTCATACAAAGCTGATTTGGGAGCAGTTTGCTGGGCTTGTTTTCTTCAAATTAAAACAACTTCTTTTTTAGGTGAAGTTGCAGGATTGTCCAGTGTAACAGAATTATCATAGTCAAGTTACCTTGTCTTACCAGGTCTCTTAGCAGGCTCGTGGGGGATTCTACAGTGTAGTGTGCTGTACTTGTTGGAAACACCTGGTTTGGGACAGAGACGCGGTAATTTTGGCTGCGATGTTGATGCCTGTGATGGACACAGAGGTTCGTCCTGATGTGAAGTTGCAGAATCCTGAAATTGAAGTTGCCTCTTCTCACCAGGTCTCTTACCAGACTTGTGTGGGATACTGGTGTACTGTACTTCCGTGTATGAGGGTGGTGGCAGAGAAGTATGAAGCACACAGGGATTTGGGATGGCAGCTTTTGAGAGAACCCTCTGCTGTGTTGGCATTTTTGTATTGAACCAGATTTACCTCTTTATCTTGCTTGCAAATGAATGCTGTGAGGGATTTGATATTTATATTGCTGTGTTATGGGATCACAATCTTTATAGAGATACACTTAATGAATGACTTTTGATACACAGTAAATGTATTTCCAAGTGTAATGTTTAAAGTGTAAAGTAAAGTGTGATGTTTTAAAGAGTGATGGGACCTGCCTCGTTGATACCTTCATCCTCAAATGTGCATATATTCTAGTATAGTGCACTCCACATCATGCATTATTTGTACTGTTAAATGTAACATTATTGGTGGAACCAAGATTATGCATAATGTAAAAGAAAAAATATAATACAAGTTCATTGCTCATTATCATTGTATTGCATACAGTATAATGTGCAGTTTTTCCTCGGAACCCTTGTGGATGTACATTTTAGCAGCCCTTAGTTTGGAAGTTGAAGGACTTCCAGTAGATCTACTCCACCCCAAGCAGCTCTTCTTCCTGTGGGTTCTTGAGGATGGGCATCAGGGACACAAAATTGGTGCTCAAAAGTTGTAGTAGTTTGGTTAATAAATAGTGGGAGTGGTAGAACTTGTGGCTGTGGCAGTCATTACTCAGTATTATCGCACACTGCACACTGTGCAATATAACTTTATAACTAAGCACTGCACCATCGTCAATGGCATCGCCATCGGATGTCTTGCAGTGTGCGATAATACTGAGTAATGACTGCTACATTGTGGGGTCTGTCAGTCGTAGAGAACTCCACGTGATTGATAGTGTCCATGATCCAGCTATCACCTCGAAATCAGCAGGGAGATAACTCCCTGGTTGTTGGAAATCCACTTTCTTTGCCGATGCCCTGTAATTGTTCCAGTATCTATTGCGAAACAGTTATTGTTTAGGTACAAGACCTGTATTTTTGCTGTCTTTGTTTCAATTTTCTCTTTTGTTCAGAGGAGGAGACATGGGGTCTCCTCTTGACGCACATCAGTCAACAGCTGCGCCGCTCAGTGAAACCACAGCGGTACGTACGTACCATGGTATGTTCATGTACGTACTGGGATGACTGATGTTGACAATGACATACATCTCATCGTTGTGATTCATTGGTGTTCTTCGCAGTCTGGGCATACTTCATCCAACTGAACTTTCTTTTCCGTGCTGCTCTTTTCTTGGGTGATTCTTGACCAAGACACCTGCCAAAGAGGGTGTATCCCCACTTGGACTCATACTTTTTGATGAAAGATCTGGCAGATTTGTCATGGTCATGGAGAGCAGCAACTGCCTTGGAAATCTGAAGACAAATATCAGTTGGAATCAAATGTTGGTCAGTATCGTCTGTGAGTTTTACCAGAAGAAGAGCAAACTGTTCCACTTCTTCAAACCCTGGAAGATTGAGATATTGAGGGCCCATTAAAAGATCTTCCACACTGCTGGGTTTACTTGCTCTGTGATGACTTCAGACTTGACCAGAGACATATGATTGACACTGAGTTTAGTTGGAATCAAATGTTGGTCAGTATCGTCTGCGAGTTTTACCAGAAAAAGAGCAAGCTGTTCCACTTCTTCAAACCCTGGAAGATGGAGATGTTGAGGGCCCATGAAAACATCTTCCACTGCTGGGTTGGCTTGCTCTGTGATGACTTCAGACTTGACCAGAGATGCATGGTTGACACTTATGTCGTCTATGGGGTCAAAGCCTTAGTCCTGCTCCGACTCATCTTTGATGCCCTTGTCATTATTGTCTGCAGTGTCCTCTTCATCTGGCTTGTCTTTTTCCTCCTCTCCAAGCTGCTGCTCTTTCTCTACTGGAAAAAAAAAAAAACAATGCAAAGAAAAGGGGGATAAAAATTGAATTAATATTTTATTTGTCACATACACATTAACATATTGATACTGGTGAAATACATCTTTGCATTTAGTATTTTTAACACAGCTATGCTGAAGATTATCAAGGCAATTCTTTACTTTTGTGGCTTTTCTGTTGTGTAGTTGTCTTCCCCATCGTGTTAAAAAAAAATCTGTTACTCGCTTGACCCAATGGTTGTGGACAAACACCCTCAACATCCTTCAGCCTTGAATTTGCTCATCAGGCTGGTCTGGAAGGGACATTGGTGAGACAAAATTTGGCTCAAAAAGCTCCTGTGGCCCAAACAACACCCGGGCTTGGTGGTTCAGCCGTGAATTTGCTGTGGGTTCAAGAGTGTCGTCACCTGAGGTCTTTGCGCCTTGGCGAGTTTGCGTGCCTCCATTTGTTTGTTCCACTGCACTGCAAATGCAATGAGTGATACCTGATAGAACAAATAATGACATGAGAGAAACAAATATTAATATGTTTTTCTACTTTCTAACAGTCGTTATTCAGAATCTTCCCATGTCAAGTTTCTTTTTTGCCACATTTCCATTCATGTAAGAAGAGAAAGACAAAAGAAATTTTTAATATTTGTCAAAGGAATGAATATAAAGGTTAAATTCCTTTTTGTATTACATCACAAGTTGCGTTCGCTGGTAAGAGTACTCCGGGGCTGGGATGATGTGTTGATCCCCATCTATCTGCCTCAGGAGGAGGAGGGCAAGGTCTACAGCTTCTTGACATACTGCGATCAGGGCTGCCCTTTGAAAATCTCACTAATGTTCATACAAAGCTGATTTGGGAGCAGTGTGCTGGGCTTGTTTTCTTCAAATTAAAACAACTTCTTTTTTAGGTGAAGTTGCAGGATTGTCCAGTGTAACAGAATTATCATAGTCAAGTTACCTTGTCTTATCAGGTCTCTTAGCAGGCTCGTGGGGGATTCTACAGTGTAGTGTGCTGTACTTGTTGGAAACACCTGGTTTGGGACAGAGATGCGGTAATTTTGGCTGCGATGTTGATGCCTGTGACGGACACAGAGGTTCGTCCTGATGTGAAGTTGCAGAATCCTGAAATTGAAGTTGCCTCTTCTTACCAGACTTGTGTGGGATGCTGGTGTGCTGTACTTCTGTGTACGAGGATGATGGCAGAGAAGGGGGAAGCACACATGGCTTGGGGATAGCAGCTTTTGAGAGAACCCTCTGCTGTGTTGGCATTTTTGTATTGAACCAGATTTACCTCTTTATCTTGCTTGCAAATGAATGCTGTGAGGGATTTGATATTTATATTGCTGTGTATTGGGATCACGATCTTTATAGAGATACACTTAATGAATGACTTTTGATACACAGTAAATGTATTTCCAAGTGTAATGTTTAAAGTGCAAAGTAAAGTGTGATGTTTTAAAGAGTGATGGGACCTTCCTCGTTGATACCTTCATCCTCAAATGTGCATATATTCTAGTATAGTGCGCTCCACATCATGCATCATTTGTACTGTTAAATGTAACATTTTTGGTGGAACCAAGATTATGCATAATGTAAAAGAAAAAATATAATACGAGTTCATTGCTCATTATCATTGTATTGCATACAGTATAATGTGCAGTTTTTCCTGTGGATGTACATTTTAGCAGCCCTTAGTTTGGAAGTTGAAGGACTTCCAGTAGATCTACTCCACCCCAAGCAGCTCTTCTTCCTGTGGGTTCTTGAGGATGGGCATCAGGGACACAAAATTGGTGCTCAAAGTTTGTAGTAGTTTGGTTAATAAATAGTGGGTGTGGTAGAACTTGTGGCTGTGGCAGTCATTACTCAGTATTATCGCACACTGCACACTGTGCAATATAACTTTATAACTAAGCACTGCACAATCGTCAACGGCATCGCCATCGGATGTCTTGCAGTGTGCGATAATACTGAATAATGACTGCCACATTGTGGGGTCTGTCAGTCGTAGAGAACTCCACGTGATTGATAGTGTCCATGATCCAGCTACTCACCTCGAAATCAGCAGGGAGATAACTCCCTGGTTGTTGGAAATCCACTTTCTTTGCCGATGCCCTGTAATTGTTCCAGTATCTATTGCGAAACAGTTATTGTTTAGGTACAAGACCTGTGTTTTTGCTGTCTTTGTTTCAATTTTCTCTTTTGTTCAGAAGAGGAGACACAGGGTCTCCTCTTGACGCACATCAGTCAACAGCTGCACCGCTCAGTGAAACCACAGCGGTACGTACGTACCATGGTATGTTCATGTATGTACTGGGATGACTGATATTGACAATGACATACATCTCATTGTTGCGATTCATTGGTGTTCTTCGCAGTCTAGGCATACTTCATCCAACTGAACTTTCTTTTCCGTGCTGCTCTTTTCTTGGGTGATTCTTGACCAAGACACCTGCCAAAGAGGGTGTATCCCCACTTGGACTCATACTTTTTGATGAAAGATCTGGCAGATTTGTCATGGTCATGGAGAGCAGCAACTGCCTTGGAAATCTGAAGACAAAAATCAGTTGGAATCAAATGTTGGTCAGTATTGTCTGTGAGTTTTACCAGAAGAAGAGCAAACTGTTCCACTTCTTCAAACCCTGGAAGATTGAGATATTGAGGGCCCATTAAAAGATCTTCCACACTGCTGGGTTTACTTGCTCTGTGATGACTTCAGACTTGACCAGACACACATGATTGACACTGAGTTTAGTTTGAATCAAATGTTGGTCAGTATCGTCTGCGAGTTTTACCAGAAAAAGAGCAAGCTGTTCCACTTCTTCAAACCCTGGAAGATGGAGATGTTGAGGGCCCATGAAAACATCTTCCACTGCTGGGTTGGCTTGCTCTGTGATGACTTCAGACTTGACCAGAGATGCATGGTTGACACTTATGTCGTCTATGGGATCAAAGCCTTAGTCCTGCTCCGACTCATCTTTGATGCCCTTGTCATTATTGTCTGCAGTGTTCTCTTCATCTGGCTTGTCTTTTTCCTCCTCTCCAAGCTGCTGCTCTTTCTCTACTGGAAAAAAAAATGAAAAGAAAAGGGGGATAAAAATTGAATTTATTTTGTTTGTCACATGCACATTAACATATTGATATTGGTGAAATACATCTTTGCATTTAGTATTTTTAACACAGCTATACTGAAGATTATCAAGGCAATTCTTTACTTTTGTGGCTTTTCTGTTGTGTAGTTGTCTTCCCCATCGTGTTAAAAAAAAATCTGTTACTCGCTTGACCCAATGGTTGTGGACAAACACCCTCAACATCCTTCAGCCTTGAATTTGCTCTTCAGGCTGGTCTGGAAGGGACATTGGTGAGACAAAATTTGGCTAAAAAAGCTCCTGTGGCCCAAACAACACCCGGGCTTGGTGGTTCAGCCTTGAATTTGCTGTGGGTTCAAGAGGGTCGTCACCTGAGAGTACGTGTATATCTTTTCCTCAAACCTCCACATTTGGGCACATGACCGGCTGCACAAGGCTTGGATGATGCATTTGGCATGTGGAATTTAGGGGTGGGGGCTGGTGGTGGAGGTCTTGGTACAAAGATGATGACACCACTAGTTAATGGTCGAAGGGAAACAGACTGTGGAACTGGCTGTGAGGGAAGGACAACAAGGATTGGAGCACCAGAAGCCTTGGGTCTGGGCTGGAGAGGTGGCGAGGGAGAACTGGTGGTAGGTGCACAAGACAATGAATCGGCAGGGTCTGCAACCTTGGCTTCAGATACCATATCAAAGTCTAGTCTTCTCTTTTCCCCTTACACCTTTTACACAAATGTGCATGACAAACAAAAGATGTGATGGGACACCCTACTACAAAATTTTACATGAATGGGACTGGCAAATGTTTCAGGCTGCACCAAAAGATATAGTGCAGAAAATCGTAAGTTTGGAGCATGAAGTTCAGACATGAAGTTCATCGTTACGCAACATCTTCACAACAATGTAGAGTAAGCATGATTCTATAATCTGTAATTTGGTATGCTTGAACGAACCTCAATGAACCAAACTTTGTCTTTTGTGCTGCTGAAGTTGAAGGCGAGTCCTGCCCCAGACACTTACCGAACAGGGTGTAACCCCATTTAGATTTGTATGTCATGATGAAAGACTTTGCCGATTTATCGTGGTCGTGGAGGGCAGCAAGGCCGGTTGATATTTGGTTGCGTAACTCAGTGGGCAACATATGCCGATTGCTGGAGTCCTCGAGCTAAACAAGAAGAAGGGCCAGGCGCTCGACCTCCTCATAACCTGGCAATTGGAGATGGGGCTTTGATGAGAGGACATCATCCAGTGCTGGGTTGGATGGCTCAGCAGCGTCGGTCTTAACCCATGCTGAATGTTTTGGGCAGAGCTCATCAATGGGGTCAGGATTGGCCACGATCCTATCAAACTCGCCACATGGAGATGGCATGTATGATGCTTGACCTCCACAGCTCTCCTCCTGCTCTCCTTGCTTCTGTCTCAGCAGTTTTTGGATCCAGCCAAACAATATCTACTTCCGGCTTGTTATCTTTAATTGAATGTCATATTCCTCTGCTTCTTTAGAGGGCTTGAGCAATACTACTCCATCCTTGAACTGGCGAATTTTGGGATATAGATGTACCCTCATAGGCCTGTCAAGATGTTGTTTTAGAGTGAACACCTTCTCACAATGTTCACATTTAACTGATTTTTCCTCATGTGTCTTCAAATGATGGCTGTAATTTGATTTCACATGGAATGTCATGTGACACTTAGAGCACTTTTGGGTTGTCTTCATCTTGCTCTATCTACATGGAAAAAATACGGATGGGATAAACTCAAAGATCTAACAAGTGAAACTACAAGAGCTTGACAAAAATAAGAAATTCATGGACTCGGAACCAGACAGTTCGAGGTTCTGAATCTGGTTATACTTATAATCATACAATTACAAAAAATGAATGTCCTCGGTGTGTCACGACTGGGTAATAAAAGTGCCAAGAATAGAGGTATTACTTAGTCTTTAGAATGGTGTGGCATCTGAGCATGAGTTCTTTGCGTGAATTAGAAAAGCAAGTGGAAGCTCTGCAAGATGTAACGAGCAACCGTCGGGGTATCAATCACTTCCGATATGCTACACCACTCGCAATCTACAAACACTTTCACATACACAAAACAACAGAAAATCACCCAAATAAATGCTCTACTCACCAATTTCACATTCACTGATGTTCAGTATTATGCTAAAATCCAATAAAGATCAGTAAACATTCTCCAAAGCACCCTCGGTAGTGTGAAAAGACAGTTTTGAAGGTCCTATTGTTTTGACCAAACTTCCCTTTCACAAATGAAAAGTGACAACATACATGCCTTTCTCAACACACGTTAGGGATTTGTCCGTTGAGCGACTCTGCTCCATCTTTTTTTTGTATTTCTGGATTTTATTGATCAGATCAAAAAACATCGTGCTTTTTCACAGGTCATATGTCAAAAACATTTTTGACGTCACAAAACAGAAGTTTGATAGCATACAATAATAGTAAAACTACCAGGCGTCTGATCCTTTTTTGGACTACAGTCTCTAACACACGTTAACACCAATAATTCTAGAATCGTATACACAGACAACAAGGGGAAAAAAAGAAAAAAAAAATAGCCTTCAATGGAAACACTAAATATTACCAAAGACCAGACAAAACAAACCTAAGGCGCAAGAAAACACACTACAATCTTAAGAAAAAAAAAAAAAAAAAAACAAGAAAAAACAAATCAAAGATACTATTCACCTGGCTCATTTATGCACTCTCCATAACTTCCTTTCTACGATAACATAATTATACACCCAGCCCTGGGCTGAAGATGCGAAGTCTCCTGTCCCTTCTCCTGGCATTGGGGGGGGGGGGGGGGTATTCGACGCTGCAATCTTTGAGGTGATAATGCAGGACAGAATAATTGTTTCATAAACATAAACTACAGTGAATGCCATGACAGGAGAGAGAGAGAGAGAGAGGGGGGGGGAGGGAATTAGAAAAAGGAGTATAAACCGTGGTGAGGAAGAAAGGACCATCAGAGCAAGGGAAAGGAAGAAGAAAGTGGGAAGGGCATTTGACTTTCTATAAAGATATAATTTGTTCTATTTTCCTCCACTTTGCCCCATGCAAATCAAATTTATTTTTGCTTTTAGCTATTTCTTCTTCAATCAAACTATATTTTTTTACATATTGCACAAAATGTTGCCTTTGAGGACATAAACTTTGATGCTTACAACTTAAAATAAATTGTTTACCTAATAATATGAAATTGTATGAAAAAACAAAATCGTTCCTCGGATGTATAACACCATATAACACCTTTTGACATGAAAACAATTGCAAGGAATCAATTTTGCTTTTTTCCTCTTCAAAAATGATTCCCAGAATACGAACACCTTCCGTCAATCAAAAAACAAATGTTCTATTGTCTCCGGTTCACTTTTACAAAAGGAACATCTTGAGTCATCTTTTCTCCCTATTCGAACAAGCCACAAATTAACGGGGATCAAATTATTCAGTATCTTATATTGCGTTATTCTTAATTTTGTATCAATTGTCAAACTGGCTGGTAATTTGAAAAGAGATTGAACATCTTCAAATCCAATGTCATACATAACGTCAAAACGATCAAACACACTAGATTTTCCAGGGTTATTCAAATGCAGATATATATTATATAAATGCTTTGTTGTTACGTTATGTAATTCCAACCATCTACCCTGAACCCAGATTAAAGGAATAATACTCAGGGGTTTAATAAAGGGGTGATAGTTTTGACGAAGAAAAAAAAGCTTCCATTTCCTTGGCATCTTCTTGAAACAATCAAGAAGAGTGAAATACTGAGTAAACTGTAAACCTTTACCCTTACAATCCTTCCAACGCAGAGGTTGGCCGTACTCATCTAACATATCAGTTACCTTCAAAAAACCTTTCTCTACTATATGTTTATTAAACATAGACTTCCCGTGAAACAAAATGTATTTATTATTCCAGATTATTTGATTGGGTATGCTTGATTCTCTGTTCTTAAGGAGGGACCACGTTTCTAATACCTTTAAAAACCACCATGAAACATTAATCTTTAACTTTGAAACATCAAAGTTGCAGAAGAACAAAAATTCTCCTCCTACAGATGCTAACAAATTCAAATTTTGCTAACAAATGCTAACAAATTCGTCTTGCATTGTTGGCCCGACTTCTTGTACTCGCTCTTGCATTGTCAAGACAGAATGCTCTGTGCTCACAACATCCAGGGGACTTCCTGTAGATAACGAAAAATCGTCTGCTCCATCATCTTCAATGTGAGCACAATTCTCTCCCTTCAAAGCGAGTGACCACACTTTTTGGCTTCAGCCTTTGGCTTCAGCCTCCGCAGTCTTTGAATCCCTCCATATCTTGTCGACTACCTTCTTCTTCTCCTCCATTTTCCAGATGTGATCCCCCTCTGCAGCGTTTCACATCTAGGCCTCTCCATCTCGATGTAGAGGAATCTTGGGGTAAAAGTGAAGCTTTGCATGCCGATCAAGATGTTGCTTGAGTGTAAAACAGCTCCTGCGTTGCTTGCACTTATACCCCCGCTCCTCATGAATTTTGCGGTGTCTTGTGAGATTCGATTTCACCCCAAACTTCATCCCACACTCTGGGCACTCCTGTAGCACCATATGTACTTGCTACTTGTTTTTTGATGGTTGAAGGGAAACACCATGTATTTTCATGTGAGCACAATTCTCCCCCTCCAAAGTGAGTGACCACACTTTTTGGCTTCAGCCTCCGCAGTCTTTGAATCCCTACATATCTTGTTGACTACCTTCTTCTTCTCCTCCATTTTCCAGATGTGATCCCCCTCTTCAGTGTTTCACATCTAGGCCTCTCCATCTCGATGTAGAGGAATCTTGGGGTAAAAGTGAAGCTTTGCATGCCGATCAAGATGTTGCTTGAGTGTAAAACAGCTCCCACGTTGCTTGCACTTATACCCCCGCTCCTCATGAATTTTGTGGTGTCTTGTGAGATTCGATTTCACCCCAAACTTCATCCCACACTCTGGGCACTCCTGTAACACCATATGTACTTGCTACTTGTTTTTTGATGGTTGAAGGGAAACACCATGTATTTTCATGTGAGCACAATTCTCCCCCTCCAAAGCGAGTGACCACACTTTTTGGCTTCAGCCTCCGCAGTCTTTGAATCCCTCCATATCTTGTCGACTACCTTCTTCTTCTCCTCCATTTTCCAGATGTGATCCCCCTCTGCAGTGTTTCACATCTAGGCCTCTCCATCTCGATGTAGAGGAATCTTGGGGTAAAAGTGAAGCTTTGCATGCCGATCAAGATGTTGCTTGAGTGTAAAACAGCTCCCGCGTTGCTTGCACTTATACCCCCGCTCCTCATGAATTTTGCGGTGTCTTGTGAGATTCGATTTCACCCCAAACTTCATCCCACACTCTGGGCACTCCTGTAGCACCATATGTACTTGCTACTTGTTTTTTGATGGTTGAAGGGAAACACCATGTATTTTCATGTGAGCACAATTCTCCCCCTCCAAAGCGAGTGACCACACTTTTTGGCTTCAGCCTCCACAGTCTTTGAATCCCTCCATATCTTGTCGACTACCTTCTTCTTCTCCTCCATTTTCCAGATGTGATCCCCCTCTGCAGTGTTTCACATCTAGGCCTCTCCATCTCGATGTAGAGGAATCTTGGGGTAAAAGTGAAGCTTTGCATGCCGATCAAGATGTTGCTTGAGTGTAAAACAGCTCCCACGTTGCTTGCACTTATACCCCCGCTCCTCATGAATTTTGCGGTGTCTTGTGAGATTCGATTTCACCCCAAACTTCATCCCACACCCTGGGCACTCCTGTAGCACATATGTACTTGCTACTTGTTTTTTGATGGCTGAAGGGAAACACCATGTATTTTCATGTGCCGGGTGAGATTTGACTTATGTGTGAAACTTTGTGCACATTCTGGGCATTTGAAGAGCTGTATGGAATTTAATTAAAAAAAAAAAAAATCTCACCAGCCAGGGTCAGTAAATGGGCATCTTCGCTGAAGGCACCCCAGCATCTTCAGGATCACCTGAAGGCTTCATGATCTGCTTTGGCTTGGTTGCCATTTGCTCCTTCTTCAAGCGCTTGTCCACTTTGTCTTTCAGGATGATATATTCACATACACACTGGAGAAGCTGTTCTTTCTGCCAGCTGTGGAGAGAATGCTTGTCTCCCTTTCCCTTGTACTCTCCAAGCAGCCAGCAAATCCATCCAACATCATTCTCCATCAGCCAGTGAAATGTCTTTCCCTTGTACTGGCCCCATGTAATCTTGATTTGGGCCCTCTACATATCTTCGGCTCCCAAACCTGCGCTGACGGATCTGGCTTGTCTCTCAGCAGTGTGGGGATCAAACCACACAGCAAAAGTCAAAATGTGGGATGAAAATAAGTAAAAAGGCAAGATGGGTCGTCATGATGCTCCTTGGGGGAATGGCCTACCTCCGGAGGCCGTCGCAAATGGTGGCAAGCAAGGCATGATGGGGCGTCATGATGCTCCTAGGGGGAATCGCCTACCTCCGGAAACCTAGGTGAAAGATCGCAAGTAGATACAATGACAGGGCCTCTTCCAGCAAAGAACCTAGCTCTTGGGGCCGAGGCGGAAGACATGATGCATCACAAGGATGGACCAGCTGTGGAGGTTTCTGGGAGTGCTGACCAACTGGAAGTTGCTTGGGTTGATGGGGCGTCATGCTCCTTGGGGGAATGGCCTACCTCCGGAGGCCGTGGCAAATGGTGGCGAGCAAGGCAAGATGGGGCGTCATGATGCTCCTTGGGGGAATGGCCTACCTCCGGAGGCCGTGTCGACTACCTTCTTCTTCTCCTCCATTTTCCAGATGTGATCCCCCTCTGCAGTGTTTCACATCTAGGCCTCTCCATCTCGATGTAGAGGAATCTTGGGGTAAAAGTGAAGCTTTGCATGCCGATCAAGATGTTGCTTGAGTGTAAAACAGCTCCCGCGTTGCTTGCACTTATACCCCCGCTCCTCATGAATTTTGCGTTGTCTTGTGAGATTCGATTTCACCCCAAACTTCATCCCACACTCTGGGCACTCCTGTAGCACCATATGTACTTGCTACTTGTTTTTTGATGGTTGAAGGGAAACACCATGTATTTTCATGTGAGCACAATTCTCCCCCTCCAAAGCGAGTGACCACTCTTTTTGGCTTCAGCCTCCACAGTCTTTGAATCCCTCCATATCTTGTCGACTACCTTCTTCTTCTCCTCCATTTTCCAGATGTGATCCCCCTCTGCAGTGTTTCACATCTAGGCCTCTCCATCTCGATGTAGAGGAATCTTGGGGTAAAAGTGAAGCTTTGCATGCCGATCAAGATGTTGCTTGAGTGTAAAACAGCTCCCGCGTTGCTTGCACTTACACCCCCGCTCCTCATGAATTTTGCGGTGTCTTGTGAGATTCGATTTCACCCCAAACTTCATCCCATACTCTGGGCACTCCTGTAGCACCATATGTACTTGCTACTTGTTTTTTGTTGGTTGAAGGGAAACACCATGTATTTTCATGTGAGCACAATTCTCCCCTCCAAAGCGAGTGAACACACTTTTTGGCTTCAGCCTCCGCAGTCTTTGAATCCCTCCATATCTTGTCGACTACCTTCTTCTTCTCCTCCATTTTCCAGATGTGATCCCCCTCTGCAGTGTTTCACATCTAGGCCTCTCCATCTCGATGTAGAGGAATCTTGGGGTAAAAGTGAAGCTTTGCATGCCGATCAAGATGTTGCTTGAGTGTAAAACAGCTCCCACGTTGCTTGCACTTATACCCCCGCTCCTCATGAATTTTGCGGTGTCTTGTGAGATTCGATTTCACCCCAAACTTCATCCCACACCCTGGGCACTCCTGTAGCACATATGTACTTGCTACTTGTTTTTTGATGGCTGAAGGGAAACATCATGTATTTTCATGTGCCGGGTGAGATTTGACTTATGTGTGAAACTTTGTGCACATTCTGGGCATTTGAAGAGCTGTATGGAATTTAATTAAAAAAAAAAAAAAATCTCACCAGCCAGGGTCAGTAAATGGGCATCTTCGCTGAAGGCACCCCCAGCATCTTCAGGATCACCTGAAGGCTTCATGATCTGCTTTGGCTTGGTTGCCATTTGCTCCTTCTTCAAGCGCTTGTCCACTTTGTCTTTCAGGATGATATATTCACATACACACTGGAGAAGCTGTTCTTTCTGCCAGCTGTGGAGAGAATGCTTGTCTCCCTTTCCCTTGTACTCTCCAAGTAGCCAGCAAATCCATCCAACATCATTCTCCATCAGCCAGTGAAATGTCTTTCCCTTGTACTGGCCCCATGTAATCTTGATTGGGCCCTCTACATATCTTCGGCTCCCAAACCTGCGCTGACGGATCTGGCTTGTCTCTCAGCAGTGTGGGGATCAAACCACACAGCAAAAGTCAAAATGTGGGATGAAAATAAGTAAAAAGGCAAGATGGGGCGTCATGATGCTCCTTGGGGCAATTCCACGGTAACTAGGACACAGGTGCCAAAAATTCAAAATGATATTTGTTTCAAACACCATACATTTTCAGACAGTACTCGAGTTGAAGTTTTAAGAATCATTATGTTTTTCAATAAAAGCGGCCATTTTGATTTTCAAAATGGCTGCCAAAATATGCCTATAACTCAATGGTGAAAAGAGTGTATTGTCGCATAACTTACTCTCTGTATATCCACTTTATTAGTACTCTAAACAACAATCTTTCATATGTATGCAGTTACCAGAGAAGTCTTTTACCACACGATGGAAAAAAAAGCTGGTAGCTTTAAAGAATTTGATAAAAACTGTTAATTACTTTGATAATGATGGATGTAACGTCAGTTACCAAAAACAAGGAATTTTTAAGTTTATTCATCAAAGGAAGTGAGCTGTATGATGTAACTTCGGATTTCTAATGTATGCCCATATGCCTTTATTTCAATACCAGAAATAAGGATACTTGGCATACTGGAGAGTCAAAATGAACACTACAAAATGTGTAACGTCAGTTACCGAAACGTCATACACGAGTATGTAACATCAGTTACCATGACAGTAATTATAACTGAGGCAAATTTTTTGACTTTTGGCCATTTCAATACATCTGGGAAGTCAACTTACAACAAAGAGCAGCAATCCCTTTCATAGGAAGTAATGTCATTACCATGGTATGTCCATGGATACCAGGTATTTTTTTAATATTTTTTTTATTTCTAAATTCATTTATTCATTCATTTACCATGATTATCTTTTTTTTTTTTGGGGGGGGGGGCTTGAGCTTTCGATTTTTGATTCAGCACAAGTTTAAGGTTAAATAATCTGGAAGTTTAGTTTGCCAAATGCAGTATATGCACTCAAATTAGTACATTCCCAGTCCTACGGGATGATAAAGCTACCAAAGTTTGTAGGCCTAATCAGTGACATGATTGCATGTTAACCACATTTTCTATAAAAAAAAAAAAAAAAACTTCTGCACAGCTGTATACCAACAGTTTAACAATCTTCACCAATGTTTGCTTTCGCTGGCATTTTTCTTTCTTTTTTTTTCAGGAAGCTTAGTCAAGTTTCTACCTCAAGGCAAATGCACAAACAGATATTTCTTCTCTTGCACTTTAAATGTGTGGTGTAGTTAACATGGCTCATCTTGTATTATATGGTATGTAAGGCATGTACTAATTATTGTTTGAAACTTAACACTGATGTTGCTCAAAGTGAGAGAGGATTCTATAGGGCTTTAAAAAAAAAATTGTTCATACAGTGTGTATTTGTTGATTACTTTATTCTATTCATGCAGGGACATTTTGTAATACAACACATGATAATTATGAACAGGAAGAGTTTTTAATATTGATTTTAATATTCTTTCATTGCAAAGTCCGATTTCTTGGTATCTCGAATGTATTTGCAAGCCGTGATATATCAGTGAAAAGGAAAAGAAAAACAGTTGAATTTCTTCAAGCTAGGAATGAAACAATAATGCTCTTTCGACCAAAAAAGCATTTATTTTTCTTCTTCACAGAGAAATATTAAAAGTGCGACACTTTTCATTTAAATCAGTTGATGATGGAGATCATCAGGAGTAAAATAAAGAAAAGAAGGAGAAATATTTCACAATAGATTTCATATATATTTATGCATATTTATGCATATTTATGAATTGATACATGTTTTTTACCCCATGACCTGGAAGATATTTTGATATTTTTTTCAAGCACAAAAATATCCATGTTTTGTGTAGTACTACAAGGGCAATTCCGTAAATACGGACGTACATTTCACAGCCTTTAATGACATTTGACAAAAAAGCAAATGTTATTAAGACAAGTTTTTTCCTACCAAAAGATGTACCTCTACGAAAAGAAAACATTCACCTAAAATTTTTGGGCAGCACCCTTCCTGTGACCTTGAAAAAGTGGGAAAACACCCTCTGGTTGGACGTACAAAAATGGACGCTGTTTTCCAATCTCTTGATTTCAAATAAAAAATTCTGTGATTTATTCAGATTTTTTCTTCAAACTCAGGTATGACTGTAGAAAGGAGATGTCAAATGATAGTAAGGTACCAAAATCAAGCTTTGTTTATTCATTCATATGGAGATATTCTACATTTTATCATCGTGACGGACGTACACGGTTGGACGTACAATTTGTCCGCGATGGACGTACATGTATTATACATATGGAAATTGAGCATTTTTATCATATATTTAACCACAATTAAATATCACTCTCTTTAATATGAGCTGGCATTTATCAAAAAGAAATACACAAGCCAAACTTATTTTTTCTTTGTATTTCCTTGTTTTTCTATCTTATCATACATTTTTTTGTATTGCTATGTAAATTTTGAGAGCCATCGCTCAATATGTCCTTGACATACCAAAGTAAACTAAGCCAGAGTGAAAGTTGTTACAATACTCCTCATAAAGTAACTCATTTAAGGTAATATCTATATCAAAATGGGGGGGGGGGGTTAAAACAAACAAGTTATTATGATGAATGGATATATCTTCGACCACATCATGTACGTACTACATGAGAGTTGACATGACATCAAACACTGAACAAGTGGTTGCAAAAAAAAAAAATGAACAAGAATAGGTAAATGTACATGTATATACAGTACCTAAAAAGGACTGGCAGTGTGACTTAAGATTAATACTTTCATATACAATAGTTTTAATTCTAAACAAAGAGAAAACGAAGTCATGATGTGTACATGTATGTAATCATACACATGAAAAACTAGTGTAGGATTGATGTATGCAGTAAGTACAAAGCACAATATAAGAGGTAACACAAGTATAATATCAGGCTTAAACCTGGAAACTACAGAAAGTTGAAATACTACAAAAAAGTCTTAAACTACGGTTAGAACTAGTATATAGTATCCAGTGACGGGTTATTACACAAAAGTAAAGTTCATGTACATTATCACATGTATAACAAACAAAAAGAGCATTTCATTTGATACAAATTAAAAGCAGAACATACCTTGTTTCTTAAATTTTGGAATTACAGCCATGCATGATTGTAGTACTCTCCTTAAGAGCAGTTTTCTTTTACATGAATGGAACTGTATATTGACTTGGTATGATTACTAATACTATGGATAATCATGATTGAATAAATGCATAAAACAGTCTGTTAATTTACCAACAATTTAAATGTCTGTGAAGAACTTTGCAAAGTCTGGGGAGGAAACACCAAACCATAAGAAGTTGAATGGATTCATACATAGTCCAATTTTGGAACATTTGAGGAGTTGAGATAATTTGCCTCTTACTTACATGTATATAAATGTTATTTTCCCCTTGCAAAATTGAAATAGATTAAGTGGGTGAATTAGTCATCATCCAGCAAAGTGTTGCAGTACATATTTGACTTCCTCCTGTAATTGGAAACAATATGCCTAGAATGTGAAACTGAATTGACCCCTATTTCCAGCAACTACAGGTGCTGCTATTTTTTGGACAACATCTTTTTTGAGGTAGAATATCTGATCTGGTGGCTCTGGCCATCTCCAGAATCCCCCTGCTGGGTGCATGACATTGACCTTTACATCAGCATTGTTTGCCCCAAATTCCATGACTTCTCCAGGGAAGGATTCGCCTTGGTAATCTACCAACACCCAGTCTCCAATGTTTATTTCTAGGACTTCGCTCTCCTCGTCTGATGTTTCATACAGATCCATATCATCTATACTGTCAAGCGAATCATCTTGCTCGGTCTCTTCTCTTATTCGCACATGTCTGTAGTCTTGCGCACCTGAAACTTCGCTGACGAGCAAATGGTGTGAACCATTTGGAGTTACACAGTGAATCTTGTGTGTGTTTGGAACCGGGACTGTTGCTTCCCAATATGCCTCTGTTTCCTCTCTGTTCTTCATGATTTCATCCTTCGTGATGAACATCACCTTCACGGACGGATTTCGGTTTACAGCTGCCTCGTAGAAAGCGTATGGAGTTGATGCGCTTCCCATGTTGCTCCTCACAAACCTCCAAACTGATCCTTTCACTGCCCCACCCAGTCCATCTACTACTCCTTTCCCATGGGAGGTGGCAAAGAAATGCCACCTGAGTTTGAAATTGTTCTTCTCTTCCCACTTGGCCAGATTTGAAAACAAGAATCTTTGTTTAAATTGGGACCCAGCACCATCAGATACGACATTCATGGTAGAAATTGATGGGTATTTCTTCTTCAGCAGGGAGAAAATGCTTTCCATGAATGTTTTTACACTGAATTTATTATGCTGCAGTTCATCAGACACAATCACAATGCTCTCGTTTATCTTCTCAGTGATCCATGCATGAGCAGTAAATAGAGTAGCTTGTCCATGGCTCCAGTGAGCTGTCTGGATCTCATTTTGCTCAGTAAGGGTGGCGTTTTCTGAAAAGTCCACCTGAAGCAACACCTCATTTCCATCTACTTTCCTCTGAAGCTCACTGATGTACGTGCTCTGCTTCCGTTTGATATACACATGGATGAGGAAAGCCCGTAACTGCCGTTTCAACTCTTCAAATGCTTCTTTGGCTGTGGTGTGAATATCAACTCTGTGTGCTCCTTCTGTTGTTTGCCACTGGCTGTACTTGATTGGCATGTCTTCCTCTGCTGGTCTGAACATTTCAATTTTCTCCTTGCAGATGGAACATTCCTGAGACATGCACTGCTTTGCGCTTGCATCACACACAACAGAGTCGGTGAAGGTGGAAATGTTATCTGTCAACTGGGTACACTTGCTGAGGGGAACAAGAAGCAGCCGAACATTCTCATGATATGTACAAACACACACGTTGTGCGGAATGTCATCAAAGAGCTTGATGTGTTTTGGCCTCAGCTCACAGAACTTGCCTCTAGATATGGAAACTTCTTCCTCATTACAAAACAGGCTATGAGCTTCTGCCAGTGACATGAGCATGTACTTGGCCTGCTTGTAAGCTTTGATTTTTCTTCCATGCTCATCTTTGGATCTGATAATGACACGATCCTTGCGACCGGGAGCTTGCCAGGAGATATCATCTTTTTCATAGAACTGAAGGACTTTCTCTGTGACATCACTATCTAGGGATGGTCTTCCTGACTGGGAAGATCTTGAAGAGGGTTTGGTGAGTTCTAATCCAAGCTCTTCTGCTATTGCTGCTGCTATAGCCTTTCGTTTTCGTGGAGAACGAGGTAAAGCTGATCGAGCTCTTCTAACAGCTTTCCCCATTGCCTGACGTGTAGCATACACTTGTGCCTTGGAAGAATCACCATTGTCATCTTTCTTTTGCTCTTTCAGTTTTTGGCGATAGTTCTTGATGCGAGCATTTTCTTGGGCCCTGTGTATAGCCCAATCATGTTGTGACATTTTTCCTTTTGCCATCTTCCTCTGCTTTTCTTTCCGACGCCTGTCTTTCTGCAAATGGTCTGCATATTCCGCTGGATTTTCTTTCAGGCGGGCTCGCCTTCTTGCAGCCCTTTCTTTATGAGAAAAAGGCATCCCTGGGAGAAAGAGGAATCCAAATGACAAATATTCATACATGTACACCATATCAAAAAGGGAAGATACTTGAAATTAGAATCTCATAAATAGCATTTCCGGACTCTACTAATTGATTGATAGATTGACAAATTGTATTTTTGTTTCAAGCAAATACAAATATAATTAAAAATGGATATGAAACATACACAAGTACTGTACAACATAAGTTTTAAATCGATACAATGATTTACCCCTCCAAAAAAAAAAAATTATAAACTGTTCAATAAAAAACAAATATAAGGAATGACCAAATAATGACTGACCCCCTCCCCCGCCACAGATACTTGTACATTACTAAAAATATGTCTACACTGTATAATGTTCATCCTATAAAATGTAGAATTAACTGAAGTCTTTTAAAATGTGGTTTAAATATGAATACTACCATTATTCAAACAATAGGAAACTGTACTCACCCAAGTATGCTTTGAAGTCTTATTCACAGAGTTGCTGATGATGGGCGTAGTCAATGACTGCAGCTTGGTTGGTGCTACCAGGAAAAGTACATCAAGAAGGAATGTGCCTCCTACTTGATCATTTCAACTTATATTGGGCAAACTCCTGAAAGTGGCTAATAGTTTGAGACCATTATGTTGACCATGGATGGGCTTAAATTGCTCTTACTTGCCTTGAAATGTCAAATAACTTCTTTTAGACAGTCCATCTTCCTGTAGTGGCCCATTCATTTGGCCATACATGTTTTTAGTTTGTACTTGACTTTTTCTGTCCATTCAAATTCCTTAGTGTATTTTGTGAAACCCTACAAACGTCTTCTTTGTCCCTTCATTGATATATGTTCATCCCTTCTACCGAAGGCTGTTTACCTTTTTGACCACCAAACTCCACCAGCTTATCTGGTGTGTCATTTTTCTTATAGAATATCTTGACTTAATTATCATCACATCATCATTCAAACACAATTCAACCAACAACACACACACACCTTTCATAACAATCTATTTCCCACTATCCCAAACAATGTCACATACATTACCTGAAAAAAAAAAAACTCTTCCTTTTTCCACTAAAGCCCAAACTTTCGTGAATGAAGAAAGTTCAGACAGCTAATTCCAGTTCCATTCTAATTAGTGACTAATGAACTAATTAATCTGCCCCAGGTAACAATTTTGACCATCTCTCCAGTCATTGTCAACAAAGGAGAACAATTATACAAGATGCTTGGGCAAATTGAAATGGGGAAATGAGAGCTATATGACACCGCGATGGACGTACACATTAGGTGCGGTTGGACGTACAAAAAAAGTGTACGTCCAACCGCTCATTAATAACTTAATTAGCAGGAGTGAAAACAAAATTTTGTTACAAGTATGTAGATACCCTAAAGCTTATTTAGGATTGACATTATAACATCTGTTGAATACTTTGCTTTTCTGAAATCTTAAAAAAACTAGTTTTTTTGCGACGGACGTACAGGACCGTACATGTAATGCAATTAAGTGGCAATTAGTCATTAATAGAAAAATTAAATAAAAAATAAAATATTGCATTTATTAGAGCTGGATATAAACTACTTTTACCATAAAGAAAGAAACAATTCCATGAAGTCAGTTCTGGAAATACAGAAAAAATGTCAGGTATACCTTGTGTTTAAAAAAATACAATTGTCTGAAATGTCTCAACAAACTGAGGCATGATGACCTTGACCTTGGTCATACCTAATTGAAAGTCACAAATTTGGACAATTCATTGTCTCAGCTTTCATATGAGGTACAATTTAGGTTTAGCCTATGAGTTTTGAAATTTCACCCTGAGGTTGTCACATTTACGGAATTGCCCACAAGGTATTATGGGTGGAGCACTCTATGTAGATAAAAACTTTCCTGTTCATTAAAAAACACAAACAAACAAACAAACAAAAAAGCCCTTAGTCATGTCATTATATTTATTCTTGGAACTGCTTAATCTATTAATGGCTCTGTGTAATCATAAATGTTGAATAAAAATTAAATCTTCAGACAAATGTCAAGAAATATCCTCTTGCGCATTTACAATATTTTTGCCCAACTGTACTATGGCATGGGGGGGGGGGGTTCCCCCTATTAGGGCCCACCCAATATCATTTGTGTCTTTAGATTTTGTTTTAATTTGTTGCTGTAGTTGCCTGGGATTGTCACTGGTACATTGCAGCAGTATAATAACCTGTTAAATAAATTAGTTCTCTGTAAACCCCACAGCAAAGTATGTGTAACGTCAGTTACGTAACGTCAGTTACTGACATGTTTACCTTTAAGTTTTCATAGAACACAAAGAAAATGGACTACTGTTTCATTTCATTGTGTATTTATGACTGATGAACCAAGGTATGACTCCATATCAACCAAATCATTCTGAATGGTCAGAATTATGAAATATCACATAGCTATTCCCAATCATGATTTTGCATGTGTAAACCCTATGGCAAATGTAAGCGTAACGTCAGTTACGTAACGTCAGTTACCGTCATGCCTTCACTGAAATTGGCATGGTGGTAAAAGGAGACAACTAAAGTGCACATTATTTTGCACACCTGTTCCTAAGAACCTAGGTGTATTGCCATATTAAACACATAAAGGCTAAAAGTCAGGGACATGAGATATTTCCATTTACATCTACACCATAATTTCCCATGTCCTTTTTCCGTAACGTCAGTTACCGACACATTTTCACTTGCTATGTGATAAGAAATGCAGTTTGAGAGAAAAACTTTCCACCAATTTCTTCCATCTCATGAACTTATAGTCATCAATGTTAATTGCAAGCCCAAGGTGCTTTCATTCACAAAACTACAAGGTAAACAATTTCATGAAAATCCTTACGTGTAACGTCAGTTACCGTGGAATTGCCCCTTGGGGGAATGGCCTACCTCCGGAGGCCGTCGCAAATGGTGGCAAGCAAGGCATGATGGGGCGTCATGATGCTCCTAGGGGGAATCGCCTACCTCCGGAAACCTAGGTGAAAGATCGCAAGTAGATACAATGACAGGGCCCTCTTCCAGCAAGGAACCTAGCTCTTGGGGCCGAGGCGGAAGACATGATGCATCACAAGGATGGACCAGCTGTGGAGGTTTCTGGGAGTGCTGACCAACTGGAAGTTGCTTGGGTTGATGGGGCGTCATGCTCCTTGGGGGAATGGCCTACCTCCGGAGGCCGTGGCAAATGGTGGCGAGCAAGGCAAGATGGGGCGTCATGATGCTCCTTGGGGGAATGGCCTACCTCCGGAGGCCGTGGCAAATGGTGGCGAGCAAGGCAAGATGGGCCATCATGTTGCTCCTTGGGGGAATGGCCTACCTCCGGAGGCCATGGCAAATGGTGGCGAGCAAGGCAAGATGGGGCGTCATGATGCTATTTGGGGGAATGGCCTACCTCCGGAGGCCATGGCAAATGGTGGCGAGCAAGGCAAGATGGGGCGTCATGATGCTCCTTGGGGGAATGGCCTACCTCCGGAGGCCGTGGCAAATGGTGGCGAGCAAGGCAAGATGGGGCGTCATGTTGCTCCTTGGGGGAATCGCCTACCTCCGGAAGCCTAGGTGAAAGATCGCAAGTAGACCCAATGACAGGGCCCTCTTCCAGCGAGGAACCTAGCTCTTGGGGCTGAGGCGGAAGACATGATGCATCACAAGGAGGGACCAGCTGTGGAGGTTTCTAGGAGTGCTAAACCAACTGGAAGTTGCTTGGGTTGTTGAACGGTTTGCAGATATGGTACTTATTGTGAGCAGTCACAGTTTACCTGTTGGCAAGCAATTAAAAAAGTGAATGAATGGATACATCTAGAAAAAATGAATACTAACTCACTAGAATAAAACAACCATTTAAAGCACAAAGATAGTTTTGGTAAATCTGAAAACCTTTATAAAACATTCAAGGAAATTCTAGTATTTGATCATGATTGTGAAGGTAAGTCATCCAGTAAAGGTTTGCTCTAAAAGATTGAATCTCTTTTATTTTCAAAATAATTTATTTGAAATATTTTTGAAATGTTCAGACTTCACAGGGCCTCCTAACAAACATATACACATTATATCAGCTATACCAACAAATGTGAGTCATGATCAATCGTAAATCTATCTTTGGTTCAAAGCAAGGTCCTAGGGAAAAAGAAAATTACCTTGGAAGACGAGGTGTTTGTTATGTGGCCAACCAACCTTAAAGACATTTGTTTCAGGGTAAATGTTTTAGGGCAGGATGGGCATTTGAAGTCCTTCTCCTTGTTATGAGTCTTCAAGTGCCTCGTCAGATTTGATCTGACGTTGAATTTCTGCTGGCAAACAGCGCACTCGAAGCTGGCCTCCATCCTGACCTGTTTAAAAAAAACAACAACACACAACCAAGATTTAGTTCATGTAAATAGTAACAGGCAGCATCATGACATGTTGTGGCCTTCTCATGAAGTGAGCTACCAGTCATCGAGTGTATAACGTTACACACACATGCACAAGGCCATGCCCATGCCCATGCCCATGGCCCATGTTGGGATGCCATGTTGTTAAGACTTAAGTCAATGACAATGGACGATTTGACCCCTCAGCCGCAATACACGCAATAAACTCCATGTAAAAAAGTGAATGCAGGGTGGGTTATTTCAGGAGAATGCCCATTTTGTTATCTGTTATGCATAACAGTACTAGACTAGTAGTAGTATTAACGTTGGTAGCATTACAATTCTACACTGGACGTGGAGGAGTGAGTGGAAGCTCAGCAAGTTCTAACGGGGAACCGTCGGGGAACTCAATCACTTTCGATACACTCAGCACTCACAATCAAAGAACACTTTCACGTGCGTTGAGAAAATTAAGACAATTACCAAAATTCACGATCTACTCACCAGTTTCGCGCTCAGATTATAATTATGCACTATCACTTTACGATCCTGTTCAATGATATAAAATTCCCCAAAACACCTTAAATCATGAAAAAGAGACAGTTTTGTAACTCCTTATATCAAAATGTTCTCAGCGAACTTTTCTGAATGGGAAGGGTGACGTCATGAATATTTGATGAGCCTTCCTCGACAGAGACCGCTGATTCGTCGGTTGAGCACATCTGACTCCTCAACACAAGCGCGATACTGCTCAACAGAGCAATTTCATTGGTCTGTTGAGCAGAGCCTTTCCTCAACAGAGCGATTTGATTAGTTCGTTGAGCAGGCTGTTGGACCTCCGATAGGTAGACCCCAGGGAATGGGCGAATGGCCCTTGGGAGGTCCTTCTCATTGTTGCGATCACACAGAGAGGTTGCCCCTCCATAGGTCGTGCCCGCTGGCCTTTGCTAACCTCTCGGCCGACTCCTGGTCCCGCATCTCAGCTGTCACGTGGATCCCTCTGTTGTTCTTGATGGCAAGCTCGTACTCCCGGGCATCATCCGACCACTTCAACTTGGCCTCTTTCTGTCCATCTCTCCTGGTGTAGATGGGGATGTTGGGGTAGTGGTGAGTCATGTGGTGGCTGGCGTAATTCTGTTGCAATGCAAATTCATTGCTGCACACACCGCACTTAAATGTGTGAGTTGGTGCCGAGTCAGGTTGGACTTGTTGGAGCACAATTTCCCACACATGGGGCACTTGAACTCCATCCTGCAATTTAAAAAAAAAAAAGAAGAAAACATCGACTCGAACTCTACCAAAAAAAAAAAAGTGCAGAACTAGCAGCTCCGACTCTGAGCACTGCAAAAATTAAATATTTAACTGTTAAAAATAATTTTGAAATATTTTTTTTTAAATATTATCAAAACTGTTTTATTTTGTAGTAAAATTAGGCCGGCCTCGACTCAAGGTGCACAACACTGGTTGAGATGGATAATTTTGGAAAAAGTACAATTTTCTAATTTTTTATCTACATTTAACTACAATTTTCTATTTTTTTTGTCTACATTTCCACCATCAAAGTGAATAGGTGGGACAGTGTTATAAAATTTAGAGTCGAAAACCCGTTAAAATATCACTCTTTGCGTAATTTATATTAACATTCCTGATATAATCGGATGAAGGGCGAAGCACTGCTCCATTACAGTTACTTTGCTGTGAGTAAAAAAGATAATTTCCCGGAAAAAATAAAGATTTCAGTGCACTTTCCGCTGTTTCTTGAACCAGCCGAACATGGTTTTCGACCTGTCTCATGAATATCTCATGAATATACATATCTCATGAATATACATGAAACTGTGATTCGTCTGTTGGAGCTCCAGCTTTCTCCAGCGAAGCATGTTCATTGGTCTGCTGGAGAAGAGTTGGAGGTGCATTCGGCATTCTTATTGGTCTGTTGGAGAATCTTAATAAGTCCTTGAATTGGTTGAGTACTTGTCTGGGAATGGCGAATGGCCCTTGGGAGGTCCTTCTCATTGTTGCGATCACACAGAGATTGCATGTTTCTATGTTCCTGGAAAGTTTGATGAACTATTTTTTTGAACGATTTAAACATTATCATGATAAGAGACATTGATAAAATCAATAACAACTATTGGAAGTTTCTCTGAATCTTCACATAACTTACCTCATGGATGGCATTGAGGTGGTGCATGACTGTTGGAAACTGGGATACATACTGTAGCAGGCTCTCTTTGGCCCACTTGGCAGGATGGTAACTCTCATCGTGCTGCCAGTTTTTTCTCATCAGCCAGTTTATGTAACCAATATATTTCTCCACCAGCCATTTCATGGTCTATACTGCATATTGCCTGAAATTCAGAAACAATGTTCCTTGCCTCAGATACTCTACTTTCCATTTTGCTGCTGCCTCCGCAGAGGACGGAAGTAACCACACAAAGTCCACCTGGTGTTAGCGACTGGTATGTTCTGTTACATAAAGTGAATATTCTGTTGGTGTTGTCCCCCAGCTTCTCCTTTGACGGCCTGCAGCACTTCCTCTGCCCACCCCAATTAAATATGCCACGATCCCAAAGAACATGATTTCTTTGATTGTTAAGGCTTGCCAGACTTGGGCGGAGGAGATAAAGATGGAGGTTACGTCACTGTAAATGGCACATGACTTGAAGAGACACATGACACTGAAGCCGCACTGGGCTGAGACAGTACTACCATCAGAATAGGAAGCTTCAAGTAATTAGGGTAATTGAGGCATCTTCACAGGGGGCCAGTGGGCGGGGCTGGTGCAGCTTGTGGTGAGTCAAAATTCAACTTTCGTTTTTGCCCACGCTCATCACAGGTTTCCAGTGGTATGGATGGATATTTCACCTGTGCCCTGTTGGGAGGGAGTCAGCGATGTCGGAAGGGTAGGAGCATCTGGAATCACCTTGGTGGACACTACCCGCCGATGGCTTGGTGCGTTGGGTACCAATGGGACAGATAGTTAGCCCTCTTGTTTTCCTTGTTCAGGAAATTTGTGATCGATTTGATGTGAGGGAGAGGAATTTGTACATCGGCCATTACTCTGTCATCCTGAACTTGATCGATTTTTTTGCTGGTATTGGCCCTTGACATTGTGTGCTATCTTTGTTGGGGAGGACAAGTAGCTGACTGCAGATTGATTTTTGAGGATCTTTACAAGTTTGTAAAGTAATCTTGACTCCTCCATGATGGCTCAAGCTTGAGCATATCTCATCCAGCCAAACCTTGTTTTTGTGCTGCCCAATTTTGTGAGGACTCTGGACCGTGAACTCTGCCGAATAACTTGTGGCCCCATTTGGACTCATATTCCTTTACATAGGGATGGGGTAGCAATGTGGGTAGGGCAGGTGCAGCTTGCAGCATGTCAAAATTCACTTCTTGCTTTTGCCCATGCACGTCACAGGTTTCCAGCGGTATGGATGGATATTCCACCTGTGCCCTGTTGGAGTCAGCAATGTCGGAAGGGTAGGAGCATCTGGAATCACCTTGGTGGACACTACTCCCTGGTGGCTTGGTGCCTTGGGTACCACTGTGGACAGATAGTTAACCCTCTTGTTTTCCTTGTTCAGGAAATTTGTGATCGATTTGATGTTGATGTTAGGGAGGGGAATTTGTACATCAGCCATTACTCTGTCATCCTGAACTTGATCAATTTTTCGCTGGTATTGGCCCTTGACCTTGTGTGCTATCTTTGTTGGGGAGGACAAGCAGCTGACTGCAGATTGATTTTTGAGGATCTTTACAAGTTTGTAAAGTAATCTTGACTCCTCCATGATGGCTCAAGCTTGAGCATATCTCATCCAGCCAAACCTTGTTTTTGTGCTGCGCTATTTTGTGAGGACTCTGGACCGTGAACTCTGCCAAATAACGTGTGGCCCCATTTGGACTCATATTTCTTTACAAAGGAATGGGGTAGCAATATGGGTAGGGCAGGTGCAGCTTGCAGCATGTCAAAATTCACTTCTTGCTTTTGCCCATGCACGTCACTGGTTTCCAGCGGTATGGATGGATATTCCACCTGTGCCCTGTTGGGGGGGGGGGTCAGTAATGTCAGAAGGGTAGGAGCATCTGGAATCACCTTGGTGGACACTACGCGCCGATGGCTCGGTGCCTGGGGTACCACCGTGAACAGATAGTTAGCCCTCTTGTTTTCCTCGTTCAGGAAATTAGCGATCAATTTGATGTTGATGTTGTGTAGAGGAATTTTTTCGTTGGCCAGGACTTTGCCGTCCTGAACTCGATTAACTATTCACTGGTATTGGCCCTTGACCTTCTGTGTTATCTTTGTTGGGGAGCTAGGACAAGCAGCTGACTGCAGGTCAATTTTTGAGGATCTCCATGAGTATGTTAAAGGGAATGGCTATTAACTGATCAGTGGGAATGCTGGGGGATGATTGTTCCAATCCTTGTGGGATTCATTTAAGAGTACATTTCATATCTATTGTGTGAAAATTATTTGCTTCAAAATGGTCTCATATTCAAGTAATGTGCAGTTCAAGGCCCTGTCACTGTACAGACATGCTAACCTGGAAACATCAAACTGCACATTACCTGTTTTCCTCGTTCAGGAAATTAGCGATCGATTTGATGTTGATGTTGTGTAGAGGAATTTTTACGTCGGCCAGGACTTTGCCTTCCTGAACTCGATTAACTATTCACTGGTATTGGCCCTTGACCTTCTGTGTTATCTTTGTTGGGGAGCTAAGACAAGCAGCTGACTGCAGGTCAATTTTTGAGGATCTCCATGAGTATGTTAAAGGGGATGGCTATTAACTGATCAGTGGGAATGCTGGGGGATGATTGTTCCAATCCTTGTGGGATTCATTTAAGAGTACATTTCATATCTATTGTGTGAAAATTATTTGCTTCAAAATGGTCTCATATTCAAGTAATGTGCAGTTCAAGGCCCTGTCACTGTACAGACATGCTAACCTGGAAACATCAAACTGCACATTACTTGAATATGGGACCATTCTGAAGCACATAATTTTCACACAACAATAGATATAATGTACTCTCAAATAAATCCCACAAAGATTGGAACAATCATCCCCCAGCATTCCCACTGATTCCCACTGATCAGTTAGTTATAGTTATAGTTACCTGCCATCCCCTTTAAATAATCTCTGTGATAGTTGCAGCCTGGGCATAGCTCATTCAGCCGAACTACATCTTCTGTGCTGCGCTATTTCGTGAGGACTCTGTTGAACAAATCCTCATGTACTTGGACTGGGTTCACTTGTTCTGTCACTATTTGAGATTTTCTGATCTAGCAATAGTTCATGCTGATTTCATCAAGGGGATTGATGCATTCTATGTCTTGTTCAGACTCTTCTTTGATGTCCTTATCATTGTCTAGCTTGTCATTTTCCTTCTCTGCCGTAGAATTTATCTTGTCTGTAACTCCTTCAATTCTAAGAAGGGTACATTGAGGATTAACTAGATACCTGCTTGGTCACGTCAATGCAACAGACGTCTGCAGTCACACTCAAGATGAACTCCTGGTAGACTGGCATCCTTTCCATTTCCTTGATGATGTGCACACCCTTAAGCACTCAAGGGGATGGCAATGGGGCCTTGGGAATGGGCAGGGTGTACATATTGTAGGTGCTAGGTATCTTAATGAAGGTGGAGGGCCTGCTGGTTTGCTGTGCCTGCTGTGTCTGTAGTGCTGGCAATGGGGGCATGGTACGGTACCATCTGGTAGGGCTCCCTTCTCTCTCATACCAGTCATCATGCCCCTCTGTGTCACAATCCTGTGCACCTTGGTCATATACACTGAATTTATTCTATCACTTAAAAAAGAGTGATGTTTCTGCCTGATTCTTTTGTACAAATTCCTCATCAACAATCATTCTGCTTCATTCTATACTCTTCAGATATTGCAGAGAATCCTGTACTTCAGGTGAAGTGAACCGACTCCCTGTTACCCGACAAAGATGGCCGAATGACTCTGCCCCCTTTCAGACTTATACTCCCTTTGGAGCAGGGCAAAGGCATAGAGACAAAACTCTTACTCCCTTGTCCTTTGTTACTTCCTTTATACCCCATTCCCACTGCCAATCAGATCAACTCGATCAAGCGAGATCAATCCCGATCACCTACTTTTACCAGAGCAATCCCGACCAAATGCTCGATCGTCCTTCAACACGATCCCTTCCCGACCGCTATTCGATCTTACGATCCACACCCGACCATTCTCGACATCGACAGAATCTCTCCTCGACAACCACACAGATCTCTACTCGAACATCCCGATCTACACACAATCAATACACAATCACTACACGGTCAATACTCGAATTCTACTAGACTTCGTAGACCAGTTCGACATGACACGATCTGTGTAAGATCTTGCATCGAACGGGTTGGCAGGTTCGTACAGTGATCGAGTGAAAGAAGAATTGGTTACAGTTATTCGTTTGGTTAAATGACACAACTCAGTATTTGTACTTGTATACGGCGTGGCCCAAAAGAGTGCTATAAAACTGACTCTTCATTGCAAGAGCATGAATGAATGAAAGAAAATGATTATCTTTAGTAGTTGATATAAGAACACTTCCTATCTTGAAACCACAATCATCAATTCTCGTGCAGGCGTTTCGATTCTATAGTCAGTTTTCCTGAGAACTTGTGATTTGCATTTTTGATACTTTTACCACCCAAGCCATTCTTGACTGAGGGACAACTTTGACAACTTTGCAAGATTAAACTTCCAACAGAGATTTCTGCGCTGGTCTATAAAACGATGACAAAAACTGATCACTACTGTTTGTGAGCCACTCAAAAAGGTACAAAAATGCATTCAGTTGTATTCATTCACTTATTCCGTTTTCAGTAGCTATTTTGGACGCATTCGTTATAAGATTTTATGGCTCCACTATCGTCAGTCAAGTAGGATATCAGTGCCCAAAGTTACAAATTTTGTAAATCACAAATTTTTAGGGAAATGGCCATGAGATCAAAGCGCCTGCACGAAGATTGATTATCATTGTGTCAAATAAAATTTGAGGTGTTCTTTAGGAACTTTTAAATACTGTAACGATTTCATTCAGTCTCTCATATCTTTTTATACAGTTTTGTAGCACTCTGTCTGCCGGGACGCCATGTATAATACAATGTATAATAGGTTCGTTCATATGCATTCAATATTTGCAGTGGATAAATAAGAAGAATAGCAAATTTAAGTTTGATGTCTCATAAAAAAAAAAAAAAAATGTTACACCTCCACGCGTAAGTGCATTACATAGGTGGGCTGAAATTAATTTGGTCTAAAATGAAACATAGATTCCCATGAATGCACCATTATAGAGTTGAAAAAAAAATTGACTGTTCTACAACCCTAATGAGTCGTGTTATCTTTGTCATAATTGTTCTCATTATTAAAGAATGAAAAAGTGAATGAAAAATATGTATGTATTCATTGATAAAGTATAGGCCCAAGAGTGTGTAAAAGAAAATACATGTATCATATTCATTTCTAAATTCATGAAGTGTGCTGATATGTGGAACAGAGTACGTTATTATGAAAATGAAATATAACATTTCATAATAGCAAAAATAATGATGAAAATCTTGGTTGTTTACTTTTTTCTCAACTCATCCCAGCCAATCGATAACAAGGTGCACTTCAAGCAATGTACATACAACTCTCAATAACCAAAACCTAGTTAAGCGAAGCAAAAGTGTAACATCTACGTAAATAGAAGTAAAGTAAGTCACTGAGCATTTATGAGTCTACGTTACAACTACTGTTTTAACACGTCAGCATAAGAAATAGATCGTATATCAACGTAACCAACTTCAACTTTAAAACACACAAGCTAGCATATGAATTCAAGAAACATTTCTCAGTTTATAAATGAAATAAATAATCTAGAAAATTTCCTTTCACGTTACAGTCATATTGCCAGAATACCGAATTTTTCTCAGTTTCAGTTGTGTTTCCTTTCTTTCTTCTGGTATTTTTGGCTGGAGAGTCTAATTCTGCCATGTCTACTGTTTGTTGTCGTGGCTCTCTTCGTGGCCCTTTTCTTTTCTTCAGTGGACAGGAGTGGGTTAAGATACTGACGACATTTAACTTTCAGCGTGACCAAGGACTGCATGTGATTTTTCTTAATACCTGAACCATAAATGAGTGCTAAGAAAGTACGTCAGCACATGCTGCAATCACTGTCAAAAAGTGCTCGGTATTTGATCGAGTGCCTGTCTAAGCGTGATCGAGTTTAGTCGAGTATCAATCGATAGCAGTCCTGTATCGGTCGTGTAGCGGTCGAGTAATTCATGAAACTGATGAATCCTGGAACGAGATGATCTGAAACCAATCGGGTAGCATTCGAGAATAACTCGAGATGGTCGGGAACTGAGCTCGGGGGAAAATCCGTCCCGACCACACTAGATTTCTATACGACCGATTCCCGATCACCTCGATCTCTTCTCGATCACTACCCGAGCTGTTGGTGTTCGGGCTTCCTACTCGAATATTTTGGACTTGTCCAAAATTATCGTGAAGGAAGCAGGAGCGATACCGATCAAGGTAGATCGACCCCGAATACCAATGCCGAGCGAGCCCGACCAGGCCAAAAAAGCTTGATCGGGATTGATCGAGTTGATCTGATCGGCAGTGGGAACGCACCATTAATCTTCTGCCTACATCTGTCAGCATGTGAGTGGTGCAGACATGAGGATATATCAAACCCTCAATATCATGTCTGGTTGAGGCATGACTTTGTCTCCTCGCTGTTAAATGCATGGAGAACGGCTTGGATCATAGCCCAAGAAAAGTGAGCCTCTTCTCTCCTTGGGAATCGGGACTGGAGTATTTTACCTTTCAAAATCAAGTTGACGAATATCTCAAAAGAAAATGTTTGAATACCACTCATAGGATTTGTCATTACAACTGCGTAGTGAAGGACTGCTTTCCTTTCACAAGGAATTTTCTAGACAATTGACCAGTGGCATCAAAATACAGCACTGGTCTTTCTTTCTTTGCCTGTTCTTGGTAGAGTTGAATTTGCTGGTCAATCATCAGGTGTACCTTGAATGAATAGATACTGAAGTACTGCACAAACCCACCATCGGTGTAGATTCCATTTGTGTGGATGTCTTTGTGCACCATTTGTAAAAGTTCCACCTCTTGAGAAAAAAAAAATCTTAAATAAATTTGTCAAAATTCTCCTTTTAGCCAGTTTCACGTGTAAGGCATCAAGCGTCGTACATGCAGTGAGGTCGCCTGCCTGCTTTTCCTGCTCTGACAACGAGGCTACTGTCTGGTAATACCATTTCGTGACACCTTCCTTTCCTAGCTCTGAAACCACAGTAATCCATTTTTCACCTTTCGGAAGCCTCTCGTTTCCTTCGTATCCATCATGGCTCACTGTTCCAAATCTGTAAACAGGTACCTTGATCTTTTGGTAGGCATGCAGTACACTAAGTCTCTTTGCAATGACAAAGTGGTATCTACAGCATGTTTTGAATTTGCAAATGCAAATTGCTTTTGCAAATGGTGGTTTGCGCTTTCGGCTTCCCGTTCACTTTGTGTGGTTTATGTAAAGACCAGAACACCTATTTTGTTCACTTCTTGGAACTTCTTGGCACATTATAACTGACCGTTTTCCATGAAGGTTGAGTTTGCATCCAAAAGATTTCGTGCTTTTCCACTGTTCTTGAGTAAGAGTTGATGAGAAACTTTCATTACTTTCGTCTTGGATGTCTTGACTTTCATGCTGATGATGACTTCTGTGCTAAACAACGCTGAGCAATGGTGACCTACGGCTCTATGAAATAAAGAAAACTCTGTCTGATTTTCATACACTTACCTTTAAACAAGTAATTATATTATTGATAATACTGAGTACAGAGTTCCAGAATTTAGACTGGTTTTGAAAAGAATGAGAATCTTTCCAAAATGTATAAAAAAAAATCACAATGAACAAGCATAATGGCATGATAGTTTCACCATAAAAGTATACATTATGAGTGAAAGCACAAGAAAATTGATTTAAAGTACCATTGTAAAATTAGACCACTTTAATGTTTAATCTCTAAATTCACATGACTTTATTCATTGAGTTATAGCTCACTTATGGGCAATTCCGCGGTAACGGAATTACAAATCAGAGAATTTTGGCTCATATTCTTTCACGCTGTATACAGGATTGATTACTTTGCCTTCTCTTGATACATTTAAAAGATGCAGAGGTACGCACACTATCACCCCAAATACAAATTTGTTAAATGTTCTCACTTGGGTGGTTACAAAGGAGGTCTATGTGCAATGGTAACGGAATTACCAGAAAATTTAGTCACAACTTCAACTCTGACTTTGGGAGTTGTTTCTCTGAAATCTATAACACATACACTGTAGGTTGTTGTCTGATTTCATCTTTGATTGTGTCAACTTCAATTTGGTTGTATTGTTTTTCAAATATTTCATCACATTTTCCAAGCAGCAGGCTTTTTCCCTGTAAAGTCAGTGGTAACGGAATTACACAAATGGTAACGGAATTACGCCTTCTGAAATACACTGGAAAAAATACACAGTCTTGGTACTCATGTATTCTGAAATGTCTTGATAAAGATTGTTTATGCCTTTAGCTATAATATAACCACTAAATAAGTACTCTCTAGCCTTTGACCTTGAACTACTACAAGTGTATAGGTGCCAAATGAGTTTTTATTTTTAAAAAACATAAAATGTTCATGCTAACGACCGTGATTTGAAGTTGTAACTATGTCAATCAAGATCTCGTAACTTCTAAGTACCACATCCATCAAAATTTGTCTACTTTCAAGTTAAGAATTTCACACTCTGCAGGTAAATGACATCTAAGACACATGGTAACGGAATTACGCTAGAATAGCCCTACACAAGTACAAACCTATAAATCCAGTCAACAATACTCAAATTTTCTTGTATTTCTTTTGTTGATATCATGCAAGACAGATTTCTCTGTTTTCTTCTTCCTAAATATGCCAATAATTGACAATATGTGTGAATTACTTACAAGTATTGCACATAAACATTATGTGCACATGCATAAGAAAATAATAAAAAACTGTCCGGATTGACACTGAATTTCAATCTAAATCATAAAGTGCCAATTTACAGTGCAAGAGCACAGTGTGCAGCCCCATCATTGAACACAATGTTTAATATTAAGGATGAACACTAAGGATGCTTGAAACTTTTAATTTGTTAAGTGAAAAGATGCTGTTGTGGTTCAATGACAAATATAACAAATTACAATTCAATCATAAATTGAAAAGAAAATTTTCTTATGATTATGGTACTGCACCAGTGCGTAATCATTATCATCTATATGTTGTGGCATATATTAATCACTAAAAACTTGTGACATTTACTAGTAGCTGAAGTTGCCCCCTGGTAATAGTGGTACAAATGTATATAGTGTAGTGCATAATTTGATAATTCCCTTACAGTGTAAGTCCTACTTAAGCCCACCAAAATAAAATGAACTAGACTAAAAGGAAATAGAAAACAGCAAAATAACTTTAACAAACTACAACTTTTTGAACCATAAGAGTGAGTCCACCAAATTCTGTTAATTCATACACGTGTAGAAAGGTAAGAGGGCCTCTTTCATCCATCTGCAGCTCACTGCGTTAGAGTTAGATTAATCAACCTGTGAATAATGTTAGTATTTACTTCTGACCACACAAAATTTCCAAATGACATCTTCAGAAACACAATCATGACTTGGCCTATACATTTCTTACAAGTTTCCCGTCTCTGTCTTTCTTCTTTGACTTTGTCTATTTTCTCATCCTGAGTGTTGCCATATATTTACTCACAAGAAGTGTGCATCTTCTCTTTTGCAGTAAGTTGTATTTTGACTGCATGAAAGCAAATTATATAATACACTGTAATGGCACTTGTATGAAAGGAAACTGGATTGTAAAGCAAATGGTAACATGAAGAGTAAAGGTAGAAGCAGAAGCCCATTGACTATTTAAAATCTTCTTAGGACGGGAAGTATAGGCCTAAATGTTACATTTTAGAGCTGTATCGCAATTACTGACTGGGTAAATGTTCATCACAAATGGTGTTTTTGTTTTTATTCCTTTTAAAAAGAAAGGATTAAAGAACAAATTTCAAAGGGTAGCAGATACTCTGTATCAAATAGGTGTGAAAATCAAAATACATGTCTCTGTGGAGGAAAGATATACGAAACAGATGAAAGAAGGTCATAGTCATACACTTACCATTAAAGATAAAGCACTTGAGGATGAAAACAGGACATGTTCAATAAAAGGTCAGACTATCGACTTGGTGATAATAAAGTCTTTAGCATACAGAAAGATCAAAGGTGTCACATTCAGTGGGCATCCCGTGTCAAGTAATGACTTCTTCACATTGTGTATGATCCTTAAACTCTTAAATTCTTGATCTTTCCTCACAAAAATTATCCTGTTCATTTCTCTCTGTCAGTAGCAGTGCTCTCTTTTCCTTTTAAAGAAATTTTATGTCCTTCCTCTTCTTTCTAACCTTTGTTCAATTTATGCTGCATCACACCCATTCAATAGTCCCTCATCACTATACTTAGATTTTGTATGAAACCATGAGACTTTTTAGCAAGAAAATATACAAATTGATATCTCAGAATTCAGTATGATTTTTAACATTTGAGAATGAGTAACTGTAGGAAACCTTATAAAGTTATCAGTTAGCACAGTCTCCATGTAGTTCTTGTACAAATGTATGAGAAAAGGTGAAAGAAGGGAGGAGACTTTCATCACAAAAAGTCTTGTCAAGTATGTACCCTGATGTCAGGACTCACTGTCAGAGGCATCCAGCTACTGTATGCTGAGTGATGTCAGTGTATCATACCATACACACATTTCAACTTTCACTCCTTTACTGCCAATCACTAACACTGTTAAGCTCAATAATAATGCCCTGAAGCTATTTCATGAACAGTTCACACACATATTGGCACAAAAGTAGGATATGTCATTCTCTTCCATATTAGATGTGCGTGTAATTCCGTTACCATGTAATTCCGTTACCACAATTACAGAAGAACTGAAGGAGATATTTCACAAAATGTTTTGTGACTTTTCAGGGAGTCACATGTAGAGAAAAAATTTACAAGGGGAGAAAAAGTCAGTGATTAGTTTGTTCAGGAGAAAACTTTTTTCAATTTTATGGTAACGGAATTACGTCAATTTGTCAGTAGATTTTGAAAATTTCTCAAAAAAATATCATAATGAGAGTGACTGAATGCTTCATTATATGTGATTGTTGATGCATAGGAAGAAAGATGTGGAAGTATGGATAAAGCAGAGAGATATTTAAGTTGTATCATTTTAAATTTTCATTTAATATAGTAAAATTTTAGATAAATACAATAAATAGTCTTCCAACTTTAAAAGTGTGTACAACAAAAACGAGGAAAGTTATTGGAAAAGGGTTTTTTGCTTCCGTAAATGCAACAATCCATCTGTACGGGAAACTTAAATTTCTGAGCATTTACTTAACTTTGAATTTTGCTGTTTTTGCCCTTCCCATACGGAATTGCCCTTATACCTAGCTTTATTTCTTCCACTTTTGGTGCAATATTGCTAACTTTGAGCTGTCGTCTTATGCCCGTTGCTGATCAGTTTGGTTTTGCAGGCATTTCTGAGCATGAGGTTGAATCAAATTTTTCAGTTATGATAAATTCGAAATTTACTGTATATATTTTTAGGAGGGAGAGTGGGGAAGGTATTCCTCACATAACAGAGATTACATCATCAAATTTCAATTTGGATTTGAAGTTGCAGATTTGTCCAAGCATAGTGTGCATGCACAAAATCTGTAATTGTTGTTTGCAATGAAATCAAACCATATTTTAGGACATTTTTTTTTGTCCAACAAGCACTAATTCATACAATTTGCGAAACTACATGATTTGGTTGGTATCCAAATCAAATATATTGCAGTTTAGTTACAGTGAAATTGAACTAGAACTATTAATGTACTGGATGAGATTAAAACCCCCACTTAAACTTCAGGGACTTAGCACATTCCTCAATATTTTTATGTATGTTCTTCGTAGAAAAATGTGATCTTGCCATGACGATGCAATGTAAGACATAGTATAAACTATATGATTCAGAGCTATTTTGTTACATTTGCTTCCTTTTTTACTTTTGAATTACGTGTAGAATATTCTCATTAAAAAGGAAAAATTGAAATGTATGTGACATATATACACTGTAAAGCATAAGTACATGTATATGGTTCAGACACTGTGTCTAAATTATTTCATTTAAATTGGATTTGGCTTCCATTTATTACTTGGGAACTTTCTGTTTAAGAAAGTATTTCGTAATATATTCCTGTGATATACTACAGTAAAACTATATATATGCTACAATCGACTTTGAAATTACGCTTTAAAGCACTTTTGTTTGAAAATTAAAACCAAGGAGGTGGTATAACGTCAAACTTCTGTGACAAGTATAACTACATTTGTATATGGTTCAAATATCTTTCAGTGCATTTGGCTATGTTTCTTTTGATGTGCAAAATCAAGTTCTGTAAATCAAGTTACGAAATAAACTTTTATTGTATGAAAAAATAATGTCTCCTGTGATTATTTATGTTATATTGCATTGCATAAGTTTGTGCTGGGTATACATGAAATGATTTAAAATGATTTGAAGCACTCACCGCATGATTCCTTTTAATGGCGCATGGAGTGCTGTTCAGTGGACTCCCGTTATAACGAAGTCCTCGGGACCGGCAGTTTTCTTTCGTTATATTGTATCGAAATTTTGTAATAACCGTACAAATAAACAAGAAAAAATACATAGAGTGAATAACTTTGCCGCCGGAATTTTTACTTTGTTGTAACCGGAATTTCGTTAAAACCTTGTTCGTTACAACGGGAGTGCACTGTTGTGATATAGATGCATGTGATGAACCTATTGTGTAACTCTTACGGTAATGGGATGAGAATCAGTGGCATTTCCTGAGGAATGGAATTATATCCTCTGAACTAACAGCTAGGGGGGGGGGGGTAAAATCTTGGTACAGGGTATATTGCAAAATACATACAGCTAACATAATATGGAAGATAGAGGGGAGTCTGGTTACACGCCTTTAACGTGGTAAATCGTTCACCTGTAAACCTGTACAGGAATTCTACATTTTCCGCTATTGCAAAATCACTTTCAGACCAAATGACAACAATAAAACGCTTTAAATTAGGCCATTAAGTTTTGACTCCAGCTGTGCACATCGATAAAGGGAACTGGGTATAAGTTGATTTCATCCAATTTTCCGCGCTGGTACAATTTTGAGCACATCTATGCACTGAATTAATTAAAGAATGCGTTCCAACGATATTTAGTATCAATCAGTTCAAGGCTCAATATTTTGGGAACCTATTACTTTTGTCCCTGTCATGAAAAAAAAAAAAAAAGACCGTCACCTTTATTGTCACTCGTGGAATAAAATGGAACAATAACTAGTTTGAATCCCCCGGCAATAAGATCTCTCCCAGAATGCATTGCGCGTCAATTTTCGTGACGCGACAGCCTCACTACGAGACTGTGTGATCGATCTAATAGGCCTAGATGTCCACGGGGAAGGGGGGAAAGGAGGGGAAGGGTAGAGGGGAGAGGGAGGGGGGAGGGGGAGGGGGTGATTAACGGGAATATCGATTCCATTTGGTTGTATATCGATTTTATTTGGGTGCATATTGATGTGTTAAATATTTCTTTGTATGAAGCACCGTTACGCTGAAAATACAGCTCCATTTAATATAAATATTTTTTATGAATGCGCTGTCATGTTAAAAGGACAGATCCATTTGATTTTAATGAAAGCAAGTAAGCAGTGTATGTTGGGTTTTTTTTCTCGGTGAATTGTATTTCCTTTGCTAATGCACTGTTCCTGCTGAAAGTACAGCTTGGTTTCGATTTCATTATAATTGAGTTTTGTTAAATCGTGAATTCTGTAATACATATGATTCGATTTATCATGAAATTGTATTGAATATGGAATCAATAAAAGATTATGGAAAAAAAAAATATCTACAAAATCTATAATCTTCATACGCCTGGATCGATATCCAGAGCCTTCCGTACTAAGGTGCAATATAATGCTGTAATAGGGCGTTATAAAAAGTAGTAACAATAGTTTTGGAAAGCAGCCTCCGTCAGGGAGAGTACGGTCGCAGGCGCAGTATACGGAGAGTACACAGTACACCATATGAATCCTTCATCGTGTGTGTGTGGCTGTGTGTGTGTGTATGTATGTGTATGTATGTATGTGTGCGTGTCAATGTCCACTTCTGAAATTCAGGAGAAGTTAGTAATTAGTTTTTAATGTGAATTATATTATAGTAATAGAGCCTCACAGGCGTGCAGGATGGTTTTGTGATTTCAATTTGAGTACATGTATAGGGCTTCCGCGACCCCGCTTGCGTCGAAATCCCATTGCAGCATCCTACGACTGATTTTTTGTTGCTGTATGCATTTTTTTCTCATTGCTACGCTGTATCTTGTGTGTATTTTTAGCTCACCTGAGCCAAAGGCTCAAGTGAGCTATTGCGATCGCCCTTCGTCCGGCGTCCGTCGTGCGTCGTGCGTCGTGCGTCGTCCGTCGTCCGTCGTGCATAAACTTTTTACATTTTTATCTTCTTCTTGAAAACCCCAAGACCGATTTTCATCAAACTTGGCAGGTAGCATCCCTAGGGGGTTAGGAGCTCAATTTGTTAAAATGGGCACCATGCCCCACCCAGGGGGCCCCCAGGGGGGCCCAAACCCCCCTAAATTAAGGAATCTGTAAAAATCTTCTTCTCTAGAACCAGAAGTGATAGAGCTAAGTTAATACTATGAGTTAGTACATTAATGACTGTAGTTTCAAGTTTGTTCATGGCAGAATCAGGGGTGCCCCCCTTGGGACCCAGGGGAGGGGGGTGGGGAGGGGTCCTAATGGGGCCTAAATTATACATTTTCATCTTCTTCTTGAGAACCCCATGACCAATTTTCACCAAACTTGGCAGGTAGCATCCCTAGGGGGTTAGGATCTCAATTTGTTAAAGTGGGCACCATGCCCCACCCAGGGGCTCCGGGGGGGGGGGGGGGCAAACCCCCCTAATTGAAGGAATCTTTAAAAATCTTCTCTAGAATCAGAAGTTATAGAGCTAAGATAATACTATGAGTGAGTACATTAATGACTGTAGTTTCAAGTTTGTTCATAGCAAATCCAGGGGTGCCCCTCTTGGGGGCAGGGGGGGGGGGGGGTTGGAAAGGTCCAAATGGGGGCCTGAATTGTACATTTTCATCTTCTTCCTGAAAACCTCATGATGGATTTTCGTCAAACTTGGCAGGTAGCATCCCTAGGGGGTCAGGATCTCAATTTATCAAAATGGGCACCATGCCCCACCCAGAGGGCCCCAGGGGGCCCCCAATCCCCACAAATTAAGGAATCTTTAAAAATTTCGGCCCTTATTGTACATTTTCATCTTCTACTTGAGAAGCCTGGTCAAATTTTAGTAGAGCTGTGAATAATTTAGATTAGTGACTGCGTGAAAGGTGAACTTGCGATACTAAGGTGAGCGCTAGACCCGCGGGTCTCTTGTTAATGTATTCATGGTCCTTTGTTAACAATGTCTGTAATTCAGCCTCCGGGCTGCGATATATTGATGAATAAAACACCTTTTCAATTCAATTCAATTCAATTCAATTCATGTCAATTCAGTATATGCATGGAATTAAGAACATTCAGCGTAATGGAATCCTGTCAGAATTCACCAGTCAATTAGCAATAAGGCAGTGATCAAAGATCAAGGTTGTATCCATATTGTATGCAAATTACACCCACTAACGTATCGAATCACTTTTGCACGTCAGCGTTTTCACACGAATGTTCTTTAATTCTTTTCCAACGCACATAAACTTTTACTGTGCACATGATTTCTTCTGATGACCTCTAATCTTGTCATTCTAACGATTCATGTTTGAGAGGATCAAAAGATGAATGGTACTTATATAGTGGAAAGGAAAACTGTTATATACATCGTATACGTTAATAACAGATACCTCTACAGTCAGTCGAAATGTAACTACCGAGTAATCCACAACTGAGAGTGACTTTCTAATACGAGGCAACTATTTACACACCGCTGTTATTATTCAACGATGATTTGAGCATGGTAATTACTATTGTAGCATGAAAAGATTTAATTCTCCTTCGGAAGTGTATAAAAACGCCAAAGACAGAATCGAAATACTATTTTTTTTTTCAAATTACCCCCCCCCCCATAAAACAAAAATGAATCAGTCGTCTAATTAATCTATGCCCACTCCATATTCTATAGGTGTTACAAAAAAAAAAATCTCTTTTGATCCTTAATATTTCAAAAACTGCATGTCAGACAACTGACATTGGTATGAGCAATAGCTGAATACTGTACATTTTTGTTGGAGGTGATTTAAAAATGATAGCATAAATCAGAATCATCAAATTCAAGATTTATTTGGAAGTTAGGTTTCAGATTTTGCTCTGTTTTCAACCCTCTGTACAAAATTCTAATTTTGCACAGGGGTCAATTGGTGTGCACGGCAGTATGTGATTAACACCCTGACAATGGCAAGGGTTTGAATGCTCTGTTACATATTTATGAGAAATTCCGCTATCACAGCTAGTCTTTATTCATCCTGAAATGTAGAGTATGCAAGCAAGTGAAAACATGTGCGTATTTTTTTTAATGTGCATGCATTTTAACGTAATTCAGACTACAGCGGTGCCCAGGGCAATCCATCATGAATTATCAATAAAGCATTCATGTGCCATTCCAGAAGTAGAGGCAGCAGATCTCTGAAAACGTGATATTCGTGGTATTCATAGCACACACTCACATACACTTCAATGGTTCTTGTGTAAAGTTAAATTTTGTACAGAGAGTTCAAATTTGACCAAAATCTGGAACTTTACTTTAAAATCAATCATGGATTTAACGAAATTGATTCATGTTCTCAAATTCAAATCACCTCCAACTAAATTGTACACTATTCAGCTATTACTTGTATCAATGACAGTGCTATCTGATGTATAGTTTTCGAACTATTAAAGGGACTGTACAGTACTGATTGAGGTAGGGATTCATGTTTTGAACATTCCTAAGTGAGATAATGAAAAGCCTCTTATGAAATATGAAAGAGCATGTAATTTTAAGAAGGATTCAACGTTTATTTGATGAAAATTGGTTTTCAAATGGCTGAGATATTAAAAAAAGTGCTAATAATAAAAGGCGACATGCCCCAACTTTATTAGTATCTCTTTGTTTCACCTTGTTTTGGGATATCTCAGCCATTTCAAAACCGATTTTCATCGAATAAACTTTTGATACCCCTTAGAACCGCATGCTCTTTGACATCTCATAGAGTGGTTTCTGAATATCTCACAGAACGTTAAAAGCTAAATCTTCACCTCGACCAGAACTGTACACACCCTTTAAGGATCAAAAGTGGGAAATGTTTTTTGTAACACCTAGTTAACCAATTTTACTATAACAGAACTTACCCTTATCAGGAGACCATGATACATGTACATTTTGTATATGTTTTTATGGCCAATGATGCTATTAATTGCATGACACTGCAGAGGAAATGGTGTATATTTTGACCCGGAAGCAACACTTCCCCCGTGTCGTGGTCTGGCGTTTGATGTCTCTGTCATCTGAACGTCGTTAATTCGGCACACACGGTGTGAGGGGCTTGACAGTATAAAACATGTCAACTACGGCGCTGTCAGATTTGGCTCCTGAGCGGCTGGTGAACGAGGACGAAATCGGACATCGGAAGGACGCGCAAACCATGGACGACCGTCGTCGAAGAACAGAGCTCATCATCACCGTGGTGATCGTCTTGTCGGTGGCAGCGGTAGTCCTTGGCGTGGTTGCCCTTGCCAGGAATGGTCACATCGAGGTGGAGTACGAGCAGGAATTCGCCGCCCCAGGTTGGCCGGTCAATTTACTCTTTTCTTTGTCATTGCTAATGTCTTCAAGCAAATTTTTACTTATATTCAAGTTGACCGTAAGAAACAAAGTAAAATCGAACAAAGGGAAATGTCAAAGTTGCATCGGAATTGGGACATGAGAAACAAAAGATTATCTGCGAGTCTGAAGTTTCACAAGTTTACACAAAACAATGATGCTCTGCCCTATTGTATTGTTCTTCCACATCATACGCATGTGAAACTTTATATCCGATTTTGATTAAACTTTGACTTTCGTGTTTCATTTGACGGAAAGAGTTCCTTATGTCCCCCCCCCCATTTTTTTTTGTACTAATAATAAACTAAATAAAGGTTATGCCCTTTATGAGAAGACTTCCTTTTGAGACAGCCACCCTTTGTACACGGGACCCCTGTGATTAGGGTTAGTGTTAGGGTCAGTATATTAGGGTTAGGGTTAGGATTGGGGGGGGGGGGACATAAGGAACTCTTTCCCATTTGACTCTACTTCATTCCGTAGAATCAACTTAAATAATATAATGTATGATTACTGCACCTTGATAGGGTGTAAAGAATAATCATTATCTTAACGTCGGCAAAATTGCGCCTTTTGTCTCGGCGTATGCAGGATAGTTCGCTTGCACAATAACATGAGTGAAAAGAAATCTCATTCTCCCTGTTCTCATTTTCCTTGAGGTTTTACTTGTACTGGCCTACAAATTCTTTACGTAAAACTCTACTTTGCCTCGTGGATCGGTATGACTTCATTCAACAGACCGTTTCTTTGATGTATGAAGATTCACAAATATTTATTTTCCTACAGCCTATAAGAATGGATATTTTACGCACCTGCTCTCACGAACGATAATTATGTTTCGTAGGCGACTGTTTGCTGAGCATTAATCATGTTGATCTGCTGTTAAGTAAGAGAAGCCTCCGACGAGTTTTTCAGTATTGTGCATGCTGGCAATCTTTTGTAACAAAAAAAAATGTATAGAATGCAATCAGTGGCGGATCCAGAGGTGGCGCACCGGGCGCGCCCCTTCTTTATATTTGGTTAAAACAAAAGAATTAAGAAGAAAAAATGGGGGTGCGTGCGCCCCCATAATTTTGCAAAGGCGATTCCTCTTTACGGAATTCTGTGATCCGCCTCTGTATAAATGCATTTACTTTTCAATACATAAGAACAAAGACCACTTTTGATCTTTGAAGGCTTGCATGGTGGTAAGATTAACATAGGGAGAGGTTTGCGGTGCGTCATGTGTGAAGAATGGAGATGAGAGATAAGAAGTGGGGAAGCAAGGAGGTTTAACAGATTAAGTTCCAGCTGGCTGTAATTATTGAAATAGTTGTCAGTTTTCTATGTTGATGTTGAAAAGAATTCCGCAGTGCATATTTCCCATTGATGATCGATGTTCGATGCCGCCGTCCGGCTGATCAATCTGAAGATTCATTTTGAACATTGAACGCTAACATTATGTTGGCTCTATTTTGTTTGTTTAATTATCGAAATAAAATGAAATCTCACTTAAGGATAAAGCATACTATACAACAAAAGTCAATTCCATCCAGAAATAGATGTGCAAAAGTATAAATCAGAGCTGTATGATGTGAAAGTGTTTGAAACTGTACCCTCCTGGAAAAATGGTGTCATCACTTGTCCACGTAATTCCGACAAATTAAAATATAATTCTCCATTGATAAATATATCAGACTAGCAACGCTGTCCGGACATGCCTAGTCGAGTAATTTTTATTTTATTTCATAATTTTTATTCTTCTTTGCGCAATTTCTATTTCCGCACCCCGTGTCTATACCATTAACATAATTATCACCTATCTTTAGTAAGTAGGGAGGCGAAAAGTAATTAATTAAAAAAGACATAATATTCTTCCTTAGAAAGTGGCTGGTCTAAGTTTTGACAGGAGTCAACAGGAGCTAGTTCGGAGATAGCTCTTGTGCACATGGGTACAAATGACATTTCATTTTTCTCATTTGGTGAGGCACTTCACTCCATTCAAAGTGACATTTTGCATCAGCTTGCCCAACATAGCAATTTATGGAACTCGTATTCAAACAAAGAATGAACCTGCGTAGATCAAGTAACCACAATGGTTCGTCAGTCAACACTTTGGGAAGTATCCATTTCATTGTGCTGTATTGAATGCATTAACAAACTTTTTCTGTTAACATTGCCACATACCAGACTTGCTGTCAGGTGGACGTACTGGTAGGCATCGTTAATAAGGATTATCTGTATAATCAGTGCATCACAGACGCTTAGGCTGCTTTCACATAGAAGTATTCGGTATTCGGTATTCGAGCACCGACTACACCATCACCCGCACCGTCAACTCACCATCCCATGTAGTGAGGATTTTTTCCTCCTACATCGCAGCAAATCTTATTAACAATTTCTAAACTGCATCAGAATGTCGGTCTACATGCTTATATTTGCTAACGGGCAAATCCAGACCAAAAGTGTCATTATTTCATAAACGAGAGACGGTATACGCTGCAAGAAAATCGAACAAGCTCGATTCCCACTTTGCTATACTTTTCGCAGGTATTCGGTACTTTCGAATAGTGCCCTCTTATGTGAACCGGTGTGAGGAAATCCTATCGTTCGATTCAAGCCATTCGCGTGCCCTCGAAAAACGAGCCCGAATACCCGAATAGTATACTTCTATGTGAAAGCAGCCTTATCTCAGTGAATTAAAAAACCAACCTGTCTCTCAGTACAAATGACCTTTTTCTGCTCATGCACAAACTGGGACCTCGAAATGGTTTATTGTCTTACTGCCTGCTCGGCAGATCGAATTTGGCATAAGCTTCAGATATTTTTGAGTGGCGACATCGAACATTGATTTAAGGAAAATGAGACAGTTTTGACTCCATTCTCTTGAACTTTCTTGATGGTAAAAGTGAAAAGGCAAGAGTAAAGAAGGGAGTGTAGAGTATTTTTTTTGTTGTGAATCGATGTGTTACATGCGAAAGTGGAATGGGCGTCTAGATGGTCCTAAAATGACTGGGTAGTCCCGCATGGGACGATCATTGCGTGGAAGCTCTGATAAGAACCGCTGAGGTTATTCTTTTGTTATTACATCATGGGAAGTCCTGAAAAGACTGTGTAGGGATTATTCTTTGTTTTAAGGTGTAGTACTTAGAAAGGACAGCTTACCTTGTGGGAACCCTGAAAAGGATTTATTCTATTCTTTAAAATTTGTTATCGTGGTGTTGGCCTGAGCGGACAGATCACCGCGGGGAGAGCCCTATTTAAGAAGTAAATCCCGCAGCCCTTTTTTTAGGGTTTCCCACATGATGTAACGCAAACCTCTCCCTATGTTAAAGAATACTTGATCTATCAAAAAAGATATGAGAAACACACCATTCATAGTGGTATAAGAAGGGAAATTACGGAATGGTTGATGTAAGTTCAATATTATTTTAATGGTATAGAATAACCATAGCGTTTCCACTTTTACGACGCGATTGTATCGGACGGTAAACATTGTAAAAGGGTGGTATAGTTTTGGTTGAGACGGGTGATTCAGATTTTAACTGTATGCGAGATAATCCGAGCATACAGTTTTAACAAGGTATTCAAAGTTTATTTGATGAAAATTGATTTTGCAATGACCGACATATCCAAAGACAAAGTAAAACAAAGTGACTTTAAAAAAGGTGGATCCCACCTTTTGTTAAGCCCGCTTTGTTTTGGGGGATATCTCGGCCATTTCAGAACCAAATTTCATCAAATGAACTTTGAATTCTGTTATGCAGGAATGCTGAACTCCCTTTGATTTCCAGGACATAATATATGTTGTTAACCGAGAGAGAAAACACCACATGTTCCATCACATGTGTAAAGGAATAGTTAGTTTCAATTTGTCATGTTATGTCTGGAAAGGAAAATGTGGAAGATGAAGGTTTTCATCCTACAGTATTTGGCTTTACGTATATACACACACCAAAAACAAACAAACAAACAAACAAACAAACAAACTCATCTTTGCCATGATGTATCAGTAATGAAGAGATACAGAGTACCGGTTTAAGGCAGAGATTTTATATGCGATAAAGTTGAAAGGGTTTTGTAAACCTGATCAATTTGGCAATTTTATATGTGATGATGTTGAAAGGATTGTGTAAACACTGATCAATTTGGAGATTAGTTTGGAGTATATTGTAATGGATCAGTGCCATGAAGGTAATTTCAACGAGAGGGAGAATGTTGTGTTTACAGATATACATCGCATATTCATAAAGTGTCTAGACACCCTGACATTCATTATGTAACCTCATTAGGTAACCTCCCTGTATTAGCATGCATGTGCCTCAGGACTGGTGTCAGCATGCATTCCAACACTCCACCTATTGAAACTGTTCTTATTATACATGAGTGTATGTCTGGAGACAGTTAGTTCTGCAATAAACACCGAGACGTTAACTGCCACGCCTTTTCTGTTCCTTCCTTATTTGCCGTCCCAAGTTTTGTTACTTGTAACCCACGATACAACAGCAAGTGACAAGAAAAGTTTTTGACGATTCAAAAATTGCCTAATCAACGCGATTGCCACGATTAATCTCAGATACGATCACCACGATTACTCTACGATTCTGACCACGATTTTAATCATGGCGCAACTTGTGATAGACATGAACAAAAATCTCACGATCAGCTACTAATGGCCAATCGTGGCGTGAGTATAGCCGATCGCGAAGAGCATGCCATTTTTCCTACATTTTTCTGATGCATCAAATATGTAATGTTCGAGGTGAGAAAAATATTGAAAGTTAAAACAAACAAACAAACAAACAAAACAAAACAGGTAAAACTAAATATTTGAATATTCAGATGTCAGAGTACATATACAGAGGAGGAAATGCTCGCAAGGGTACCAAAGTGAGAAAAAAAGGTGGATATCCTCAAAGAAATGCTAATCCATCTGGCATGCACATGAACGATTATACCTTTGATATTTTGAACGTGTTTTTGCGGTTGTTAAGTCATCACGATTTTCACTATTATTTTCAGGTTCTGGAGGTTCCCAGGACAAGATCTGGACCTTCGCCTCCGGCCATTATGACGTCAATTTGGAATATCTGTAAGCTGACCAGTCAAACTATTTTTTTTAATTCCTCCCATTCCCTGTTTTGCAGTCCCTTGAATAATATCGCTCTCATTAATTCACCTTGAATCGTCTCGTACGAAAGGCTAAGCAGGAAAGGAATAGCTAACTGCGATGAATCTTCAAAGTTGTCCTTCGTTCGTTTGTAGTTTTGTAGTGTCACGTGCTTCCCGAAACAGTGATACTAGTTACATAGCATATAATATACAAATGCATTCGCACCAAAAACAACAACAACAACAACAAAACAAAACAAACAGAAATTAAAAAAAAAAAACACCTTACTATGACTTCGGTGACATTATAGCACCCGAACAACGCCCTTCTTTATTATCAGTCATCAATGGCAAAACATTAAATCTACAGGATAATTTTATAAGAGCGTCTCATTTTGAAGCCATGGCATGTACATTATTAAAAGGTATGGCATAATTTTGGTGGAGATGGGGGATTCAGATTGTAATTTTTGGAGGGAGATAACCAGAAACCTCTTATGAAGTTTTGAAGAGCATACAATTCTAAGAGGAGGTTTATTTGATGAAAATCGGTTTTGAAATATGGCTGAGATATCCAAAAACAAAGTAAAACAAAGTGGTCCTAATAAAAGGTGGGTCCCACCTTTTATTAGAACCTCTTTGTTTTGGATATCTCAGTCACTTCAAAGCCAATCATTATCAAATAAGCTTTTAATTCCTCTTAGAATTGTATACGCTCTTGCATATTTCATATGAGGTTTCCCATTGTCTCACAAAAAATTTGCAAACCTGAACCCCATCTGAACCAAAACTGTTCCATTCCTTTAAAGCTGCTTGTAGGTATAAGGCGATGACACCATCATCTCATACAATTTGTTTACATAATTATAACCGATAATACTGCTTTGCAATATAATGTAATACTTTAATTCCCCATGCAGCTTTATACGTTTCAATGAAAATCTTACTCACGTTTTATTGAATTCACTAAATTCCAAGAACAGTCAGCTATGACTTCAGGTAGAGGTTCATTTTGCTATTTTTTTTTCCAACATGAACAACCAAAGTACATAAGGTGAGACATTTTAATGAAACTCCATAAATATATTTTCGTTTATAATGGCCTATTGTTTTATGTTGAATCTAAAGGCTTGTGATACGAACGTACACTTATTTTCTACAGTTTAAAAAATGTATTGTGGGAGCTCGAGTGCACCTAGAGAAATCAAAACAGGAAAAAGCCTCGGCCTTCTAATCTGTAATGAATCTGGCAGAGGGGAAAAAATAGCCTTCTTCCTGACATTTTGTCGGCCCTGATGCTGAACCTATACATCAAATTCTTCCAATTATGTGATCACTTTCATCACGTATACTGTACTTCACAAATTATCTACAAGAACGCACTCGGTTTCATGATAAAAAAAAGAAAAAAATCTGAAGTGATCGATCCAATCTTGATGGAATTACAAACACGCATTACCTTTAATTTCATCCACTGTAGGATTATAACTTTTCATGGATTTAATACACCATTTGCCATTGTTCTCGTGTAGGATCAACATGCTGTATTTCGATTACGATAGTTTTGGCGTCACTTACAAAAAGACTCCTTTAATTCGTCAACCTGTCGGGTCTGCAAAATCGTTCTCCTAGTCACGTGTATTATAATGAGAGTCAATCGCGGGGAAAAAAAAGAAATCTATTGTGATGCTGTGTTTTCTCAGACAGACCTAGTAGCTAGGCCCTATAAATGATGGGAACCAAATGAACTAAAACGTGTTCTATAGAAGAAAAAAAAAAGTTTCCGATAGAATGTGTTCTAGAAAAAAAAAACTTTTTATAGGCCAATATACAATATTTGTCGGACTTCAATTCTACAAACCGATGAAGAACTATACAATAACTCTTATTGCTCTATCGCACATGCAGGTCTGTCATGATAATAATAATTATGCGACCGTTATGACCCTTGACCCATTATTTTTTTCCACTAAGCCCACTAATTCCACTAAGCTGTTCGTTCTTTTCATTACATTGCACTCGAGACATTTGAATCATCCTTAGAATTGGAGTAGATCTATAATTATTCCCTTCTTAATACAGATTTAAAAAAAAAAAAAAATCTCGACCCTGGCGAGAAGTATAAACCTCGTGTGAGCATGGTCTGAGCGACTACTTTAGACAAAACGATAACGAAACGCAACGTATACACTCTGTCCATGTTCAATAAAACTTGTACGAAGTTTGATTTGGTACTTCGGCTTTGTTTATCTTTTGTTTGTACAAAAAGGGACGAGGCAAGTGGAACCATTAAGGGCTACAACATTGATATTGTGAATGCAGGTAAGAATATCCCTTCATACTTAAAACAATACAGTAGACTCCCGTTATAACGAAGTCTCGGGACCGGCAGATTTCTTTTGTTGCATCAAAATTTCGTCATAACCGAACAATAAACAATAAAAACACATATAGAATGGATAATGTTGCGGCCTAAATTTCAAATTCGTTGTAACTGGTATTTCGTTATAACCGTGTTCGTTATAACGGGAGTGCACTGTACCATATTATTAAATTACACATTTGCCGATCCTTGTTGCTCACCGAGACTCCCACTTTATGTTGCAGACAAGTTTCGTATCGTATTCAGCTATATACTTTGTTCTACCAAGTAAGCATTTTTCTATGTGATTGACAAGCAGAGCAAAGAATTAAAATACGCTAGCAATATTCATTTAATCTCAATTCAGTACAGCGTACTTATAGCTTGTTTTCACTGTGGTTATTTAGCTTCTTTTGTTTGTTATCAAGTTACACATTTGCCGTTAAATACATTGTTGTTCACTAGGACTCCCACTTTAAGGTTACAGACAGGTTTCGAATCGAAATCGGCCACTTTGTTCTATACGAAGTGAGCATTTTCCTATGTGATCGACAAGCAGAGCAAAGAATTGAAATATTGTACGCTATATTTAATCAATCTCTATTTAGTACAGTTTACTACGCGTCAGTCACCCTATTATTTAATAACATTATTGATTGCCATTGTCTCCCCAGTGTGCAAAATAGCCAACAAGAACTGCGTTATAATTGAAGATTCCAGTCGCTGTGTGTCCACGAAGTCTGACGGGACAACACTAGGCGGAGAGGGCCTGCTCGGAAGGTGGTACGACGCATGCGCAGGTACGGTGCGCAATCTTGATTTTATTAGAAGGATCCTGTGGCACAATAATTTGGAAATTATTCATCCTCCTACCAGCGATGTGTTTTTCGAATCATTTAGTGATAGCGGGAAAGCGCTAAACACCAAAATGCAGATAACTGGCAAAAAAAGTGCAGGATGTTAACTATTTAGCAACATGAGCAATATCATCATCGGGTGCTGTTCGTCATTCCGAAGGTTCGTTATTCCGAAGGTTTGTTATTCTAAAGGTTCGCAAATCCGAAACACACAAATTCGTTATATATACCTTGAGGTTCGTTATTCCGAAGGCTCGTTTATCCGAAAATGGAATAGGGTTCGTTATTCCGAAGGTTCGTTAATCCGAACATGAAATAGGGTTCGTTATTCCGAAGGTTCGTTGATCCGAAATGAAATAGGGTCCGTAACGAACCTTCGGAGTAACGAGCTTTGTTTCATTTTCGGATTAACTAACCTTCGGAATAACGAACCTTATTTCATTTCGAATTAATGAACCTTCGGAATAACAAACCTTATCACATTTTCGGATTAACGAACCTTCGGAATAACGAACCTTCGGACCAAAGAACCTTCGGAATAACAAACTGTAATCATCATCATAGCCTGACCTGCATAATCGATGGCTTGTCAATGTATCACGAGAGAAAAAAAAATCATCATTTGCAAGTTAATCACAACCTACTTCACTCTATTTGTCTGATATTTCTGTGCAAAAGTGCATAAAATTCCTCTCCCAACATAAAGATGGAAGTTTCATCGACATAAGACCAAAAAACGAGATTTTTTTTTTAAAGCTCTGCATTTCCTGTGTTTTCCCAAATTAGTGATATAGGTCAAAATCAACTAAACCAATCCATGAGATCGTCAAAATTTGTCATCACGTCATAAATTATAGTCTCTGTAGCTTGTGGGTCAATTTTGTGCAGGAGTGACAATAAATTACACCATCTCATATTGCGCATGACAAAATGCGTTAATCACAACCATTATCTTTGCTTTCTGAAAATCATTTTTTTTTTTAGTCTATGTAACTTTCTTGTTTCAGAATTAGTTATCATAAAAGAAAAAAGTACCTCAAAGCCGAAAGCAGCAACACTTTGTACATTACTTTTACTGTTATTCCAAAGTGATGCCTCTCTCCGGAAAAGAATGCATGTGTTATTTACGCCATTACCTTGCATGGAGATATTGAGAAAACAAAAAGAGGAAAGATAGTACACTTTACGATGTCACCATGATTGTACAGTCATGTCCTTCGTTTTTGTGTTTGTGTTACTTTGTTTCTGTTGTTTTCGTTTCGTTTTGGTATTGTTTTAGGATGGGGCATCACGAAAACTCGGTCGAGGGTGTTTGGATTCACCAAGCCTTACAGCAAGCTCTCTAGGGTGGGGATCTACGTGGCAAACACCACCACGAATTTTGATTGGCGAGATCTTCGTGACGTCACAGTAGGATTCGTCTCTGCTTTCTCGAGCGACGCTCGGTGTCTCGCCAATTACGATGACATCATTCAGGTACACCGTGCTATAGTATAGAACCTTGTGCATCAAAACAAAGAAAATTATTTTTACCGAATGCTTCATATCGGTCATATTGGTCATTCAAAAACTTGTTGTTTATGAAAATGACAACAGTAAATTGGGCCCTAAAGAAAATTGAGAAATAGTTTCCCACAGGCAATGCTAAGATCAAATCAGGCAGTACTATTACAAACACCTCAAACGTTGTTATTATTATTGTATGCAGGCCTACAGTATTATAATAATGAAACGTCTGCACGAGGGAGCTCAGATCATAATAATACTAATCAAATGATAGTCAGCGATTGGATAGACATGGTCACGTAATGGGGAAAGTTTGGTTTCACTATATTTTTTTTTTCAATACAATTCCAAATTTCATTTAAATTGAATTGAAAAAAAAAATGTTTATGATCGCCTATGGGATGACTGTTTCGTAAAAACTCTAACCAACGATTAAAGAAAAATGAGTGACTTTTGGGTTTTATTTTAGTTTCGAGCATAAATTTTAAATTCTTTCTAGTGCTACCAGATCGCTCAAATACTTAGTTGCATGCAAAATTTTGACGACTATCAATTTATGCGAGAATCATTTTCTTTTCTGAGTTTTATGTGTTTTTTTTAACTTCGTAAATCTTTGGAGTGCCTGAAAACAATCTATTCTTCATTTGAACAAAGTTCTCGTGACAAATTGATTGAAGGTATGCTGTTTCAGAGTAGGACCCCAAACCACTATACGTGACCCTTACAATGAAAGACATGGTGATTTCTTATTCTCGAGAATAAAAAATGCGAGCTGCATCATCAGAATTCGGAATCCGATTTTGGCGATTTTGTTAGTCCATTGACTTTAACTCGGAGCTTGTAACTGAACTTTCAACAGCTTTCCAAAACTCTTCGGAAGAAAAATTCATTCATCCATTTTTTTTTTAACGAGATACTGTAATAATTTGACTTTCTCCAGTATGATATTTTGTTTTCTGTGTGTATTTTATTTTATTTTATTTTTTTTTGTAAAATGAGCAATAGGCCATATAACATGTCAACATGCTTGGTTGACAATATTCACAGCGAGGAAACGAGAAAGAGTTCTTCACTTTTGTTAACTTACTAGTATCACATACACCACACAAATGATTTATTATTCGAGTATTCCTCTTTAAAGTAATTACAGATTAAAAGTATATTGCTCCACCACTATCATTATAGAAAATCTCCTGTATTGTAGTCATAAACAGCACCCCAACACACGCGCACACTCATTATACCCTATATTCCACTTAACATACGCAGGTCAAATCTAAAGGACAAGTTCCCCTTCATATACATGTGGATTGAGTGAATGCAACAATATTAGTAGAACACGTCAGTGAAAATTTGGGGAAAATCGGACAATCCGTTCAAAAGTTATGAATTTTTAAAGCATCTGCGCAGTCACTGCTGGATGAGAAGACTACTACGGTGTATGATATCACATGCGTACAACGATATAAGGAAAATAAAAAGAGAAATTCACAAAACATCATCTTTTCAAAAAAGTACACATTCCCTTGACTCGTTACTGACATATGTTATGGGTAATATTATTCCCATTTTGCCTTTAGAAAGAGGCAAGTAAATTGCTCTTTTATTATGCAAAAAAAAAATGAAAATATGTTGAATTTTCTTTACATTTTCTTTATACTGTTGTACTCATATGACATCACGAGCCTTAGTAGTCTCCTCATCCAGCGGTTCCAACACAAATATTTTAAAAATTCATAACTTTTGCATCGATTGTCCAATTTTCCTCAAACTTTCACTAATGTGTTCTACTAATATTGCTGCATTCTCTCAATCCTTATGTTTATGAAGGTGAACTTGTCCTTTAACAGGATGTAGCGGTATTGTGCAGACTATTTGTTACAACACTGTGTTTCCAGGAAGGACGCCTGCTTTTGAAATCGAAACTAAGGGTGTGAATTAAAAGTCGGCATTTTCTTTTTTCTTTTTTTTTCCGGGGGGGAGGGTTGAGGGGTAAACTTGATCATGATTCTCAGGCATTTAACATGCACAACATAATGCTATGCCACATTTGGCTGAAAAAAAACTTATGTCTTTCGGATCCTACGCCTTTAAATGTAAGTTCAAAATCTTCAGTAAATGTTTTCAGTCTTGTTGATTTTTACGTCAAGAGTTTGTAAGATCTGACCAGCAATATCTTTTCTTTATATGTTTGTTTCGTTTTGCTTTGTTTTGCTGTGTAAATGATAAAGCCTACGGTATTTTCAATTTATTTTCAAATTTCAATTATCTCAGACCCATTTCACTAGGATGCCTGCAGTTCCTAACAGCAGTGAAAACTAGCTATCATCGAGAAAAAAAAAAAAAAAACCTCAAACGCTCAGGGCTGGTTGGTTATGTCTTGGAAGTTGTCACAGAAACCGTACTCATGATTGATCACATTTGCAAACCTCCAAATGAAATAGACCCGTGCACAAGCAAAAATTCAAAGAAACCAAAATCTTGAAAAATTCTACCATGCATGTTCGGATATATTAATGGCAGTAACTTACTCTTCGATGTCCTGTTGATATCCTATTCGACAGGGCGCCGGGCTGAGTGACAGCCAAACAAGGTACTTCCCGTCTCTAGACGACCTAGTGGCTGCCGTCATTGACGGAACTGTGAGTGATACTACAGATGTCTTTATAGAGGACTTGAAACTGTGCGTAAATTTTTGATATCTTCAACAAGAACTGCGTAAACCGCAGCATGTTTGTCTGTTGATTGTTTGTTTGTTTGTTTGTTTGTTTGGTTATTTTCAGACTGTCTATGTTTTCCGGTATTGTTTCATCTCCCCACTTCACACCAAACATTTAACTGTGCTTGGTGGAAAATTACAAGCATGTATCAAAGTCAGTGAGTTCCAAGAATCCTTTCAGAAAGATAAACTTTTGTGATACTACCATCTCAACAGGAGAAACGGAATCCCAAATCAGGGAGCATTTTATATTCTTTTGTCAAAGTGGAAAGATTTTGTAGCTCTGAAATCATATGGTACATTGTACATATTTTCATTTTAGTCTAGCCTTGAAGAAATGTAGTAATTGCTCTCTCTCTCTCTCCCTCTCCCTCTCTCTCTCTCTCTCTCTCTCAATCTTTCTGTATATTATTTCTTTACCCCTGGTAGGTCGAACAACTAATGTCTTCAAAGGCCGCGGTGGTCATCATTAAGAACCAAAAATAAATGAATATTTAATTTTTGATCTCAATAGGATATTGTATTGATCATTTCTTGGTATTCAAGGAGAAATGCATTCAATGTTGGTCTGTATATGACTATATAGGTCAAAGCAGCATTCTGCTACGACGAACCCCAGATGGCCAAACTGAGGAGGGTGACCGCGGATAACTTCGAGAATCGTTGCGCCCTCGGTGGGTACGGGATGATGGCAAGAAAGGACAGTACTGATTTCTTCGAGTGGTGGAACGCGGCGTTTGACAAGCTCGTCACTACCACGGAGTACAGACTCATCTGCGAGGATCTCAAGAACGCTCACGGTATATAAGCATAATTTCTCAGTTTAATTCCTAATTTCTGTACAAGTTCCTTTTGATTTTCCGCCTTCTATTTCCTTCTGTTTTCATTATTTTCTCGTGCTATCCTTCCTCACGTCTTCTTCCTTTTCCTTGCGCCCCCGATTACCTTTATTCTTTCTTCACCATTGATTCCGCTTTCGAATTCCGCGTGGCGTGTCTTTCTGGTTGATTTTTATCCCGTTGTAGTTTATGCCATTTATACTGCTGCTGCACCCCTTACATGCTCATTATCACCCCAACACACAACGGAGAAAAATTGAAGAGAAAAGCACAGACAGACAGAACCGCCCTGAAGATGTAATATGAATGATACGGGTAGGCCTACTTGCAGCTGCGATCTAGAAAAGACCATTGAAGAGTAGATATTGAAGAGGTCAATTAATGGACCTCTTCGACAACTGTGCCAAGCAGAATATATCAATCTTACAATCCGTAAAGTGTTCATAGAATGCTGTCTCAGATAGAGTATATATACTGTGAAAGAAGTTTGTGTTTAAGGTATACTTTTAAGAACTTTTAAAACCATCAACTGGATCCAGCGAACTTGGGTAATTGTAATATAAGTATCTTGAGTACAATGCAGGGGCGGATCCAGGAATTCCGTAAAGAGGGGGCGCGTTTACAAAATTAAAGGCGGGCGCACGCACCCCTCCCCCATTTTTTCTTTTTATTTCTTTTGTTTAAAAAAAAATAAGGGGGAGGGGGGTGCGCCGGTTGCGGTCCTCCCTGGATCCGCCCCTGCAATGATGCTCCAAGGGAAACATTCCATCAAAACCTCTCCATCACCTCTCTCCCAACCCTTCCCCCGATCAGTATTGCTGATTTGGGCTTCCCTGTGTATATTCCTCCGTTCATTATATGAAGAGATTTATTGCAAAATGAGCTAAGCGCCATTTTTAAACATTTCAAAGTATTTAAAGTCCATGCACCATCAGATATAGAGCAAAGTTAAACCTTTCCATTAATACCTCACTTGTGACATAACAAGGAATATTCTAGAAGTTGTGATTAAAAATATCCTGTATTTTCTTATCATTTTCCTTGATTTTTAGCAGCTTTAATCACAAATATCTCAACTTGACAAGAATGGAGTTAGCTCGTTTTGCGATAAAACTCTTATCATTACAAACTTGTATGTCTCTTCTCATCATCGGTTCTACAGGTCATAAGCCAGGCCGCGGCCCAGACGAAGTGTGCTTGTAAACCGCCTCCTACGGCCATTTCATGACAAGACAAGGAATCCAGTGGGATCAGTTACAGCTTTGATGCCTGCCTGTGTGGCCTTAATTTTTCAAGCTTTACAGTCCAAAGATCTTACTATTTTTGTAATACAAATCATCTTTTTATGACTGCATCTATGTGTGTGTGTTTGTGTGCACACGTGGGTGCATTTGTGTGAATCAGACAGGAAAACAGTTTGTATCAAATGAAATATTGTAATAAATGCAAAGGGAAACTGGCCAGAAAATGAATATACACCACTGTGATCTATTAGTGGAAAAGTTAATTGCTCATTTTCCACTAACAAACTGAATTATTGCTATGAAAACTGTTGATATGCATCACATTTAGTGACCTCTGTCTAATCATTCAGTGTATTTCATTTAATTTTAGTATTTTCTTACATAAAACAAAAGTATGGGTGAGACCCAACAGTTTAACAGCCTTTTTGTCTTCAATCCATATAATGTACTCTTTGTTGCATTACATATTTTTGTTTACGTGTTCCCATGGTTTCATAATCGTACACCCCATGAGCCTGTACTTGAGTTTTGACTTTGTATCTTTGTTTTGTACGAATACAGGGTTCTTTTTAAAAGCATGCCCTTGGGCTCTGAAAAGACTATCTTGTTTTCAGAATGAATAAATTGATGAAATAAATAACAGCTTCTTGACATGGGCCTCATGAATGATAGTATTATGTACTTTATGTCAACAATCAATGATACATTCAAGTGTATTTTTTATCAAACTATCATTATCCCAATGAATTCATTTTTGTCATACCATCTGTGCAACAGAATAACACTACTTTCTCGTAAGCAAAGTTTGTTATTTCCTGCGTTAGATGTCTCAGTATTCTTACAGAGAAAAGAATGTGGTGTGACATTATATGAGCTGGATCATAAAAAGTGAGACATGGTTTGAAATAAAAAGACAGACATTTGATGCATAGACACTAACACTAAGCAATGCAAGCATACAACCATTAACACACACACAGAAACAAACACAGAGCACACATTCGAACACGATCACACAAACACACCCAAGAAGAGTCCTTTAATTTTTTTTGTTTGTTGAGAATTACAAAGAAACTAGCAACAATAACTGTAGGAGTAAGAGCATCAAAACAAAGCAAATCATTACAACCGGATAAGATTGCAATTCAGCACATACATCTCTTATCACTAGTCATCCATCAGCCACTTGAATAAAACAACAAAGAAAAAAAAACCCAAGACAACTGCACATATTTGTGTGTGATATCCACAATTTAAATCATGCCACTTTTTTTTTATTGCATTACAAAATCGATCAAATTTTCTCTTGACTCCACTTCTTTCTTTCTTTTTTTTTTTTTCAATTTACTCAACACACACAGATTTGGTAAAATACATCTTCTGAAGTCATATGTGCCAGTGACTCTGTAAAGAGAACACAGCTTTTGAAGCACCATGATTACACCTCCTAATAAAGTCCGCATGCTGGCAATGAGTAGGCAATAAGATCAGACGAAGACGGCAGATACATGTAGTAGATTTCACTAAATTACATCATGTATCCTGCAGGGTCCATGATTACATTGATATCCAAAACCAGACGAAGTACCATCACAATAGTTTCAAATATGATATTGTTTTGAGAGTGACAATCTTACACTCTGCAACGTTTAGTGTTTCACAGGCAAGGTTAAACACAAAGTTTTGTTTTTGAGTTTTTTTAGATGTACTTTGTTCCAAATCACTAAAATGTATAAATGGAATACATTTTGTCTGAGAAAATGCATCAATGACAATTCACCTGTTGTACAGGTTAGTTTTATGATGGCATCATTACACTGCACATGGTGTGCTGTGTTGAAAGAAATTTTGATTGTAATGATTTGGTATTGAAGGAAATAAATATGGCTTTAAATTTATACATTGCATTGAATGGAATTTTTATTGTTTCCCTGAAGCATGTTATCATAGCACTTTGAATTGACTGTGTTAAAACACAATGTATCCCAATCCCCAAAATGTCTGACTAGATCCCAACTTCACAGCCCCACCCCCTTTTTTTTTTCTCGTAAAGTAAAAATTCAGGTCACAACTGTGCCACTTCAGTGCATGGCCAACTGCTTTTTACAATTTCAGTTGCAGGATTTTATAATTACAGTGGAACAAATCACATAGAGTGCACTCAAACTGTAACAAGCATGGTTATAATGAAATTACCATCACAAAGGAGTAAGTTGTCTGGTCCCCAAATATCTATCTCCACAAGTGAACCCCCATTATAACGAACACGATTAAAACGAAATTCTTGTTACAACAAAGTAACAATTCAGGCCACAACATTATCCACTCTATGTTTTTCATTGTTTAAGTGTTTAATTACAATGAAATTTCGATATAACGAAAGAAAATTGCCGGTCCCGAGGAATTTGTTATAATGGGAGTCCACTGTTGTGAGAAATCTGACAACAAGGTAATTGTCACAGTTTTTAAGTTCTCATTATGGAGTTTATCGGTTTGCAAACAAGGGGCACAGGAACTGTTGGTGCCATCTCTTGCCGAAGGCGAGGTCCGAAAGCTTGATAAATCAGAGAATAACAGTTTCAGCTGAGGCTGTCAAATAGGCACAGTGATTAAGTAATATACAGACTGTAGTTGAAACAGTAACTTGAAGATTTTAATCTTCAAAAATATGTGTATTTTCAACTCTGACAGAAAAGAACAAAACTGAGAAATGGTCATTCCACAAATTGTAGAAATGATCATAATCATATTGTATTGTCCTACTGAAAAGACTTTGTAAAATCTTTCCTCTTTTCCTTTTTTTTTAACCAAAGCAAATATATTTTGGGACAGCTGAAAAAAATTATGACACTTATGTCTTTCGTTGAGTGTGGTCAATGTTTTGGCATTACAGGTGTTATTATTCCCAGATGGGAGGTAATAATCTTCAAGCTTGAAGGACCCAGGACTGCCAGAAAAAAGCAGAAGAAGAAAAATGTCACAATAGCAAAAATGACCTTGTTTGACCTTTCATGCACAAGCTAATCATGAAATCATGTTTTCAAACTGCCCGAATTGGGATAAAAAAAAAAAATTGCACAATTTTTAACAATCACTTGCATTGGCTTGCAAACTTGGACTACAGCACACACAACAGATGCAATATCATGGATTTCCTTCTTTTTTTTTCTCTCTCTCGCTCTCCTTTGCCGAAATATGTGATGGTGGTGCTAAATTGTTGCCTCCTGGACCCGGTACACTGATCCACCGTCGAAGGACAGCGGGACGAAGCCATCTTTGTCCTGAGTGAGGACAATCCAGTGATCACCTGGAGACAAAAAGACAGACAAACTGGCTGATGAAATATACTTTGTATTTGTGAATTTTGTGCAACATGAAACTAGTGTGAAAACAAGAATGGGGAAATTGTTTGCTTGCTTTTTGTAATATCACTTCATATCATCTTTAATTTCAAAGTATGCATGTAGGGGTATTAGGCTGCTGTTATGTTATTTGTAATTTCTTTCATGTTCACTAGTCCTGTAGCGTGAATAAATTTCCTGTTACAATGCAAATCAGTTACCTTTTACCATAGGATGTGCTGTCATAGATCATTCCTAAAAAAAAAGAAAGCTTTGAAACTTATACCATTCCATTTGGTTTATCAAATGAAGAGTTTGTTTGCAAAAACCGATAAGTCCATATTTGTCAAATGGAGATATTTGCGATTAAAGGTCAAGAAAAATAAAGAGAATAAAAAGAAATTCTTTGCTTCTTTTGACCATAACTTCAAAAATATACCTTTATATGTAGTGACCAATATATCATTTAAAAGGTATTATTTTGTACTTTATGACAGAGACCGTACTTCAAAATCTTCAAAAATGGACTTATCGGTTTTTGCAAACAAACTCTTCAAATGCTTGTCATCGCACTCGATAAAAAAATGAGGACCGGGCTACAGAGCATTGACTTTGTCAATCGCATCCCTGCAAAACTCACTGCAGGCCACCAAGACCCCACTCACCAATTTGGATCTCGGCATGGTAGAGGCGGAAGACATCTTTGACCGTCTGCAGTCGCAGGAGGCCATCTTGCAAGAGAAACGACCTCTCTACGACATCTCCCATGCGCATACACTGAAGCCGTACCACACCTGTGGCAAGAGTGAAGACGTGCAACAGCATTAGTAATAGCGCTTAACTCTCCAATACTGAAATGATATTGATAGCTACAAATCTTTTGTATACCAGGTGGTTATAAAGTTGAAAGTGGCGAGGAAATCAAAGCACAGAGATTTTTCTGGCACTAGGCAAGAAACTTATGTCAACTTGGCTGCCATGAGTTCAATTCCTAGGTGTCATAGTTTTGGATGTAAGGCTTGCATGATTGGCCAGTCAGAGTATCTATAACTTTGCTGTGAGAAAATTGACACAAATTTGCAGTTCATGCTTTTTAGCATCTTGACTGAGAGGAAGAATCGAAAAATAGGACCGATTACATCCCCTTTGCAACAATAGGGTTATAGAAACAGAAGAACCTTGTATCCTACATGATGGAGTAGTAAAAGAATTGCTGCTAAACTTGCTTGAACAAAAAATGCACATTATAAAAAGTCTAATCATATTCACAAGATAGTAGCGGTATATGCAGGCCAGTAAAACTACATTACAGCTGCCTTCTCCCTAAAAGTCATTTTTTTTGCCAAATTAAATATTTCTGCATTCACTCAGTTCATATTAATATTATGGGTTCCTTCCCTTTTAAAGTTTTCAAGGCATGGTACTACAGCAATCAAAAAGGTAAACCTTGAACAACTGTCAGGCACACACACAAGGCAAGAGTCACTCTATACCTGCTCTTTGTGGTGATGGATACTGCGATTGGCTGGATGTCACCATCGCCACGGCGCTGTGGGCCCCACCTCCTGGCTTTGCCCCCTTGGGAGCGTGGGTCCAGGGCTTCTCATCTCCTATCACTTCGATGCCTGCCTTCTTTCCTTCAGACGTTGGCTTGGCATCTATGGCTCTGCCATCAGGGAGAAGTAGTGCCTGCAGGCTGCTACTTCCATCATTTCCTGGGGGCGAGGTTGTCGGCTGAGAGTCAAGTGGCTGAATCCTGTTTCTCTCTGAGAAGGAAAGTGTGTACACAACAGCTGGCTTTTATGTACTCAATGGTCACAACAAAAGTGGCACCAGGCTGTAAATAAAACATCTTTATTACCGCCTTTACTATTTACTGCAATAATATTTACCATAACAAGATATTTCTATAACTGGTCTCTCATTCTCTGTATACTATCAAACAAAAATTGTCTCCTGGCTAAATCTTTAGATTTCATGTCTGACAAGAAATAAAAGATCAGTGAAAAATTGAAGCAAAGAAAATGGGATCTGTGTTTAAGAAATGATATAATTACAATATAATAGGCTAGGTGTGCTATCATAAAACAGACGGTATCAAAATAGTGATGCCCAGCATAGAACTCAAGAAGAAAAAAAAAAGACAGAAAGCAGTACTCTTACCCTTCACCTGTTCCAGAGCAGTTGCCATGGAAACACACTTCAGCATCAGTCTCCTGCTGCTCTGACCCGAGGGTGGTAGGACAGCCCCAAGCCCTGCACCAGGAGACGAGGGCTTGGTGACGGCTACGAGGACCCGGTCATCGGGCAGGCTGAGGAGTCCAGCTGGCCGCTCCATCTCCTCCAACTCCTGATGGATGGCAGAGCAAGTCTTACATAAAAGTGATCATTGATACCAGTCTAGCAATACTACGCAAGATTCATCCCACAGGGTGGAAAGCAGTGAAGTCCTATTAAGCACCTCTGAAGTTCTACTGTAAACACCATATATTCAGGGATTCTAATTTTTTAAGAATCAGAATTTTGCAACGATATCGTGAGTGGGTAAATTCATAATTGTGGAGTACAGTACTGAACAGAGAAATGTATGCTTGCACATGACATTCATGTCCGGATCAGATTTAATAGTTCATGTGTTTTTGAATTCGTGAATAGCACTTGACTCGCGAAATTCATGAAAATAAAAACCTCACAAAATATTCAGCTTATCCAGTATTTCAATTTCACAGGTATATTTGAATTGTTTTAACCCGTTGAGGACGAGTCCCGAGTATACTCGAGCTGGTGTCTAGGGGAAATGCTTCTTGTAGCAAATATCAGTCCATCCTCAATGGGTTAAAAGCAGTGAGTTGGGTTGTTTGTTTGTTTGTTTGTTTTTATAAAGGAAAGTGGCATGGTCATGTAAACTAGCAAAATGTGTACTTGCATTCGACATAGTTATAATGAATGAGCAATATGCAAGCTTGTAAATTTTGTGCACTCATATTCAACAGCGCACATTATGCAAACACTTACCATGGAAAATGGCTGGAGCAAAGCATCACGCTCTGAACAAGGAAAGACAGACAGCGCCCTCATACTGCAGCTGCCAACAACAATGCATTTTGGCCGCTCCTTGGAAAGGGTCCAAAATGAGAGGGGGACATGAATGTAAACATCATGAAGTTAAACCTAATGACACCTTGCATGGAAAATAGAAAGGATGGCCTTTTATATAGACAGATGACACAGACAGGTTGAGGCCACACTTGATAATACAAAGTATTTTGACAATATTTTTCCCTCTGCCCTGTTTGTAAATAGGAAAATATAATTTTTGAAAAAAAAAAATATAACTCCCATGGGGATGTTGGGTGTTATACTACTCCTCTGAAAAGGCAATATATGTCTAAAATTACACCTCTGACAAGGCAATATTTGTCTAAACCTACACCTCTAAAAAGGCATATCTGTATAAAACTACACCTCTGAAAAGGCATATCTGTATAAAACTACATTTCTGAAAAGGCCTATCTGTACAAAACTACACCTCTGAAGTGGCGTATCTGTATAAAACTATGAGCCTGTGGGAGAAAAATCATATTGTTGCTGGATGTCTTAACCCATTGCCCAGGAACCTATTGGGTTTTGTGCAAAATTTCTGACGATTTTAAAACCTCAGTGGGAATGGTTTAACAAATATACACTTTTACATGGCACAGTGACCTCTGACCCCACTTTGACCTTTTTACCATTATAACTTCACATATACTATGTTCTTCATTCAGACAGGACTGCTAACATTCAAATATCAGAATGTGGAAGGTCTTTTAGAGTGAATTAGAAAGAAAATTGAATGGCTAAATGCATCTATGTGGGGCAAGAATTATTCAAAAATATGGAAATACTCTCGTTATTCTTTTGTCATGGCATAAAGAAATGTCAAACTTTTTATAGAGCCTCCTGTAGAATCAGGGAAAGATGGTAGTTCTATTTGTGACCCTGCATCACAAAACAAACAAAGTTGCCAGACATGAATCAAACCAAATGGACTCTCCTAACCTATCTAAATATTGGAAAGAAGGCACACACTCAGGAAAAGTGTGAACTGAGAAAAGAGGTTCTGAAGTACAGTGTGTATTCAAGCGTTCAATCTTTACCAAGCCGTGCTGGCTGTGTGATGAATGGGACAAAAAACAGGATGTTAACCACTGTAGTAAAAACAATGAAGGGATTATAAGATTAAACTGAAATTGAGCATGCCTTTTTAACACATTCTGTCCTTAATTAATGCCAACTTTCAAAGCAGTAACATCATCCTTTTAAAAGTTATAGGAGTTGAAAGTGAAGAGCGTGTACAAAGTTTTTTTAAGAAAAAAAAAGGGGACTCTAAAGACACACTTAATCACACTATTCTGCCAAAAAATTTTTGAGATAAACTGCTAAAAAACACACTTTCCTGCCCGTTTTATGATCCCAATTTAGGCATAGTGTAGAAGAAGATTTGCTCTTTCAGAAAATATGAAAAAGTCAAGATGGGCTCGGTTGACCCATTTCACCTATTTTCAGTCCTCACACAAAATCAGTGTGTGCGACTTTTTGTTCGTTTTGTGATGCACGGTGACATCTATACTCTTCCTAGCAACTACTATTAGAAATTCCCAGATGAACATACTGCTGAAACTAGTGAAAATACCATTTTGTAGTCAAAGTCCCATGACCTTTGAACTTTCTCAAGGAATTTTGCCCAAATTCTAATCAGCACATCTATACGTCATGTTGCATACCTGGGCACAGTAGGCCTACTAAAAAAAAAAAAATAAAAGGGCCACTTTTTTTTCATAAATGACAATAACACCTTGATGAAAGGGAAAGACAGACAGACAGACAGACAGACAGACAGAAAAACCCAAACTAATTGTGCCTCCAACACCCTTTCGGTGGGGGTAAAAAAAAAATAAACAAAGCAAAAGCAAAGAATGAAGAATACAGGAGTTTTTGGCAAACCTTATAAATCAGCAGTGAGGGTGAGATGATGCCTTCCACTGAATGACGGCTCACTATTTCAGCCAATGCTGTATCAAAGAGAAACAGCTCGGCAGTGCTACCAGCTCCTGGCTTGAAAAAAACATGGGAAGAAAAATCAAACAAACACACTGAGCAGCCACATTTCTTCAAAGGACAACTACACATGGAAACAGAATAGGCAAAATCTATCACCCTACTACAATTGATATAAGAGGCAGCAACCATCAAAGGGAACAAACTTTCAGAGTGTGGCATGTGGGAATGATGGATATCAAATCTCAGCATGGATGCTACCTACAAACTTTAATTATTTTGTTCGCATTTTTCCCATTTATTGCAGTTAATGTCATAATTCATACTGTTTATGCCATACTTACTGAAATGACAAAATGTCTACAATCTATCTAGAGCAATATACTCTGATAGCTGCACATTCAACACATTCTAAGTCCACATCCTCATAGAAGTCACCAATTCAAAGAGATTACCCCACACCTCAACGCTAGCTTGGCAAATTGAGAATAGTGAACTGAGCCTGTGCCACAGCCATTATCATCTGTCATATTACTATTAAACATTCACACCTCTGGATTTCACTATGTATCTTTTATTGGAGAAAGGTTTAGAGATGGAACTGGTTAGTTCATTACATCTGCACCCAGTCAGAATGTTTTTGTTGTTCTTGATGATGTTGCAAATTTGAGTCTGTTATAGATTTAGTACCAAGGTTTTAAATCAACACACTTTGAAAAATTCTGCCATTGAAACAATCATATTTGAACAACAAAGGATTCAAGCGAAATATTCATTTTTAGTCTACTTCATGAGACACTAACCATGAAGAGTAAAACTTATAATAAAAAGATAAGGCTAAATAACCACAGAAATAGTAGTGTCAAACTCCACTTACCATGGTTGTGTGCTTGAAGTGGGGAACAGTTCTTGTTTCCACAGATTTCAGTGAAGTTAGATCGACTGGATTATCAGTGTGGAGAGAATCCTCTTTACCACAGACAGGACTCTCTGCCTCATCGAGATGAAGCAATAGCTGTGCATCTCCCGGTTGGCTCATTTGAACATGCCGCAGTTCATCGATGTACGAATCGGCATCCTCCCCTCTCACGCCCGTTCCGCCATCTCCAGAGCCCAAAGTGTTTCCTGGAGATGTTGTCCCATCCTTCTCTGGGTTCAGGTTGGCTTCCACTCCATCCGCACACTTTCTCTCGCTCCCAAAGTCGCTGGGAAGCAAAGTACTGCCACTTTGGGGGCTGTTTAGCTGGGATAACAGCTGTGTCAGGTCTACGGGTCCCTTCGCGTCTTTCAAGGCAGCCTCCAACACTTGTTTGGATGGGCGATCGGAGATGTCGCGGCACTTGGTGTCAATTATATTTTCCTGTGCAGTGACACAAGTGTCTGCCACGAGTGATGTAGTTCTACTTGTGTCACCTTCACAAACCTCGGGGGTGTCTTCGAAGTCGGAATTTCCAGCTTGCGGTGCTACGTGATGCATTGGTAAGACGTCTGCACCAGCTGCAGCTGGCGTGGTGGCTCTCTCATCACACTCTGCCTGTGTTTCATCGAGAATCGATTGTTCGATGTCGTGGTCCAGTTTGACAGAAGCCGATCCAAGTATGCAATCGACACCTTTGCCCTCAGACGTAGTGGACAGAAGGATACCCTCTTGAGTTCCTGTCCTATGAATACAGCTCTCATCACCACCATGAGATTGAACAGGACTTTGTTCATTGGACTGGGTCCCCATTATTTCACAGTTTGTTCTCCGCACCTCAGTGCTGCTCCCTGCAAAGTCTTTGTGCTCTGCCGTAAAGAGGTCAGCTGATGTCTCAGTGATGATCTTCTGTAGGGGGAGCTCAGTTGTCACGGCAACCAACCTCTCGGTTATCGGTGTCATTGAGCATATGGAACCTGGGATCCTATCAAATCAAAGACGAGAAACACCTTTTAGAACACACAGACACTTTGAAGGAAAAACAAATGACTACAATTCAAATTTAAAAAAATATATATATGTATATACATGAATATAACTCTGTCCATTCAAAATCACTCTTTAACCCATTGAGGATGAACTACAACACACAATTTCCCTTTAGATACCCGCCAGAGTATACTTGAGACTAGTTCAGTCTTCAACAAGTTAAAGGACAAGTTCACCTTCATAAACATAAGGATTGAAAGAATGCAGCAATATTGGTAGAGCACATCAGTGAAAGTTTGAGGAAAATTAGACAATCGATGCAAAAGTTATGAATTTTGAAAATTTTTGTGTTGGAACTGCTGGATGAGGAGACTACTACAGCTTGTGATGTCATATGCGTACAACAGTATAAAGACAATGTAAAGAAAATTCAACATATTTTCACTTTTTTCGCATAATAAAAGAGCACTTGACTTGCCTCTGTCTAAAGGCAGGGGGAATAATATTACCCATAACATATGTCAGTAATGAGTCAAGGGAATGTGTACTTTTTTTCAAAAGATGAAATTTTGTGAAATTCTCTTTATATTTTCCTTATATTGTTGTACTCATGTGACATCATACGCTGCAGTAGTCTTCTCATCCAGCGGTGACTGCACAAAAACTTCAAAAATTCATCATTTTTGAACGGATTGTCTGATTTTCCTCAAACTTTCAATGATGTGTTCTACTAATATTGCTACATTCTCTCAATCCTTATGTTTATGAAGGTGAACTTGTCCTTTAAAGCCAACATTCATTTGCACAACATCTTTGCAAACTTCTGTTTTAGGCATATTTCCTCTCTCTCACTGGTTGTTGCTTGATCATTCATTAACTCCCGCTATGTTTGAATAAAACATTTTATTCAGTAGTCTGTTTGCATCTTGTATTCTTATATGTGAAAAAAATAGTATTTCAACAAGCGCCACATATATTCCATCATCCTCTAAAAAACAAATGAAGAGCATAAAGAGTCATGAGAGCAGCTTTGACACTCACCCTTGTTTTGTCATGTCAGTTTCCGATATCTTCACTGGAATATTATCATCCACATCATAGATCTACAAGTGGGAACAGAGAAAGATAGAAGAACAGAAGAAATAAGAACTAAAACACATCATTTCAACCAATCTGCACATAGAGTAGAAATGCTCTTTGCATATTAACAGAAGTACAGCAGTCTCAAGTGTCACAAAGTTTGAACAAATCCACCTCACAGTGCTGCAAGTTGGGTATGAAACAGGAGACAAAAAAGAAAAAAAAAACCTACCCAGGGTTCTCCTGACAACCAGAAATGAATGATCAAGGGGTCACCCTTTGTAGCCTACAGCCATGCTACAAGCCTACCTTCTGAGCGGGTGGGTGTGATGTACAACCTACAGCAGGCATAATCATTAGTATGCTCCATTCAAAAGACACATTGTCATGCTCCCTAAGGCCACAGAAGCTTGATGACCACTATGAAGAATCTAGTACACGATTCTTCATGAAGGGAAATAGTATAAATAGTATAAATCATACCAAGAGCTGATTCTACAGTGGAGGATGGGGGGGGGGAGGGGGCAAAGGACATTGAAGATGGCAAATCTTATTCAGAGATGAAAAAGTCGAACTTGTGTTCATATACATTCAGTTCAATCATGTAAACATGTTGCCCACAGTTACCACTAACTGCTGTCCATCTGCCACCATGAGCCTCTGTCCATCAAATGTCCAGCAAGCTGCAGTGATGTCCAAGCCGTGGTGGACGATGCTGACCATCCCGCTGTTGGCGTCGCATAGTGCCACCTCTGACCCAGAAAGAGTGAGCAGAGTCGGCCTGCTGGGATGCCATGCACAGCCTTAGGGAACATAAAGAGGAGGGAAGGAGAAACAGAATTTGGTCAAGTATGCGATTGTTTGGACCAAATGTTGGTGACAACAATTTTTTAGTCTTTGAAAAAAACTTTACATTCATGTATGAAGTTGAAGCCCAACAGCCCTCATATATCACATTACGCTAAATGTTGACTTTGATTCGATTATGATATATTCCTATCATCTTTCAAAATCCACAACACAGAACAATCTGGACAATGCATAGAGAAAATATAAATACACATTTTTGATAACTGATGGATTAAAGACATGCCAAAGTAACTCGTGTTTGCCCCGACACCTTACAAAGTAGTAAAAAGATACTTGGACATGTCATGTGACCCATTTCTCCTTCTTATTTAATACTGATGCAGAAAGACATTGCTTACTTACCTCTGAAAGTACATGTATTTGTGAAAACACACTCTTCGGAAGGAACCACCTATTAAAGTTGCAAAAACTTTGGGGTCATTTGTCATACATGGCTGAGTCTGACAATGTCATTGGAAGTGATGACTGAATGATAACTCTGTTTTACCTGGTTTTCTTTTTAAATTTCACCATTTTGAAATCTATTTATACTGCGATAGATAAAAAGAAAGACTGCCTGGGCACACACCTTTCCTTGGAGATGAAAACTGGAATGTGTGAGCCTTCTGACAATCCAGACCAAGGGCATTTTCTCTGTTGAAAATGACGAAATTTTAAACATATTTTGAAACAAGTGCAAGCCCCATTTAAGTAAAATACAAATCCATCCACATTGGAGATATAGCCTACAAGTTGATTTTGTGCAATATGATTTTTAACACAATTTGAAGAGACAACCCACTCCATGTTCAAATAGAGTTTTTAATAAGTAGGGTTAAATCAAATTAAACAATAATGTAGATATTTCAATCAAAGTGTCATATAGAATAAGAAAAATATAGCTACTCAACTTGAACTTTACAAACATTTTCACAAAACAATGATATATCGACCACCTCAACAATAATGCAAATCACATGAGGTGATGAAGTTATTGTCAAACAACTCAAATACAGTTGTATGTATGGGGGTATATACAAGCATTATATGAAAATCGTGTAGCTTACTTGGGGACCTTTCAATAAATTGACATGGAGGATAAAATGAGTTCTTCTGATGTGATCATGTTCAAAATAAGTATTCAGCGACAATTTGTGGACAAATGCATTAGTTGACTAATATACAGCTGTAACATGATATCAATATTGTTTCATAAAAGTAATTCTATTGCTTGTCCCGATATTTTTTTTTTTTTCAGACAGTGATAATGACTGAGAGATGGGAATGAGCTAAATACCATATATGGCCCATGCAGTCACACCTTCAAAAAGAGTGTCATGGACAGGAAAGGGCAAATATTAAGCAAATAATCAACGTTGGTGAAGGTGATGGGACAGACTATCACTTCCGAGGCGATCTGGATGTAGCTATCTTTCCGAAGCGCAGCTGAGGAAAGATAGCGTACACATTCAGATCGCCGAGGAAGGGATAGTTTGTCTCATTGCCTGAAACTAAAAGTTGATTATTTGCTTTATATTCCACATCTAGGGTCCTAGAAATTCCCATTTTATTCCACATCTGAAACCGTTTTAGCTGTCTATAGGTATCCTTAGGGCTTAGGCTACGTGTGCGTGTAGATGACAAAACAATGAATTTGCTGCGCGCACCGCGCGGCACCGAAGTGAAAGTGCCTTGCACTGTGTACTATCAAGTGACCTAGGTCACATGATAGTCCACAGTGCAACGCACTTTTATTTCGCGCGTGCTCATCTTGCGTTAGGACTGTGTGGACTGTGTGGAGATCAGCGAAACAAAAGGGACTATCAACATAGAGTGTAACGAACTTTTCTTCTCAGGTGATGTGATGGGCAAAACTACGCTTCATCACGTGATCAGCTCTGGACCAATCCTATTGCAACTTTCAATTAGTATGTGGAATATAAACAGTAATATGTGCATAGAGAATGTCCTCACCTCTGTGGTTGCACTTCCCAAATGACTGCACAAAACTTCTGCTGTACAGCTAGAAAATTCTCCACAGCACAATGCAGTTTGGGGCCCCAAACACAGCTCAAGACATCACTGTGTGATCAAAATACAAAACAAAATCAAGAAATGAAAACCTAGGCATACTTTCCACTCATAAGGACATAATGACCAGAATAAGAGTTAGGTAATGAACATGACAATTATGACGACAACAATATAAAATATCAATGATAATGTAATCACTATCGATCATCATCACGATAATGACAATGATAATAATAACAACAATAAAAATCATGATGAGTAATCTCTCCAGCGTCAACACAGTTCTCCATGAGGACTGGCCCTATCCCACCATTGCAAATTTGTAATGATACCAATTTAAACCTTGTTTAAGAGAGATAGTACATTTACAGTATTAAAATGTTTTCTTTTCCAAAGATGTACATGACATGCACCAATCAAGATTTGAAGGCAGGACCTTCTAGTTCAGTGTCTGCAGCCTCATCAAACACACAATGCACTACTCACTGTCAACTATCATATTGAATTTATGATATTACAGCTGTATTAAAAAGTGTATTATTCAAGTTTGTCTGAGGGACAGCTACGACATCTACTATACTCTGAGGTACTGGCCTGCTTCTCACCTGAATTCTCCAAGCACTTTTGTCGCCTCAAGGGCTGGTATTCCTGGGGCTACGTCACCGTCATCACCATCAGGAATAGGACTGAGGAAGACCGCTCTGCCGTCTGTCCATACGAATCCAAAGTCTGCATGTACAGCTGTCAGTTGAATGAGACCAAGAAGGAGATGGAGATCCAAGGAGGAGGAGGAGGAGGAGGAGGAGGAGGAGGAGGAGGAGAGGGAGAAGAAGATGAGAAGAAGAAAAAGAAGAAGAAGAAGAAGAAGAAGACATATAAGAAAAAGAAAAGAAAAGAAAAGAAAAAGGGAACTTAAAATACAGCCTGTTATGTTGTGTTGCTGTAGCCTAGGTCTAACTCTAGTAATATGGTTGAGGGGTCTAGATATCGCGCACGAAAATTTGTGATGCTCTTATAATAGAAATTATTCCACAATCGTACCTGAATTTCTCAATAAATATCACGAAAAATGCAGAAAAATCACCTCCCAGAATCTCCTGATGAAAGATGACCGAGTAGTGCGCTGTCACCGTTTGTATGTCGGACTTAATTTTATGCGTTCAATTTCTCGGGGTATGTAAAGGTCGCGCAGCTGCCCTATGTAGTTTTATGCGTGAAAGTGTCTGCCCCTCTGCGGCTGTAACGTGCTTCGACTTTCGTAGAATATTATAAACGATCGATCGAACAAATTACGAATTCTATCAGCTACAAACGAGACAAGCGAGACGACACGTCTAGGCTATAAACATCCTTAAAACAGATTCTAAGCTAAGGTAGGTAAATTACAAGGTAAAAAATTGGAAATTTAGTGAAAAATTTGTTCGAAAAAATTGGAAATTTAGTGAACAATTTGTTCGAAATCCAAATTTCTTACCTGCTTCCTTCTCATGTTTAGCGGTTGTCAGGTATGTTTATTCCATGGGCGTATCGGTAAATTTTGCACTTAGTCCTACGCGTATTAAGAATAAGATTGCTTGCTATACGCAGTTTCGCTATGCGCGACCTATTGAAGTCCCTGCGCGAGATCTAGTCACTTACTATACCACATATACTTCTACTCTAGGAATAGGATCATCCTAGAGCAGTAAGTTGTTGGTTGCCTAGAATCTAGTTCTGTGAATTTAATTATCTGATCTATGTTATGTCGTATAGATCTAGACCACGGTGGCAAGACACCTTTTTTGAACAATAGGCCTAAATAAATTTAGCAATGTTCAGCGCATTGTGATTGTCTAGAAACATTTGAGAAACGTTAATCCTGAAATGATGTCTAAAGTAAATAATAAAAAAAAAAAGGACAATTGATGATGACAGGTTCAAAACAGGTAATTCAACATATCGACAATAAAAAAAAAAAGTTGTGCCCAAGTCCATAGAGTCCATGTCAATAAAGTCACAATTACCGTTAAAAAAAAAGAAAGAAAAAGAAAAAAAAATCAGTTAAACCAAGAACAAGAATCACACTCATTCGCAATATGTGGGACTACTATCGACTCACCTCCGTCCAAAACATTTTGTTTCGAGTTGAGCGTTGAAATGATGGGTTCCCTTTCCATCTTGTATTTCACAGTTTTTTCTCGTTGGAAAACGTCTAACTCGGTGTTGGGTAAATGACACAATGAGGACATGCAAAATTCATGCATCTATCAACGACGGCAGTGCTGTAATCGTATCAGGCGACACAGACAGGATTTCAAGTTTGCCGCGGCGCCACGTAATCTCTTCAAGTCGGAGGAGCGGAGCTCGCTATCTCCGCCCCGACAGCACAGGCAGGGACCTTTGGGAAATTTCGCTCCTTCTCGCTGGCGCTGCAGCATCCTCCGCGGCCGACGACCTACCCGAACGTTCTCTTTCGTACTTGTGGTCTCCGTCTCCTGTCTCCGTGTAGCCCCACACACTTCGTTACACAGCGGGCTAACGCAGTCTTGCTCGTGTGTTCGTCCGATCCGCTAGGACACGGCCAAGCGAGCGTCTATAGTAGGGTTGGAAAGGAAAACTTCTCGTCGTATTTGGGGAAACTTGACATCACTCCACTGAAAACCCTGCTCCTAAAATGGCATCGCAGATGATACGAGCAGTACCAAAGAAACTGGTAAGCAAATGAAATCCATGACTTCTCGCAAATACGAAAATATCTTTCTTTCTTTGTTACCTGCTTGCGTCAAAGTGGATGTCCGGTCCCACAACGCTGGTAAGCTTCATTCCTCATTTGTAGCAAACATCAATAAACCACGTGAGAGTGAACTGTCGATCAACCATTATGCAATACCAATAGTGGGCGATGGGCCTAATGCAGTCTACGTGATCACGACCCAGGAGTTTAATGTCCTTGACATCATTTCAATTCCTCTCAGAAAGTTATGATGACACAATAAAACACATACTGATTCATGTTGTTCCAATTATTTCAGAATATTTCTTTCTGCAGGATCAACATGATCAAAACGGCGCGCAGCGGAAGTCCTGGTCAAAATGGCTGGAAAATGGTCTTTCATGTTGCTAGATCCGGCTACTATAAAATATTTGTGATCTTCCCTGCCTGCAGTGCATGTTCAGAAAAGAACCGATGGTCTTCCGTAGCACAATACACTTCCAATTCTGGGTTGTTGTACTATTGCAGCGTTTCTGTTTGTGCTAGTGCATGCAGCTGGTCTGGGCTTTGTGTTAGCTTTACAGAGAGCAGTTCTACAGAGTAGCTGTGACAGGAAGCCGGCGTAATGATCCCAGTTACTACCAGGATAGCTAGCGAGCAAACGGTGTAATTTTTGTCATCCTGTTTGGCTGTGGATTTACTTAGTGTATAACGTCACTCTCACTTGCCCACCCCAGCTCAGTTGGCAAGGGCCAGCTAGTTATGCGTGCCTATATGGAACATCAAATTAACAAACTTCTGCCTCTGTTGAAGCGCCACAACCACAAGATTGTAATCAGCACTTACAAATGCACCGCATGCACAAACAATGACAGAATGTACCATATGTTTGAACGGAGAAAACCAATCATTCAAACTTTGCTTCGCTATGAACTTACCGAAGTGTTCTTTGTTAAAGGTTTCTGCATGAATTTTTGTAAATGCAGCTGTACTCATAATTTGTATTATGCCCAGTGGATTGTGAAAATGGACAACTTGCTTAGCAACTTCAAGAGGACATATAAGTATACTATGAGACTGCATGGTTGATAAGCTTGATAAACATGTTCAGTGTTGGCCAATTGTTATTGCTTTGAAACCACAGATATCAAGTTTACAAGAAATTTATAAGTTTTGAGGATCTTAGAATTTATCCACCCTTTCAATGTACCTGGTACATGTAATTGCAGATGGTATGACAATAAACAATATTGTCATTCTTAATACCACATTGCATTGTTATTATTTTCACTGGTTTTCAGGTATGGACCCCTTCCAGTAGACAATTTTCAACTGTCAAAGGGCTTAATGTGAGTATTATTTTTCAGAACCAACTAACAAACCACAGCTCTGATGAATCATACACAGCAACTAGCAATGTTGAGCTTAGTGTGCATTTTACTGACACTGCTAGAAATCAAACCAGTGGTTTGTGTTGATCATTGTAGCAAAAAGTACCCTAGCACTTACAAAAGTAGTGCATCTTTTTTGTCTTCAATCAGGACTGATAAATCTTGTCAACACAGGTAATTTGTCCTGTTACATGTTGCAAGTTCAAAAATTAGAGAAATAATAAAATAGACCTAACGTTACACAGTTCTAAACACTATCATAAGAAGATCTTTCAATGTATCAACTCGGTTTTTTTTTTTTTACTTCTGCAAGGATTTCCAAGTCTCAAGTGAGGTCTAATCAGGAAATGGAGTTTTGTTTTGTTTTGTTTTGTTTTGTTTTGTTTTGTTTTGTTTTGTTGTGTTTTTTTTGGGGGGGGGATTTTCAATATTTTCGTTTCATGAATGCAAGAGAATATTAAGTAGAGGGGTGAAGGTTGAGGTTTGTTAGAGGGAGACAAATTGAAGAAAATTCAAACTTCATATCTTTCATTAACTGTAAGAATCTTGAATTTTCATCACTTTGTGCTGTGGAACTCATGTAAGGTATGACTTTTACCTACCATTTTGTTTTCTTGCAATGGAATAAAGTGTGAAAGAATTTACCAAGTATTTTAGATTCCAGGAGACTTGCTATTGAAGTCACATATTGCTCAGCTTCCATGCTAAAACAAAATAAAAAGTGATAGAAATTATATTGTGTGATCCATATGTTTGAGGTCTAGTGCATTTGATAGCCATGAGTAACATTGTCAAGCCAAAAAAAAAAAAGTTTTCTTTTGTTATTTTTCCCATCATTAGGATGTTGTAATTGTAAGTGCTGTGCGGACTCCAATAGGTTCCTTCAGAAGTTCCTTAGCCTCACTTCCAGCCACAAGAATGGGGTCTGTAGCCATCCAAGCAGCAATAGAGAAAGCAGGTAACAAGAAACAGCATATTTCTTAGATCTTTTCCCATTAAGATATTCCTTACTAATATGTGTGGTTGTTCAAATAATGCTCTTCTGGAATGTGAGTTATTGTGATGTAAAGATACATTTTTTGTCATGTCCTTAAAAATTGTATTTTACTGATCTAGAGAAAAAATAGTAATGCAAAAATAATTATATTTTCAGAATGGTTCTACTTCTTTGACACCTTCTCTTGGTAAGCTAGCCCCAGATCCAAGGCCATTAAAAAAGCAAACAAACAAACAAACAAAATGGAAAATGCATGTAATATCTAACATTCTGTAGCCTGTAATACATTTGATGTATGATAATGATACACTGTCAACATTGGATACTTTGTGGAATACAACATGAACATTTTCCTCCATTAATTTTGTGCTCCACTGAAGTAGCCCAAAACTAAGAACACATTTTATAGTTTCGAGGTGTAGACATAAAAGAGCAATAATTGTCTCATCTGCAAATTTATAACAGGAAATTTTCACTGAAATTGAGTTAAAAAATTGTAAAAAGTAAATAGTGTACAGTTCCCACTTTTGTGTCAAGGTATCTGACATACTTGCACAAATTGCACAATTTGCCTTTAATCTTAATAGCATGATGCTAGTAATTTTTTTCAAAGAATTTTGAGAATAAGTAGTTGTTTGTTTATTTGTTTGTTTGTTTTCATGTCGATGTTGATTGTAGGCATTGCTCCTGAAGAGGTGGATGAGGTATACATGGGCAATGTCCTCCAAGCTGGTCAAGGTCAAGCACCAACAAGGCAGGCAGCTCTTGGAGCAGGTAAGCTCTCTGCCCTGCCTCTCTGCCCCCCCCCCCCCTTTCCATCCCATTCCATTGCCCCTCCGTCATTGTCCTACCCCCAATACTCCATCCATACTGTCCCAACCCACTGTCCCACCCCACTGCCCCACCCCCACTGTCCCATTCCCACTGTCCCATCTCTACTGCCCAATCCTAGTGCCGTACCCCTAGTGCCCCACCCCCACTGTCCTTACCCACTGCTCCACCCCAATACCCCACCCTCATTGCTCTACCCCTATAGAAGTTGAATACCCCCTTCCCCCCCCCCCCCCCCATCCCACCACATTGCTCTAACACCACTGCCCCACCTTCAGTGCTCTACTCTAACAGATACTGTTGTATCAATTTATATGTTTTTGTAACATGCTTTTGATTATTGGCACACTCGTTCCACAGACCCGTCTTCCTAACCTACTTAGCGTGTTCGATGTGTTTTGCATATTTTTTTTCTTTCTTTCTTTCTTTTTTTTTTGGGGGGGGGCAACATAAAGCAATCTAGCACTATTAAGACAAGCAACACATATGCACATGATATATAAATAAGTACACACATTAGAATGTAGATGAATTAATTCACTGTGAAAGCTGTGCACTTTTAATTTGGAAGAAGTTTCAAATTAATGCTGGTGATAAAGTCATTCCTTGATCAAATCACTGATGTTTGTCTTTGATGCCAGGTTTACCCCTCGGCACACCCTGTACCACCGTCAACAAGGTCTGTGCCTCTGGAATGAAGAGCATCATGATGGCTGCCCAGAGCCTCATGTGTGGCCACCAGGTCAGTGACCCTGCCTTTGATTTTGATTTGATTTGATTTGATTTGATTTCTGCATTCCTTTTTCGCACAAGAATATAACACAAAGCCAATTGAACAAAGTTCTCGGGCAATATTTGAACTGTGATTTACATAGACATTGGTTGATGAATAAAGTGATGGTTAACATGAATGAATAAAGCACTTTTCTTCATAATACAAAAGGATTTCGAGCAGGTATCTTTACGCATTAAATGAAAATAATTTCACCTACCAGCTCATCAAAAGACAAATTAAACATATCTAGGAGTAGGAATGCAGGAGACCATTATCGTAAGCACATGCTTGACGAGGATAATGGCCTCACATATACATAACAATGATAATACAATAAAAGATAATTAACCTTCAAACAACACATAAAAGATAATTCGGTCACCACTCATCGAGCAGATTTACCTCTAGCAAAGATGCCAAATTTTTATTTTTTATTTTTGTTTGCAGTATTTTGTACTATTTTTTTTTGTGTGAGGGGAGATCGAAACTACTGCAGCTTTCATGCAAAATACTATAATCTTACATTCTGACAACTGTTCGATGAAAGATTCACACAAAAAAAAAGTTTTTCTGCCAAAAGTATGCCTCTTCAGCCCAAAACTGCAACGCTGTACTAGGTTGGCATCCCTGCTCTAGGATCTCTCATGGGAGTACACACTGCAATTCTTCACGAGGCATACTGTGTGTACTCTGAGATTGGTTATGGTATTACATACTAACATTGGATTATTTCACAATTAGAAAGTGTCTCAGCACATTTTGTAGGCAGTGGAGCTGGTTTGAATTATATGTGACCATTCCTATATTACAGTGTTATTGCTCTTGTTGTATACATACATGCTGGGACTGGATTCTAACTAGCAACCTCTTGATGATTGGTTGGTTTAAATCCAGCCCAAGTATGTATTCCCGTGATTTTATTATGATGCTTACTACTGAAGCACTGAATCTTTCAATCGATGTAGGGCAATTTGTCAATCAGTTGCGATAAAAACAACTTGATGCAAGAATTTCATTAATAGGAATAAATTTACAGTTTGTTGAACACGGAGAGAATAGCATTGACTTCCATGATTATGTCATTGAGTTCTTTGTGTGATATTTTACTCATTTGATGTCGTTATTTGTTTGTTTGTTTGTTTTTACCAGGATGTGATGGTTGCTGGGGGTATGGAGAGCATGTCTAATGTTCCTCTTTTGATGGCCAGGGGTGACCCAGGCTACGGAGGAGCAAAGTTGGAGGTGAGTCAGGCCACACCCTTCATCTTTGTCCCCAAGAAGTGTGGGAGCTTTTACCTCAGTCATCTCTCCCTGTTGCATTCTTAGCTATCTTCTGAGATGTGAATCTGTGTCAGAGTTTGAGAAATAGAGCTGTGGTTTAGGGAACAGGCCCTTGAGCTGTAAACAAGAGATTTAGGGTTCAAATCCTGTTCATTGTTCTATGTCCCTGCGTAGGATGTTCTCCCTGGTCTGCCCCTCCTAACCAAGGTTTCAAATGGCAACAATAGGATATAATGGTAGTAGCAGGACATTTTGTTTGGACAGTGTTTGAATAATCAATCAATGAATCACTGGCAACAATGAATAATGGAAATACATAAATCGAATATCAAAAATTAGATGTTCAGCAACTACTCCTGACCTAATGCCTGTGACACAAATGCATCCATGGTTTGGCCCCAACTGCCCCCTTGGGTAGTCTGTTCCAGTCTTTGATAGGGATTCTTGTATCTGATCTGATCTTCCCCTTCCCAGGATGCCATAGTGAAGGATGGCTTGACTGACGTATACAACAAGATTCACATGGGCAACTGTGGGGAGGACACGGCCAGGAAGCTGGGCATCTCCCGGGAGCAGCAGGACGACTTCGCCATCGGCTCCTACCAGAAGAGCCAGGCGGCAGGGGCGGTAAGTGATCGTTCCCGCGGTGATGGCTAGAGTGATTGGATGGGGAAGTGGCAGTGATGATGATATGGAGAAAATAGATGATGATAATGATGATGATGATGGTGGTGATGATGATGATGATGAAGTCGATGATGATGGGTATGATGATTATGGTGATGGTGATGATGATCATAATAATGATGATTGCAATGATGGGTGTGGTCATGATAGAGAGGACAAGGAGGATAAAGATGATGATGATGATGATGAAGTTGATGATGATGGGTGTGATGATTATGATGATGGTGATGATGATGATGATCATAATAATGATGATTGAAATGATGGGTGTAGTCATGATAAAGAGGACAAGGAGGATAAAGATGATGATGATGATGATGTGATGATGATGGTGATGATGATGAAGTCGATGATGTGTATGATGATTATGATGGTGGTGATGATCATATTAATGATGATTGAAATGATGGGTGTGGTCATGATAAAGAGGACAAGGGGGATAAAGCAGATGATGATGACGATGATGATGATGACTGAAGTGGTAGGTGGGGTCATGATGAAGAAGAAGAGGAGGAGGAGGTTGGTAATAATGATGACGATTTAAGTGATGGGAGTGGTAGTGATGAAGAAGAGGAGGAAGAGGAGAAAGAAGATGATGGTAATGGTGAAGACTCAGGTGATGGGTGTGGTTATGACAAGGAGGAGGAGGAGGAAGATGATAATTATGATGATGATGTTGATGTTAATGATTGAAGGAACTTAAATGAGGAGGAAAGGAAAGAAAACAGGATGGACATGTATGCTAAGAAGGTAGGGTCCATAATTGAAATGTCCAGTGTAAACTTGTGTTCAGGTTTATTGTAATGGTTAGATACGTTGATCATCATCATTGTCATGATGACCATAATAACTGATAAGATACATGGAAGAAAACAAAAGAACATGATAACATTGATACAAAGAGATGCATCAGCTGTATCGAACATAGGTTGATTGTTGATTTCATTAACACTCAGTTTCATAATTGTAGTAATGTTCATTATGAAGAGAACAATAATGCTAAATATACATTGTTCAGAAGAGGATATTAATTTAAAAAATACAGTTAACTATTGATCAATGAATAGAACGGATACAACCATTAACAAAAGCAATATCATGAAGCCTTATTTGGAATATTGTAATGAGAATTATTTCAAATGGATTGGATGGTGGTACAATTGTAGCAAAAGTGATGACAGGGGCCGTTTACATGGCAGTGACACTGATGAAAAATGAAATGGGGAATTTTTATTTTTTTAATTTTTGTATCTTTTTTTTTTTTGCAGCACATGAAAAATATACATTGAGGTAATCATTCATCTTTGTGTCATGCAGAATAGAAATGTTATTATCTTTACCTCGCTGCTCCTCTCTTCTCCTTCCCAGAACAACGTATTCGACAAGGAGATCATCCCCATTGGCGTCCCACAGAAGAGGGGTGAGTGTGTGTATCCTCGCTGCTTGTAAAAATACAACAAACACTTGCAGTGGGAGCAAGCTCTGTGTCGGGGTAGAGGGGAACCCTGTTAAATGATGAGGACCTTACATTCATGGCAATTACCTACTAGTCAGGTTTCTCACTATTCCAGGGTGTGTAAGGAAAGAAATATAAGAGTCGAGACCTGCAAAAGCACCTGGTTGTAAGAGGGTTTTGTTACGATTGTATTGACCGATTCTGTGACGCGCTATGTGTATTTTTGGCATGGGCGCAGCCATAGTGGGTGTATCAGCCGACCCCCCCTCCGCACTCCCCCACCCCTCTCCCTACATTAGCACGCGCGCAGAATGAAAAACTGTTTTAGCCAATGGGCGTCTCGTACTGAGTGCGCGAATGCTTGCTAGTGCGCGAACCTTTGTTACAAGTGCGTGATAAACATGTTGCCCGGGGGTGGGGGAGAGCAGGTGGGGTCGGCTGATACACCCACTATGGCTGCGCCCTGTGCCGTAAAATGTCTGCTGCCCTCAACGAACCCGAATCGGTCAATATCCGACCTGTTTATAACAATTTTCCACTGTACATGCATATGAAAAATGTCGAAGAACCTATCTTGTAGCGGCCACCTGTCTGTAACAGCCACTCTTTTCGTCTCCCTTGGGTGGCTGTCACAGACTGCTTTGATTGCATGTGTGTATGAGAGATAAGGAACAAGGGGTGTATATAAGTACTGAGTACTTTCTGTTCATTGTGTATCGCCCGCACTCATTCAATTTCAGGAAAGCCAGATGTGGCGGTTTCAGAGGATGAAGAGTACAGCAAAGTCAACTTTGACAAAGTCAGAGGTCTGAAGGCAGTCTTCGAGAAAGATGGTGAGTGCTGTAAATTGATCCCACCCAAAGTGCATTACCGACGGTTTATTCCAGAATGTTTGCTATGTGTACAAAAAACTGTTTTGTTTTGTTTTTTAGTTTATTGTACAGTGTACCTCCGAATGCATCTATTATGTTAAACTTCCTTCATTTAATACTCTTATAATAATAAGTTTGATGATTTATTTTTCTCCAGGCACGGTGACTGCTGCTAATGCCAGCACGCTGAACGACGGAGCAGCAGCCATGGTTCTCATGACAGCACAGGAGGCAGCAAAGCGTAACATCAAACCGCTTGTGAGGATACTCGGTAGGCAGTCACAGTTGCATGTATCTTTTCACCATAGAATATGAATCAATAAGTGGAGATATTGCAGTAATTTATTTGATGGCATAGTATGTCCCCATGCCATTTTGCTGAAGAATCACTAACAATGTATCACTGGCACACTTTTACAGCTTGTTGTAACATTTTGTACTCCTTAAATGTTTTTGTACTCCTTAAATGTTTTGTTTGCACTTTTAAAGCGAGTTATCAGATATAGCATGGAAAATTGCAGGGTCCTAATATCCTTGTCATGTCAAGCTTTTCACATACTTTGGAAAGTTTTTCTTTCCAGGCCATTGAAAGTCATCTGGTTAGAAACTTAATGCCAGTGTCAAAAATGCATTTTATTAGTAGGATAGTTTGCACTTTCTGAGAGGCACATTGATTTTGACTATAGTAATATTGAAGATGCTGACTTGTGATTGGTTTTTGTTCAGCTGCAACCATGTTAACTTGCACCTATGTAGGCATTAGTTGAAAGTCCAGACCATGTCCATGTCTTTATCTTTTAATAATTTCATTTTGCCAAGAACTTTTTCACAGCAAGGTTGGAGGATGATGGTGGTTATGATAGTGATGTATTTGCTTGCAACATTTTCTTGTACACCCTGTAAAAGTATGTATTTTTTTTTTTTTTTTTCTGAACAGGATTTGCTGATGCAGCTGTTGCACCCATAGAATTCCCGATCGCTCCAGCCTATGCCATGCCAAAGGTAAAACCATGTGTAGTTTTCTCTGAATATTTTAGAAATATCTGTAACACCAAGTACTTGGAATCTTTACTGGGCTCATAAGTGTTGCAACTGGAGAGGGTGTAGAATTGATGACCCATGTGATTGCCGTGTGATGTGTGAGGTTTGAACCAGGTAGCACCTGGTTCAAATGTGTCACCTCTGCAAACCTGGATTATTTTTTTTTTTAACCTACCAATGGAGTAGAACATTGCTTCCTACTTCAGACATATTCAGTACTGCCAGGGTGGATGACCAGTGGTCATAATTCAGAGATCTGTTTTTGGAGGTGAGAGTAGTGCACCCCCAACATAAAGCGTACCATTGCCACTTTGCTGCTCTCAGTACAAGTCCTATCTCTTTGCAGACCGGGTCCATGGGTTTGCCAATGTCTGTCTGTCACTCATTCTCGGGCTTGATGTCCAGCATCAGTGTCCAGTGGCAATGAGGGTGGATGACCAGTGGTCATAATTCAGAGATCTGTTTTTGGAGGTGAGAGTAGTGCACCCCCAACATAAAGCGTACCATTGCCACTTTGCTGCTCTCAGTACAAGTCCTATCTCTTTGCAGACCGGGTCCATGGGTTTGCCAATGTCTGTCTGTCACTCATTCTCGGGCTTGATGTCCAGCATCAGTGTCCAGTGGCAATGAGCTTTGACGTCCAGTATCGGCGTCCAGTGGCAATGAGCTTTGATGTTCAGTATCAGTGTCCAGTGGCGATGAGTTTTCTTGTCTCGTTTCTACCTCTCAGGTGCTGGAGCAGACTGGGGTTCACAAGGACGACGTCAGCATGTTCGAGATCAACGAGGCCTTCAGTGTCGTCGTCCTGGCCAACATCAAGATGCTTGACCTCGACCCCGCCAAGGTCAACATCAACGGTGGTGCCGTCAGCATCGGTCATCCCATCGGGTGAATAGAGCTCCGACAATTCCTCATGCCTGCCTCACTTGCTCCTAAGAAATGTGGAGCAAACGTACACAAATGGAACACATCAGGGGTCCGTTTCATGAAGCTATCACATAAAAGCTATCACATAAATCTTAAAATGGCCAAGCCGCTCCTAAGCTAGGAGAGACTTTCACAGAGAAGTGAAAACCATTTCACGAAGTCTCTCCTAAGCTATGAGAGACTTTAATTTTTTCAATCGTCATGTTCGAGGGTAATACTATTTAACATATTATTAGCATATCATTAACTTTTTCTCCCTATTGTGTTACATGCGTTGAGCACTCGCTACATAGACATAGCACGTATACACACAGTGTATACAGCGCAGAGGCAACAGATCTACGACGGAGGCAGGATCCTAGAGGCTAAGTTGCATTCTACACCGCTACCAGTACATATTTCTATTAGTGAGTATATTTAAAGCTGTCTACAATTGAAAAGTAATGCATGTGGATTCATAATGTTATATTATTTGGATATATTTTTGTTCAAATCTTCTACAATTCTCCAAGGGCTAGCTAGATGTAGATCTAATCTTACCGGTAGTAGCGTTATCACAATAGTCCCACGTAGGCACATCGCCGTTTGTTTGAATGACCAAATGGCCAGCTGAGCTGAGTTAGCTTAGCATGGTAGCGTCTACTACAACCAAGTAATTAATAGTGAAATGTTTGTGGGTTGATTTTTATGATATATTTAGCGTGCAGATATTTCATGAGAGCAATTGCCCGATTTGTTCATGTATGGGTGAATTGCAGGTAACTTAAGGCCTGAATAGTGAAGGGATCGAATTCATAAGAATTGATCTGCATTTTATTATTATTAGGCCTAGGCCTATATTTTTGAAGACGTGTCTAACATTGAATAATTACACTGTCACTAGCTGTGTGGAAAGTATTCAGAAGTGATACAAATTTTCCGTTTTGTGTCAAATCGACAGGAAAAATCTGTTGTTGTTTTTTTCAGTCTAGAAAATCTAGGTTATTTTGTCCAACAGAATTATGGGCCTAACCTAAGCCTAATGTTTTTTAGGCCCTAACGTGAACTTATAGCGTTAGCATTTACACTACAGAGAACCAGCTGTACGTTACCTGTGTCATTGTTACGTTTACAAGTCCTAATGTTACTATCTAACATTACTATAGGTCTACAACAAAAACTTGTAAAATACTAGGGGTTAGGGGTTATAATAACAGCGACCAGCCCGAACGCAAAGCACTTTGTACAACTAACAGGGAGTGCCCTGGGGTTAGGGCAGGTAGTACTATCTGGAGAGTCCGACAGTGGTTAGACTAACTAGATCTAGTAGTAGTAGTAGGGCCTAGTACGTTGTAGTAGTACGTAGATCCAGGTCTACACAGAATATGAATTGGAAACCATGGTTCAGACCTTGGTTCAGACTTGAAAGCTATCTTCCACAATTCTAAGTGCATACAGCACTGTAATATCGCAATGCATGTGTCACAATAAGATAGAGAATGATGTTTACCTAAATTCATTGGCATGGAACCTCTAGAATTCTACTGCTATACTACCAGGTGTCTATAGATCTAGAATCCAGTGGTATAGTGATCCTGAGTAGCGCCTACTGACCTAGATACTACTTAACCAGTGTATACCAAAAGTATAACCAGACTGAACCCTTAGCCTTGGTATTCTTAAACATATTATCATTAACATAAGTAGGCCTATCACGCATCAGTAAGGAAGTTAATAGGTCTTCTAAATAGTGCTATCTATCTAGGCAGTTAGTAGATTCTATAGGTCCATACTCCGATGCTAGTACCACTTACACAACTTCTTTTAGCAATTTAATTGATGATGATGACATGACAACAGTTGATGATCAGAGTCAGACTGTGGCTGCATCTCAGGCTGTAACTGTGATCAACCCGAATGTGAAGCCACAGTACAGCTGGTCCTTCCAGATCTTAGGTAGATGTAGACCTTGCAACGTGGATGCCTATCGACAAGATCTAGAACCTCAAGAAGTCATAATACCCCAAACTATAGGCTTACACATGTTGAATTGAGACAACTCAAATACTAGTAGTATCTCTTTTAATCATCCCCCCCAAAAATAATAATATAAGGTCCTTTATATATTTAAACTGCAAAAACATGTGAACTGATTTCAAATTTCATGCAGATTCTAGATATTGTGTGTAAAATCTTGTATAATCAAACAACAGTTTGAAAACACATTTTCTATTTTGTATTCACATTTTTAATTATAATGTTAGATATGGAACATCAGTCAGACTGCTACAATCAGACTTCTGCATCTCATAAAGCCCAGAGTCAGTTGCTGAACTTCACTGAACACAGAACCAAACTGCTTAACTTCCATCTTCTCCACAGCTAGACTGCTACTGAACTTCGTCGAGACTTATCTATCAGCATGGTCACCTTCAACAGAATGCAAGTATTTTAGCTTATAATACTATTTTAGCAGACAACATATCTGTATATTTTCAAATACTACAATTGCAACATTACTTACATTTGGACATCAAATTGTCTCTGGATTTTTAGTTGAATAGTGTTAGACAGGAAATATTGAAAACAATGTTTGCTGTAATGTCCATCTTGGTAATTGAAAACAAACATTCTTATCCAGTGAATAGTGACCCTTCTAGAAACAACTGTTTTTTGCATTTTTTTTTTTAATTTCACTATCTGTATAATATTACATACTGATCCAATTGAAAAGAGATAATTCATGGAGGGGGGGGGTACCTGCATGTCTACATGTATCAAGCTCCTGAAAAAAAACTTTAGCAGTCACGTTATCTTAATATTGTAGGCCCTACTATGATTGTTTATTTACCCTCTCCCTTTCTAGTATCAAAACAACCTCATGCTCTTACAATGTTTGAAACAAGAATATTTGACATAGCTAATCATTTTAAACTGTGAAAAGTCCTATTTACAGCTTATGGATCAGTAGATACTAGTGAATTCAGTCTTTCAAAATCAATGGTAGGGCTTTTCAATTTGATTGCTATAGCTTGTTATAGCAAAGGCAAAGCACCCATCTCTAACATACTTTCTAATGTACCATGTCCTGCACTATTGTTTTGTTTGTAAGATGTTAACTGTTCTTGTATATTGAATAAACTCCAAACAGCCAAGGACCAGACAACCATGTGAACTTCATCCACTTCAGAGTTAAGGACTGGGGGCAAGATGCAAATGGAAAAGTCAAGTGACAGTGTCATGGATATTCCACCATCTTCATTTGGTGTGTTAAATGATTATTTTTAGCTATTGAAGCAAGTTGAGAAATCATGTTATCTTGATCATCTACAGTTGGCAGCAAAATTAGTCAACCCCTCTCTTGCATGTTGGATACTCTGGCCTAATGAATTACATTATAACTGAGATTATTTCTAAATCATACAAGTGGTGATCAGATAGTTTGCTACAAGTAAAAAAACAGATCAGTAGCCTTTGATTTGCATATAGTTACAAACTTTGATCATTCATGTATAAAGAGATATGGTCCAGTGGGCACATTTATGGTCATTTTCAGTCCTTTCAGTGATCACTGAAATGCTTCGTTGAATATGGTTTCACTCAATGTTTTGATAGGTGACACAATATGATGGAATTTGATGTAGGATTCTTAATATTTCAATTGGCATTTTTCATTGTACAAAAATATTTAAATGAAGTAATTTCTAGTGAAGGTTGCCACCATAGAGTTTGTACAGAGGTTTAGCCATGATATTAATAATTCAAAGTTTAAGTCATGTCAAAATGAATATAACCTGATGAAATGCTAAGAGTTATGTATAGAATGGCAAGATACTATTTAAAATTCCATAAAAACAAAAGAAATTAATCGTTATCATCAGACCATAACACGTCATGCTTCAGTGATCACAGAAAGGTCTGAAATGACCATAATGTACTCATTTGACCTTATCTCTTCATGCATGAATGATCAAAGTTTCTAACTATATGCAAATCAAAGATTATTGATCAGGTAGGCATTTGTCATAAACTATCTGTTCACCATTTGTATATGATTTAGTAATTGTAATGTTATTTATTTTGCCATAGTGTCCATAATGCAAGGGGGGTTAATAATTCTGCTGCCAACTGAATAAAGTGAATGCTTGTTATTAATTTCCCCTCTCATTCATTACTGAAATTACCTCATACTCTTACAATTTGCTAACAGGGGCTCATTACATAGTGATTCAAACTTTGAAAACTGGCAATTACAACTTGTCGTTCACATAATATATCTTACAAAATTGATATTCATTAATGAACATTTTTTTGTTATTGCTTGTTTTGATAAAGATGTACACTCATCTCAAATATTTTCCAACTATCCCATTTGGCATCCGGTGTTTCTGTTTGTATGGTATTTAACTGTTCTTATATTTGCACACCCAAAGGCCTGAAGAGAGCTGAACCTCACCAAGCCCTTGGGACTGACAACTGCAGCTGAACTTCACCCAGGTCAGAGTCAGACTGCAATTAGACTACGAACTGTATAGCAGCATCTTATCTACAACAGAACACAGGTATGCATTTCTCAAATTAAACTTGAAAGTATAAAGAATTTTACAAAATAAACAACTTGAATAACAGTTGAAAAAAGGCAACCTCTGTTGATGACATATCAGTTACAAGTAATTCGGTCTTTCTTATTTTAGGAATTATTGTAGACTTGGTGGACAAACAATGTCACCTCTATATGTGAACTGTTCCACACGAGAAATGAAGAAATTAGTGCATTCATACACCCCAGTTGGGAGTTGATTTAATGTTTATGTCTATATCAGCCACAATTGGGAATTCAGTACGGCTCACAAGAGTTGATTAATGCACTGACATAGCAATGCAGCTGACTTGTTGCATAACCCATTGAATCATCTTTCTGTTTATTTTGGAACTCCCAGCTTGCCTGACATAAGTTACAATCCTTTCTAAAAAAAAAAAGTCAAATAAGTCTCTACTGACTACATGAATGAATGAATGACATTATGTGAGATGAGTGTTTTAAGTCACAATCACATTTTCATTTTGAGTCTATGTCACACCTTTTTTGTTCGTCAGGAAGAATCCGATACACTAATTCTTGTGTATGACAACCCAGACGATTTTCTTTGTTTTTTTTTTTTCCTTGATGCTGTTAAACTGTTGCTAATATACTGTATATGAAATTGCTGACAAGCAGCTCTGTGTAATGATATGTGTGGTAGTCGTGTGAGTATTCATTCAACTGTACACCCACATGTTACCACTCTGTATAATGCCAGGGAGAGGGGATGTGATTTGCATGTCACAAAATTTCAGTATGTAACCAGTATTGTTAATCTTTCCATATTCTATTTCTTTTGTCCTTTCTTTCTTTTTTCTTTCATATAGATTCTCAAGGCATGGAGCTTGCCAAAGGTGATGCAGACAGGTTGAATATAACATATGCTGGTTTTGACCGCTGTGGATTCAATCCTTCAAAAATTAATGGTATACAATGTATACATTTTTTTTTTGGGGGGGGGTGGCTGCATTAGATGTGAGGATCTGACATGTACCTGCAGCACTGTAATGAAAGTCATGAATGCAAAGGTCATGGTGATTTTGTAATAGATCTTTATGACAAAAGCTTCTTGCACAACAAAAATTCCTAGAATGGAGTGCGAATATTATGTCTTTCAGGACATCATTTGGAAAATAAGAATAGGTCTATTGTCGCTAGACCTACACACATGATAGATTTTCAAATTTTATGCACTTGCTGCAAATGACATGAGTAATGTTACAGAACCTAACAACATCTTGATTGTTTTCTGTCTGCTTTTCTATTTTGTGTTCACATAATTGGCATGTTCAATTTCAACTTTATCTGATAATCCCTTCATTATTGTTGCTCTAGAGTTTTATATCCTGGTTTTTGTCCCATTTATTGCACAGAACATAGCTAGGTAAGATAGACCGCATACTTCAGACCTATTTGCTAGCTATGCTTTTGCAGAGTGTGTGCTTTCTTTCTAATATTCAAATACATAGGAGAGTCCATCTGAATTCAGTTGTACATCATTTTAAAACTGAGAGTGTGCTCTTTCAGAAACAGGATTGGCCCTTTTTTTTTTTGCAAGATACTAAGAAACCACTATTGAAGTGCTACAGAGCATTAATTCAAAGAAGAATTCAATGTTTATTTGACGAAAATTAGTTTTTAAATGGTTGAGATATCCAAAAGCAGAGTAAAACAAAGCGATTCTAGTAAAAGGTTGGTTCCACCTTTTATTAGGATTCCTTTATTTTGGATATCTCAAACATTTCAAAACCAATTTTCATCAAATAAACATTGAATTCTTCTTTGAATTAATGGTCTTTCATATTTCATAAGAGGTTTCTTATTATATCACCCCTCCTCCCCCCCCCCCAAAAAAAAAAAGAGAAGAAATGTTAACAATCTGAAACCAAAACTTTACCAGCCCTTTAACCAGAAATCCATGTTTGGTGACTTTCTGTTGATATTGTGATACAGAGTCACAATTGCAGTGTTAGATATGAAGCTGCAATCAGACTATTGCAGTCTGACTGCTGAATTTCACTGAGTTTTGTCATAGACGAGTCCATAGGTGATGGCATTAAGTGCTTTGCCAGGTACATGTATTAACCAAACCAGAAATGAGAAAAATCCCCCTTCAAAAGAAAAAGCAAAAACATTACAATACAAAACAGAACAGAACAATTAAGCGTGCAAATGATTCAGTGAAAAGCAAATGGGTGAATTGAAGCACTCTGAAAAAAAAAGAGAAAGATTTATGGGCCTTGTAAAGTGTAAGAAAGCATTTTAAAATGGATAAATGCAATTCTGTATCAGTCAGCACATAAGAGTCTGATTTCTGATCTTTGATGATTAAAAGCTATTGTGTAGTAGACAAGGTCATTATTAGTAGTATTAATATCATTATTGATATTCTGATATAGGGAACCTTAGAGTGCAAAGAAGGTGGATTGCAACACATATTATTTTATGCTTACAAAATATTTGCAATGATAGCATTGTGTGAAGTTCAGCTGCTTTCATAATTTGATTAATAAACCATGAAAATAATACAAATGACTATGAAAAATCTGTCGATGTATAAGTGATCCAAACATAAATACATCAGTGAACATTGCAGTGCATTGTTTTTATGCCTCCGCCACAAAGTGGTGCCGGAGGCATTATGTTTTCGGGTTGTCCGTCCATCTGTCCTTCTGTCCGTCCGTCCGTTCTTCCGTCCGTCCGTCCTTCTGTCCGTCCGTAATGAATTTTGTGGCAAGCGTAACTAAAAAACATTTTGAGGTATCCTAATGAAACTTGGCATGTATGTGTATTAGGGGGCGAAGTTGTGCCTATCAACTTTTGGGTGCACATGCTCAAGGTCAAAGGTCAAAAGGTCAAGGTCAAATACATAAAATTTAACTATTTCCACCATATCTCTGCAATGCCTGAAGATATTTTCTTGAAACTTAGTGTATTCATGTATTACCCAATTAAGATTCTCTGGTAAAGTCTGTGGTCATGAGGTCAAAGGTCAAAGGTCAAAAGGTCAATTAAAAATAGTAAAACTTCACTTTTTTCTGCGTACCTTGGAAATTGTTCGAGGTATCTTCATGGAACATACATGTACTGACTGACAGTGATTATCTAGACAATTTTGGGTTCATGGGGTCAAAGGTCAGGAGTCAAAAGGTCAAGGGCAACTCTTCAAAATTTTACTATTTCCCTCATGTTTATGCAATGCCAGCAGGATTATTTTTTTACACTTGGTTTATGCATGTATAACCTAATAGAGATTCTCTGGAAAGATCTTTTTTTTTTTTGCCTCAAAGGTCAAAAGGTCAAAGATCAAGTGAAAGTGCTGAATTAAGTTTTTCCTCCATGTCTCGGAAGTGGCTCAAGTTATTTTTAAACTTTCTACATATTTATGCATGTTCTGCCTGACAGAGATTATCTTATGAATTTTAGGGTCAAAGGCCAGATGAAAATGGTAACAATTTACTATTCAATACAGAAATTGAACTTTTTCTCCATACCTTGGAAATTACTCAATGCATAAACGTATGAATTGGTCAAAGTCAAGTTAAAGTCCTTAAATCCCAAATACATGCTCTCCTATTCATCCAATTAAACCTAGGTCAAGGAAGGTGAGCATTCAACACGTTTGTGACAAACTTGTCATTTTAATATTTAGCCATTTTTGTGAAAATGTAATCACACATTGTCCACATGCACTATCTACACCTATTAGGAGAATCATGCATCATGGCGGAGGCATACCAGTCGCCATAGCGACATTTCTAGTTGTTATCATTTCCAGGCATGTGACGGCAATATTTATGTAACCCAGTTAGAAATTATGTCTATGCGGGCAATTATTATTTGATTAGAAAGATAAAATCAAGCATAGCTTCTAATGTAGAAATCAAGTAGAATGTAATACCAGAAAATACTGTGAGTGATAATAATTTCACAAGGACTCTTACCAGTATCACCAATGTGGTTGTGATAATTGTGCTGTGATTATGATGACATTGAATAATGAAATAATGTTTTCAAGATCAGATTTTCTGATGAATCACGCAACTAGAATGAAATATATGAAATAGTTTGTGCAGTTACATAATCTGTCACATGACATGTAGTTAGATTGTTAGGAATTGATATTAATGAGTATGAAATTGATAGCAGTGAATGCATTAAATTCAGTGTAATTGAATCATTGTCGGCCTACACTGCCTCTTTCAATGAAATGCTTTCCCATTGTGGCAATTGATGAGTGAAATCAGGGAGGTGAGAGGAATCAAATCCAAGTACGAAACAAAGAATACCTGCTGAAATTAGAAGTATCATTGTGATTTTTACTCCCACCTCCAACTGAGGGAGTTTATTCAACCAGCGCTAACTTTATACATGTATGGTTTTATTAAAAAAAGAAAAAAGCTGTACCATGGCAATGCATTGTTCAACATTGAATAAAGTGTTTTGTAAATTCAAAAAATCTGTTTGTCACATGTGTCATATATGTATTGCAAGTCAAGTGCTCAAAAACTGAGTAAATTAAATGAATAAACTGGAAAGTCCTATGATTTTCACAAATGATGTTACCATGGCAACACACTGTTCAGTATTAACGAAAGATGAATATACACAAGTACATAGTATAACTTTCATATGTTTTCAAATTTCAAGTCATATGCTCAAAAGCTTAGGAAGTTAGCTGAATCCACAATATTTTTGAATGATTTTCATTCAAAATAATCTGTTACCATGGCAACACATTGTGTGAAAAAGAACAAAGAAGAAATTTGCACATCAGTCTATGTACTTTAGCATTCTCATGTGCCAGATTTCAAGTAAAATGCTCAAATATTGAAGGAGTAAACTGAATCTACACCTTTTTTATTATATTCATTGAAAATGCTGTTACCATAGCAACACAATGTTCTATATCTGTGAAAGATGAAGTTTGCACAACTATACATATCATGGTGGTCACATGTACCAAATTCCAAGCAAAATGCTCAAAAGCTGAGAGATAGCAGAATCCACAATATTTTGGTATGATTTTCATTCAAAGTGTGCTGTTACCATGGCAACGCATTGTTCAACAATGGCGAAAGATGAAGTTTGCACATCTACGCACTATGCCGGTCACATGTGTGCCAAATTTCATGTCATATGCACAAAGATTGACAAATTTAGCGAATTCACAATTTTTGTATGCTTTTAAGTGAAAAAATGTTGTTACCATGGCAACAGATTGTTCAACAGCAACCAAAGATAAGTTTTGCACATCTGCATACTGTAATGGTCATGTGCCAAATTTTTGGTCAAATGTTAAGAGAATTTTAAGGAAGTCAGGTCAATTCACATATTTCTTTGTGTGATTGGTATAGAAAAACTTGTTGCCATGGCAACAGATTTTTTCACACCACTCATGAAAAAAAGTGTTTTGCACAATATGTAGTTACATATTACATTTATCTGATTCTATGCAGAATTTCAACTTCATTGCTTTAAAACTGAGGGCAGTAGTTCAATCCACAACAATTTGTATGTTTTTGTGAAAATTTGCCATTGCCATTCATGACAACGTATTATGCGATATCAGCGAAAAAGATATCTTGCATATCTACCTTTGACAGTGGTCACACATGCCAAATTTAGGGTCAATTACTCCAAAATGAGACAAAAGTTTGATACAATGGCTCTCTCAAAAAGCTATCACATAAACTTAGGAGTGCTCCTGACCACTCCTAGATTTATGTGATAGCTTTGCCAAGTTAGGAGAGACTTTATGTGCTAGCTTTGTTCATGAAATGGTTTGTAGAAAAAGTCTCTCCTAAGTCCGAGTTTATGTGATAGCTTTATGCGATAGCTTTTTCATGAAACGGTTTTTAGCAAAGTCTCTCCTAAGTATGACTTAGGAGAGAGAAAGTCTCTCCTAAGACTTTCATGAAACGGACCCCCGGGCCAGAAAAAAAAAATGATTCTGGAGAGGGGCAGTTGTTGAATATCAGTTCAAAGAGTGGGTAAAACACAATTTTAATAATGTGACTAAGTGAGCATTTGCAACATGGAGATGCACCTCACATTGTCATATTTGACCCAGTAAGTTTCGCCATATCAGAAAAGGTATTTCTTAGTGCACTTTGTGAAAACACATAACCTGTCTGGGTAGTGTCTTCTCATAAATTTGCCAACACAAAAGTCAAATAAAAAAGTAAATACATGCAGACATCAAGTTTCTATCAATCAATATATGCAGACCAAATTTGTCTGATGTTAGTTTTGATATGTGTATGCACTCTCCTCTTGACTTGTCTCTCATAGTGTAAGAAAAGCCAATGAAAAGGTTAACATGTGTTCATTTTCAGACTTTGGTTGTAGGTTACAAAGCAATGATTTTGTAAGATTTTATAGTATTAATAACTGTGTGCACCCGTTACAAAAACCAACCAAACAAACAAACAAAATAGGGAAAGCTCAAGTAAAGTGGAATCTTGTTATGAAGAGGTTGGGTATACAAGATCCTCTTGAACAAGGTGATTTTGTGTGTCCCAACTCTTGATATATCTTTGTTTTCCCTTGTACCCTGATATAGTCAGAAAATTGATATAACAAGGTAATTGCCATGGTCTGTAGAGCCTCATTTTAACAAGTTTCCCTTTGTACTTTCATTTTTTTTCCCCCATTTCAGGATGTCTGGAACAAGAATCACAGGCCACATGGCACACAACCTCCAGCCAGGGGAAAAGGGGCTGGCAGGAATCTGCAACGGGGGCGGCGGAGCTTCGGCAATACTCATCGAGAAGTTATAACTGCGACGACCTCTCCTCTAAACTCTCCGAATCCACACTGGAGGTGGTTGAGCGCCTGTGATACTTGTCGAGAAGTTACAACTGTGGTGACCTCTCCTGGACTGTCTCTGGACCTACAGTCGAGGCAGTGCAGCATTTTGAACTCTTACCCGGATGTTGTAACCATGGTTACATGTACCTCCACTCTTATTGGATCAGCTGATGTATTTCATGTATTGTTGGTGATTTTAATTGCTTTAGTTTGAAATCATTCGGTATGATTGTTACTGAAATCATTCAGTATGGTTATCATTTAAGTTATTCAGGAGGAATATTTCTTTTTTCATGATTTTATTTTGTATGATTGGTATCTCTGGTATGATGATGAAAATGCAGGAGCATTGTTTGGTATGAATTCAATTCTATCATGTATGTGCAACATATGAGAATACTAGTATCTTGTTATATAGTATCTGCCATCCATGGTATGAAGCTATTCTTGTTCAGTTGCATATTAATTGTGGGTTAGAAGGGTGGCTGATCAAATGACTCTACGTTCAAAGTGAATGAAGTGAGTCACCCACAGGGGAATATTGAACAATCATAAAGGCAAACTTGGAAGTTTAATTTGAATAGAATTGAATTGGAATCGAAATGGAATTGAAATTCTTAAGTTTGTACAAAAACACAAGTTTGAGTGCTTGGTAAGCATTTACGAAAAAAAACCAAAAAAACAAGCAAGTTTGTTCTTGCAATGTTGAGCCCTAGTCCCCAGTTCAAGAGTTTATTTTAGCAAGGTCTGTATTGTTGTAGCTTTTGTTAATTCTAATTTGTGTTGTTTTTATGCCTCCGCCACTAAGTGGTGCTGGAGGCATTATGTTGTAAAAATGCAATGTGTGCTGTGTGTTGACGACACATACAATGGTATCAACAAGGAGCAAAAGAAAAGAACAATGTTGGCAAACTGCATGTAATGTTTTGACCCCTTATAAATGCTTCACGTGTATAGACAAATAGCTGCAGTTGTGTGTATAGAGAGCAGGACAATGAGAGAGATTTCTTTTGCATTATGTGTGCTTTGAAGCATAAATAAATTACGTAATTACAAATCGCTCCTCATTTTGCACGCATTTTGCACGACCAGAAATCAGCGTGAAAATAAAAACACACAAACATTTTTTGGACGTCATGTGTTCTACTAATAAATGTTTTGATTCTATGGAATTCAAAACACCCAGCCACGCGCAAAAAAATGACCACTCGTGCGAAAATAACCACTTTCACAGTATGGTGAATGAGCTCACTGCACAAGGCTTTCCTTTCATAGAAAGAGTGATCATTTGATTACCTTGCAACGAGTGCAATGCATTAAATGGCTACTGCACTGTAATGTAACTTACCCATGAATTGCAATACATGCCTATTGTCACTTAATGTGTCCAAGTAATCATTTTTTTCTTAATGTTCAATCATGCTAGTGATTTGCAAAAGGCTAATGTGTGCCACCTTTACCCCCCCCCCCCCCCACCCCATCCTAATTTCAGTCAGTTTTGCAAGGATAAATGAAATGTCTTATACAGCATAATATCCATGATGTTCGCTATCCACAGTGTATGTTTGTGATACGTGTACGATTTCTGATAGATTTGCTGTGTAACATTGTTGATACTTTGTGACCAATTGTGATAAGGACAAATTGGTTGGGGAAATGTGCTCTTGTTAATAGTCAACTTGTGTACCCAGGCAATATTCTCAGATGTGGCACATATGATGTGTGTATTCTGAAATCCATCTCCGTGATGGCAGCAGCTGTGTCACTTTAATAGTGTAAGAAAAGTCATTAGACATTAAATTTTCCCCGTAAGATTTGTACCAAGTTCTCTCCTTGGTATGATTTGGGGTCAGAAAATATTATTTTCAAAGAGGACATACATTGTAGAGACTTTGCAGAGTCCATATTCTGTGTCATTTTATTGTTGCCATTTTTCATTAGTGTCTTGACACTTAACTTGTATCATTGAAGAAAATAATAAAACAAAATCATCATTATTTTTATGGTCATGGACCCTACAAGCATTTTGTCCATTTATTTGTCAGTTTTGTCTCATTGTAGTCTACAACAGATGAGGTAGTGTTTTTAAGGAGTACAGAGTTGATTGTGTGTGAGACAAATGCAATAAAGATTTGATGTCCCCAAGTTTCACAGATCAGCACATGGTTTGCCATTTCATCAAGAAATTGAGATACATATACATGTACATACAATCCAAGAATATTGGAGATAGTACGTATGACATCCACAAACTGCAATGTATACAAATATGAACAGCTGAGCTTTTTAGTAGCAAACTTCTCGTTTATTGCTGTAGCATAACTTTATATAAATAAATAGAACTCTTTGGCACTATAATTACACATGTTCTAGATATATCATTCATAGATTTTCTGTCGCATATGAAGCAAAAATCAACAGTAACACATTCAACCCATATAATACATAAGAATAACCACAACCATAAATAATGTTTTGAGTTCAAGTGAATCCACACATGTACAGCATAGAGCAGAACAGTGGTGTACATGTAGTGTCCTGACTTGATAAATTATTGTGAAAAAAACCTGCAGTCTTTTACACTGTATCACCAGCTTCTGTTTTCAATGGTTGATTTCTCACAAGTGGATCAGCAGAATGTCAACAAACAGTGACACAGATATCAGTGTGTGGGACAGTGAGATCTATAGTTGGTATGCTAGAACATGAAGTTGGTACAATTTGAAATTTGGTTGCTGATGATTCAATCTCATGGAGATTTCATCTTAACAGTGCCATATTTTGTTACTTCTACTACATTATATAATTTGGTAAAGTTTTCTGCGCACTGGCGACACCAAGAATTGAATATTCACTAGGCATAAGTGTTGCCTCATCTGCAAGTAATTGTAATGACATAATATCCTATACTAAGAAAATGGGTACCCTGACACAAAAGCAGTTACTGTTATTTTCAGTACAGATTGCATATACATGTATATGCATGTGTGCAATCATCATGAAGACAGAATCACATGCTTTTATATCAACTGGCAGATGCCTCAATATTCATTTTAGAAAATCCAATATCAAACATTCACAGATTTTTGACTACTCACGGAAAACAAGAACCTTGACTTAATGTTCATCCCTTACCAAACTCTGCAGCGATTATCATCAGTGTCAGAAATAAATGCCTGAGCAACTTTCATAGGAATTACAACTGAGGGTGGCTTCTTTTCAAGCCAACGATCATCAACTTTAATCTTGGAGTACAGTGGTATACTGCATAAACCAGCAAATGGATATATCTTTCATTATCATCATACGTCCACCAGCATGAAAAATTGACCCATTCACATTAGGAAAATAAGCACATACAGGGAGAAAAGATGACAACTAAAATGAAACATATCTTGTATAAATATAACATTTGAACAAAAATGTGAAGATATAATCAATGTCCTCATAACTTTTTCCCCATGGAAAAGAAACTTGACGCTATAAACCACATAACAGTCTAGAGTGTCAACAGCTACCTTCATCAAAATATGATTGGCCCCATTACCATCTTATGATTACAAAACAATGCTCTTAAGTCCCACAGTCAACAAATTGCTGTAGAGTTAACACAAGACAAATTAGTTCATTACTCACATACACTCTAACATGACATAAAGGAAACAGGTTATCTGACCTTCACATTTTTCAAAAACCAAGTCTCAATGGGGCTCCTAATTCACTGTAAAACATAACTTCAAAAAAAAAAATAAATTAATTTAACAATAAAACTGAATGCTGTCCCTTAAACTGGAATCCAAGGAACACATAAAATAGCATCAATGTTGAGACTGTTCTGGTAAGGTACCATTATGGAGCAGGAATGAATTTGAAATCAATGAATATGAATCCATACGCACTTGTGCTTTAATAGCTTCTTTTCTTTCTTTTTTTGCATATGGTACATTGTACATAGTTCAGCTTCAAAAGACAGAACCTACACTGGCATACAAATTACAAGCAGAACAAATGCTTACATTTTCATCATCTCCACAACTCCAAAAAAAAAGTAAATCAGTCCTTGTAATGCTGGACACAAGGCATGAAAAAGCAATGATATCAAAAAGAAAATCTCTCTTCCAAGAACTAACTTCGTCATCTTAGTTCATTTCACTCCTTGGAATTTTCGCACACAAGTCTTTCACTCACAGTGTATACAGATATTGAATACATCGTGGCTGGAATACTAGTACTACACTCCTTCCATATAGTACTGGACTTTATGACTAAAGGTGTGAGTCCATATCTAAACTCTGGAATGTGTTGCTTTGGTGGTCTCATGAAAACATCTTCAAAGTCTTCAGTGTCTTCAGCGTCCTCAAAGTCTCTCTCGGTATTGAAACTGAAAGCTACTTTTAAAGTGAAATTTTTTGCTGTGTAGAAATTTGACACAAGAAAAATGAAGCCAGGATGAAAATAAAAGCACACTCTTTTTTTGACTTGTTCTATGAACAGTACTTTATATCTTCTTTCTGCAGAATTACAAAACATGCAAAATTTATCTTTCATACCTGGCTGAGTGCAAAAAAAAAAGAAATGAATAAAAATGTTCACTTTTACAATATGTTTAAAAAAAAAAAAAAGCTGTATCAAAAGCCTGATTTACTAATAAATCTAAATTTATATATTTTCTTTCTCCCTGAGGATCTATCAGTGAGCTCTTTGATCCATTGGTTGACATGTGATGCATTTCAGACATTTTAACACTTGGAATCTAGTTTTTATACAATTGTCATTGATACACAGGGCATACATTGGTCAGGCTTTCTGGTCGTGGTCACAAATAATGCCTGTCAAAAAAGTACACAAAAAACATGAAAATATCAGTAAAGTTTTCTTTTACTCATTCTTGCCTACGTGCGACAAGAGTCACAATTGTTAAGTTGTTAAGTTTTACATATGCAGCCTCTAAAAGGTCCTGAGAAGTAACACATGCCTTCTTCGGAATGCGAAAGATTAATTCTACCTTGGCTTGAAAAACAAACAACAAAAAACAAAAATATGATGCAGTTTGTTCTACATTTTCATTGTCAAAGTGAAAGAAACGATGCGTATGGAACAAAATAATGACAATAATATTCACACATCTATACCGACTGCAAATTGTGCCACACTGAAAGCATCTCCATGGCAACTCCCTACACTCTCTTGTTTGTTTCCTCAACTTCAAGCGTGTGTATTTATAGAAGAGAGGGGTATAATCACAACATCCCCACTCGGTCTAAATCTTGCATGGAAACATCTGCAAAATAAATATATTTAGTTTGTTTGTTTGTTTGTTTGTTTATTTTTTTGCTGGATGTGTTCACTTACCAAGATTTCCCTGCATCTCTTGATATCAAGTTCAGTACATTATCAAGACAGGAGTTGTTATAGAAAGCATGGGAGTTGATACATCAGATTCCAACACGACCCTGCATACACTGTGAAACATCGCGGAGAGTCACAAATCGAGAGGCACCAAGCAGCAAGATTTGGTGGCGAGGATGGACAGTGGTGTGGAATTACCAGAGCTCCCCTATCACCCAGCCTAAAGTTTTTTGCATGGCAACACTTTTGCAAATACCCTGCATCTCGACGATGCCACTACGTTAGTACTTCTCGACACAAGACACTCTTAAAGCTGCAAATTCGACATCGTCTAACATCTGCACTGCAGGCAAGGAGATGCGCCCTCAAATGACTACTGGACGGAGAGAGGGAACAAAAATCTCAAACAAGCTCTTCCACCTCTACTGAGTGATACAATTTGACCCCACGTCCTCGGCGTACTTGTCCGAGATCAGGCTGCGGAGGAGGTCGATGTCCTCCCGAAGCTTCTGGACCTGCGACAGCCTGGCCTTGATGACGGTCTCGCTGGTCGGGGTGTCGTCATCGTCTCCAGGCTCGTACGACATTGCGGAGGAAGCTGTGTTTGGTAAGAAATGATGCACAGGCTCTGTCAATCCTATGTGTGCTTTGGGTCCAGACTGGCACAGAAAACTTCATAGCCTTGTACACACTGGCCAAAATCTCTGACACAGACAGAGTTAAAGCTCCAGGCATAAGAATTCTTGGGAGCCTCTCAAACTAATAGGCATAAATAATGCATTTAAAGAAAATACTCTTTCAGAGACTGAGAGAACACACTGCTCGAAATGATATCAAGGCTTTAAAATGAGATAATATCCATGTCTCTGATATGCCTAACAGCATCTGCAGGAAATATGACTTGCAAAAGTTAAATGCAGGGTTTAAAATGCTTTTTTTGGACTATTCATGAGAAACAAAACTCACCTCCATGCTTTACAAGACCCAAGAGCATATGCTCACTGAAAGTCTTGATTGGGTATTCCTTGGGAGTTTTAGCTGTTCAACTACAGAGGAACTTTGTTATCAAAAGGACCTATAAATTAAATTTCTTTTTTCAAATAAGGTTTCTCACTATGTTGGGGTACAAAGACAGGGAAATAGAAAGAGTTGCAACCTGCAAGATCACCTTGTATGAGAGGGTTTTGCCTTACATGACCTCTTTATAATGAGGTTCTCCTGTATTACAGCGAAGCCAAATGGGGGGGCGGGGGTTCAAGACTCACGTCTAAAGCCAAGGAGGAGGGAGACGTTGGGTTCCTGGCCCTCCGCCCTCTGGCTACACAGCTCCACCAGCTGCTGCAGGTCCTGCACGCACCGGGTCAGCTCCTTGACCAGCTGACCAGTCAGCCGGGCCTTGTCGGAGGAAGCCTTCAGCTCCAGGGTGCGCACACTCTCCTGCAGGCTCAGGTTGTGGTCATACAGCTCTTGGCTCTGGGATGCCAGCTGCTCGCAAAAACAATCAACAAAGAATCTTGCAATTACACAAACATGCTCTTATTATATGCACTAGATGCCTATTGGTAATTCAGCTGTACATCAAGACAGTGAGAGAGGCTTCAGCAACACAGTATTCTTAGGATCAAAGGACTTATGATTGCAGAATTGTAGAATTTGTAGACTTTTATTGACTCTTTCGACCCCCTCTTGAGGTATGAGAGTAGAAACAACCATAGAATACAACAGAGAAAGCAAACAAACAAAATATGATAAAATGATGTATGCAATCAAGATTTGTAACAGACTTTAAACTAATGTGCTCAAAGCCTTGAATAAAGGCTAACTTGGGAGAGAAAGCATGGTTCAAAGGAATACCCCTGTTTTCCAATTTCACAAGATCCAATGGGGACAAGAAAGAGATGGAAACCTTGACAATATTATTCATCCTGTTACCAATACATCGTTTTAGGTAGGGTTATAGCAAGAATAAATTGTGAGAAGGAGAAAGTTGAAGTAGCACAAACTTGCCTTCATCCTGGCTTTCTATTTCTAATTTCATAAGATCTAACTGAGGAACAAAACAGATGAAGCCCTTGATAATGCCATTCATTCCATTAATAATACATCCTTCTATGTAATGTTATGGCAAGAATGAGTTAAAGGGGGCCAAGAAAAGAACACTGACCTCCACCATGGCTTTTTATTTCTAATTCCGTAAGATCTAATGGGTAAAACACACAGATGAAGCCCGAGATATAATACCATTCATCATATTCACCAATACACCCTTCTAGATAGGTTATGGCAAGAAAGAATTGAATTGGGAGGGGAGGGGGGTAAGAGGGGAAAGGGGGCAAAGAAAAGTATACTGACCTCCTTCATAGATCGACTCATCTCCTCCATAGAGCGCTCCTTGTCCTTGACCTCCAGCCTGAGGGCGGTGATGACCCCTTCCTCCTGGAGGAGGCGAGACTCCGCCTCCTGCAGGGCCCTCTGGTGCTCCGCCTTGACCTTCTGCAGGTGCTTATGTTTGCTCTCTATCACCTGGGGTATGGTTGGGGGTGGTGGTTGAGGGGTGAGGGTAGAGGGGTGAGGGGGCAGGGGTAGGGGGTGGGGGACAGGAGCAGAGATGAAGGGTAATGACATTCAATTGTTGCTGCTGTAGTAGTTGTAGTTGTACTTTTACTTTGTATTTGTAGTTGTACACCTGTAGTTGAAGTTGCACTAGTAATATAGTAGTACTACTAGTAGAAGTAGTAGTAGAAGTAGTAGTAGTAGTAGTAGCAGTAGTAGTAGTAGTAGTAGTAGTAGTAGTAGTAGTAGTAGTAGTAGTAGTAGTAGTAGTAGTAGTAGAAGAAGTAGTAGTAGTAAAAGTAGTTGTATGATGTAGCCCCAGTTTTAGTTGTAAAACTGTAGTTGTGGTTGTAGTTGTAGTTGTTGTTGTAGAAGTACCGTACTTGCAATTCGAGTTGCAGTTTTAGCTGGATTTGTAGTGATGTCGTAAATGTAGCTGCAGTACAAGTAGCAGTTGTGGTTGGTATCGCGGCTGCTGCTGCTGTTGTTGCATTCAAATCTAATACGTTTTTTTCTTCTTCACAACTTTTTAAATGCTTTTGATTCCAAGGTAGCATATACTGTACAATACATTTAAGGTTTCTTGTCTTTATTTACCACTCTTGATAAATGTGTAAAATGTATAATAGCACAAAAATAGACTGTGAATCACAAACTCCTGACTTAACTGGTCAAATCAGAAAACAAGTCCTCACAAGAAAGAAAAAAAAATCGACAACAACTTATATCTCACTAGGGATCTACAAACCTTCTTCAAGTGATCCACACTACTGGAATGTTTCTCGTTCTCTTCCCTCAGCTGTGCAAGCTGGTCCCTGCTGCAAAGCTCAAGATCGGTTGGGTCACCAGTCTCTTTGGAGCCCAGTGCTGACTGTAGCTTGCCCATCTCGCGTTTCATCCTGAAAGGTTTCAGATAATTTCAAGACCACATTCATGATGGAATCTCAGTACATTTACAGGGGGACCTTGTTACAGCTAGGATCTAAAAACCATGATGATTTCTTTGTTTTATGTTAAAGGTTTCTCACTATATAAAGGTACAAAAGCAAAAAAATATAAAAATTGCGGGAGGGAAAGTAATCTTCAGAGCTTTGACTGAGACTGAGGCTTTGCCTTTGCACGCAGCTTTCCCGTGGCCTGCCGTAATCTCGGCTGAAGCTTAAATATCCCTTCCCCCTGCATTGCAGGCCACTCGCGATGCTGGTACCCGCTTTACGAGCCAGCTTCTCCTGCGGAAATTTTGATGCCGTACAATTTTCCAAAATTGCTTCCATGGCTCACCAAGAAATAACTCAAATGATCGGGGAGGTAAAGAAATCTATGAAAACCACAATTTTGCGAATGTGGCTGATTGATAAATGGTGGAAAAAGGTGAAATATCTCTATCAAAATGGTGACTAACTGCTTAGGAGCACACACTACAAATGAACTGACAGCACATGTGTACGAGTAAACTACAGAGATTACGAAAAATAATAATACAGTGCTAAGAATATCCATGGACACCACACATCACTTGTTCACGGTGACAAAAACTGTTGGCTACCTCTCAATCTGCAGCTGAAGCTCGTTCTTTTGCTCCTCGAGTGAGGAGGCCTCCATCTTGCTCTTGAGGGCCTTCTGTTTGGCCTTGGTCAGGGCAGACTCCAGACTCAACACCCTCTCCTCCATCACAGCCTCCTTCTGGTGCAGAGTCCTGATGTGATGAGGGGTCGTCAAGGAAACCCCTCCAACAACTCAAGATTTACAGCCTCTGCATGGTTAATATACATATGCCTCTACTGGGATCTCTACCCCCAACAATGATTCCATTCTAAACCTTGATAACTTACAGACAAATTGATCAAAACCACTTTTTTACGATACCCTCCACCCCCATCCCCTTACTGTGCTAAACATTGAGCCCACATTCAGACAGGAAACTAGCAATAAGGTTGTCATTCAATGAGGTATAAACCAGCACTGGGCTCATTGTCTACTTCCTAAAAAAAAAATTAAAAAAAAATAAAAAAAAAAAAACTGGTAGTAATAAACTAGCAACTGAAATCTAATTATGAGCTGGACTCCAGATCTAGCCAATTGTTTAGATCTTTAAACCACAATTTGTGTTTTTGTCTGTTTTGTTTTTTACACTACGCACATATCAAAACAAAAATATCAATGCTGTCAAAATCAGGTTAAAGAAGAGGATATGGTTTCAGTGCTCTCTCGATACTCGTCTGCCGTCGGGAGGTCATGCATGTATCTCTCCATCTTGCCGATCTTCTTCTTCAGCTTGTCGTAATCTCTCTTGCTCGTCTCTGCCTGAGCCCTGGAGCTCTCTACCTCGGACTCCCGATGCCTCAACTGGGGTAAGGTAGAATGGAGGAGAGATTTGTAAACTGTGTGCTGCCCTCTTGTGCCAGAGAGCGACTTGATTTATCACTCCTCACATTCCTGTATACAGCCAGATATCAAGTAATTATAACTGAAGGCTGCATATTTTGTCATTTTTCCTGGAAGTTCTCATATTTAATGAGAATATTTCCATGAGAATATGTCCATGTTGTATAGAATTTGGAATGAAACACTTTGTTGTGTATTGTCAGTATATTATGTTGTTAATTGTCAGTATACATCATAGTTTTGAGCACCTAATGGGCAATGAAAAGGTCACACAAAGGCAGTATTAAAGGTGGTTTGTATTCTTACATGTTTGAATCATTACCTCTGCCACAGAGGTTACGTGTCTGGCAGCATTAATTTGTCTGTTTGTTCGTCCATTTGTCTATCTGTTAGGAACATGACTCAAAATGTTATAAACATATTTTTGAGAAATCTTTTAGATATGTCCAGCATGGTAAAAGAAGAAGAAGAAGAAAAAAAAAAAAAAAAACCTTCATTGCGTAAACTTGCAAGCACTGGTAATATCAATACTCCCAGTCAGTTAAATACTTTGGCTATCTCATCGGTTTTGAATCCCCACTGCAAAATGAAACATTGGAGGCCCTTGCAATAATAGAGATAGGGGAAATACAGGTGCATACTAATAGTTAACCCGTTGAAGACCAGTCTCCAGTATACTCGGGCAGGTTTCTACAGGAAATCTGTGTTATAGCAAAATCAGCCCATCCTCAATGGGTTAAAGGTGTATAGTTCCGGTAGTGTAGAGGGCGCTGTTGATGATACTGCCGATCATCGTTAGCATTGATGCGAAGATTACCGAAGTTGAGCTGTCATCAAGAGTAAAGTGCGTAGGTGTTGCCAAGTAACGTTGCCTTTGTTGTCTTCTTTGCGCATCGCGCAGTCTGTAGTAATGCCAGGGTGCGTGCATATGTGCTTGTTATTGTGACATCACAAAAGAAGTTTGCTAGAGCTGTCACCCCCTCAGCCGATTCATGAGCCGAACTGTGATCGGACCACTGACTACACTGAATCGGACTTCTTCGGACTCGGGGAAAGTGGGCCAAAGCGTAAGCGCCAAAGAGAAGTCGATAGCGTAGGTCTCTATAGGAAACTTGCGCCGTGCGCCCGCGTACGCATTTGACTAAAACACCGGGACCATGCACCTTTAAGGAAAAAGGACAGGAGTGTTGATTGTTCACAGAAAGTCCAAGTAATTTAGAAAAATGTGTCCTTAGTCCCACACATACCTGTTTCTTGAGGTCTGCAATGGTCTTTTCATTGGTGTGCTGAGAGGCCTTCATTGCCTCCTGAGCCTGTCGCATCTCATACTCCACTTCCCTGATTGAAGAAACAGAGACAAACCAGGGGCCGTTTCATTAAGAGTTACAGAAATCCAATCAAGTTGAATCACCATTTCATTATTTTTTTTTTTCCTTTTCTTCAAACTTGGGACCATGTGTCACTTCACCGCATTGGAATAAATGAAAGATACTTGATCGGAGAAGACCAGGAAATGAGCATCATAAAATGAGATGAGATGACCACATAACAATTTCTGAGAATTCTGAGTATTCCTCAGAATTTCTTTGAATTCCTCGGTAATCTGTGCTTGTCCCAATAGCTCAAGAAACATATCAATAGCAGCTTTTTCAATTACATATCATTTTATTTCAGTTAATTTCATTCAGTGTCATTTCCAACAAGAATGCAATAATGGCAAAAATATTTACTTACCTAGTTATGCAGATCAATACAACATTCTAATATTACAAGAAAATACTGTGTACTGAGAAGCTGCATCAACCCAAAACTTGATTCTGATGACATTTCTGTATACAAATTAACCAGCTGAGGACAGGCCGATTTTGCTACAAGACGCATTCCCCATAGACCTCTGCCCAAGTACATGTATACCCAGGACTCGTCCTCAACAGGTTAATGTGAGTGTTGTGAGGTATGATATCATAGCCTCTTCCAGGTTACACGAGGTCAATGAAAACCTGTGAAAGTTTAAAATCACACAAAATTTTTCATGATATGTACAGTTTTGATGAATCTTCCATCATTCTCGGCCCTGTTAAATAAAAACATAATCAATCATAAGTCAGACAATCAAACATACATGTAAGTCAGGCATCAGCCAATGAGAACTGAGTATTCAGAGACATATGCTTGATTTCTGACTCGCGTTTGGTCTCAACTTTTATGCAATTGAGTACTGGTTGTATAGTTTTACTCCATCTGATGTAGTTAATCTAAGCATGATGTGGATTACACTACCTCACTCACCCAAGCTTGCGGTTGAGCTGGTCTCCTTCAGCTATTCGTGCTGTGGACACTTCAGCCAGCTGGGCCTTCAGCGAGGCAATCTCATACTGATATTCCTGTAATCAAACAATGGACAGACAGATAGATATGTAGATAGATAGATGGATCTCATACTGGTATTCCTGTAATCAAACAATGGACAGACAGATATATATGTAGATAGATAGATAGATCTAATACTGGTATTCCTGTAATCAAACAATGGACAGACAGATATATATGTAGACAGATAGATAGATCTCATACTGGTATTCCTGTAATCAAACAATGGACAGACAGATATATATGTAGATAGATAGATAGATCTCATACTGGTATTCCTGTAATCAAACAATGGACAGACAGATAGATATGTAGATAGATAGATAGATCTCATACTGGTATTCCTGTAATCAAACAATGGACAGACAGATATATATGTAGATAGATAGATAGATCTAATACTGGTATTCCTGTAATCAAACAATGGACAGACAGATAGATATGTAGATAGATAGATAGATCTCATACTGGTATTCCTGTAATCAAACAATGGACAGACAGATATATATGTAGATAGATAGATAGATCTCATACTGGTATTCCTGTAATCAAACAATGGACAGACAGATATATATGTAGATAGATAGATAGATCTCATACTGGTATTCCTGTAATCAAACAATGGACAGACAGATAGATATGTAGATAGATAGATAGATCTCATACTGGTATTCCTGTAATCAAACAATGGACAGACAGATATATATGTAGATAGATAGATAGATCTAATACTGGTATTCCTGTAATCAAACAATGGACAGACAGATAGATATGTAGATAGATAGCTAGATCTAATACTGGTATTCCTGTAATCAAACAATGGACAGACAGATAGATATGTAGATAGATAGATAGATCTCATACTGGTATTCCTGTAATCAAACAATGGACAGACAGATATATATGTAGATAGATAGATAGATCTAATACTGGTATTCCTGTAATCAAACAATGGACAGACAGATAGATATGTAGATAGATAGATAGATCTCATACTGGTATTCCTGTAATCAAACAATGGACAGACAGATAGATATGTAGATAGATAGATAGATCTAATACTGATATTCCTGTAATCAAACAATGGACAGACAGATAGATATGTAGATAGATAGATAGATCTCATACTGATATTCCTGTAATCAAACAATGGACAGACAGATAAATAAATTAATAGATAGATAGATCTAATACTGGTATTCCTGTAATCAAACAATGGACAGACAGATAGATATGTAGATAGATAGCTAGATCTAATACTGGTATTCCTGTAATCAAACAATGGACAGACAGATAGATATGTAGATAGATAGATAGATCTAATACTGGTATTCCTGTAATCAAACAATGGACAGACAGATAGATATGTAGATAGATAGATAGATCTAATACTGGTATTCCTGTAATCAAACAATGGACAGACAGATAGATATGTAGATAGATAGATAGATCTCATACTGGTATTCCTGTAATCAAACAATGGACAGACAGATAGATATGTAGATAGATAGATAGATCTCAGACTGGTATTCCTGTAATCAAACAATGGACAGACAGATAGATATGTAGATAGATAGATAGATAGATAGATAGATAGATAGATAGATAGATAGATAGATAGATAGATAGATAGATGGATGGATGGATGGATGGATGGATAGATAGATAGATAGATAGATAGATAGATAGATGGATGGATGGATGGATGGATGGATAGATAGATAGATAGATAGATAGATGGATGGATAGATATGAAGATAGATAGATAGATAGATAGATAGATAGATAGATGGATGGATGGATGGATGGATGGATAGAAAGACAAAATGATAGAGATAGATAGACAGATTGAAAGACAGATATAAAAGTATGATAGCTTAATAAGAAAATTAATGCATAGCTGACTGAAGTACCAGAATGCACTGATAAATGAATAAACATGATTCCAAAAAATAGATTGGCAGATATTAGTACATGAATGAGTGAATAGATTATATACACTGAGAAAATAATTGAATAACTACTGTGACATCATTCCTTCATAGCCTCAGGGAGCTGCAGAAAGGCACTGTCTTTAAACATGATTCAATGTCCAAGTCCTGACATCGCAATACCACAAGATTTGATATCATGACAGTGTGGTCACATAGCTCAACACTCCAGGAAACACAGCAATATCATGCCATGGAATGTGATAGCATTCTCTGATATCCATGGAAACATGTCACTTGATATTGAGCCAGTGTGGGAGTATTACTTTAATGGTATGCCGAGAAAATACAGAAACGTTACAGACTGGAACTCATATTAAATTCCTGGAAACACACCATTTGATATCTAATTTTGATATACTATTTCATATTGCAAGACTGTGGTAGTAGCAGCTAATTATCCTTTAAAAAATACAAACATTTCATATTATGACAGAGTGGAATTGCTACTTTATTTCTGGAAAGAAAGCATTTGACATTTTATTTCATAAAGATATGTAACATATATTTCATTTATTATTTTACTTTTGATGTATCATTTAACGTTGTGGCATAGTATGATGCAATTTTCCTGGAAACCATGTCATATCGTTTTGTGAAAGCATGGTAGTGAAATTATTAAATTATTAATTTCTGGTAACACAGCAATATTTGAAAGTCTCAAGCACGGTGGCAAATTGAAACAAAATGCTGCAAGTCAGCATGACTTGCAGCATTTTGAATTATAGGATTATGAACAGTGGGGCAAAATATTTCTGTACACGGAATGTGGATCTTATCTAAAAAGAACACACAAAAAAAAACTTGCCTGCATCTTTAAGAAGAGCATGTCACCATCTTCTCGAGAGCGTGCAAACATCCGTTGCCTAGCGATGGCCTCCTGCTCCTCATTCTGCTTCTGTAGATGGGCAATCTCCAGCTTTTGTCTGGCAATTGAAGTGGGGAGGGAGAAGAATGAAAAGCTGAAAACTGTGCATATTTTGATACAATCCAAATGCACATGAAATGTAATACATTTCCTGTCTGCTTCCTGTTGTTGGTTGTTTTGGGTTTTTTTTTTTTTATACAAATTTGAAAGAAGAAAAAAAAAAGAGATTTGAACATCTGTATTAAGTCACAGGGAAAGCTACTTAAAATCTTCTGGAACAAGAATGTTAAACTTCAACAATAACATCAATGCATGGAAGCTTTAAAAAAGAAAATAAAATCTCTTCCCTATACATTTTGCTGAAGAATGACTACTGACATGTCTAGTTTCAAAATGCAAAATAAGTTATGAGTAATTCACAATTTTTGTATTGGTTCTCTGTTATAATGACAGTCTTGGGCAAATGTCATACAATGCAAATCTGATTTTGTCCAAGAATTTAGCGGTCCACAGCAAGATGAATGTATGGAAATTCATAGTATGAGTTATTTGGATAAAGCTTTAACCAGTTTCTCTCTCAATAAATTTGTGTGAACAGAGAATACCGACATTTCAATGACAGGTTAAAAATGTTGTAGTAGTATCATCCAACTAATCAATTATGCCACCTCAATGAAACCTAATTTGGTTGAAACACATTGCTGTAAAATCAAGAGGGAAAGATCCAGAATTTGTAATGCCTGCTCACCTTTCAATTATGATATTCCTTTCATGTAACATGTTTTCTTTTGCTCTTATCAGTCCCTCCATGTTGGTGGTGTCGGCGCTCACCACCCCTAGTCCAACATTAGGATCTCCCAAAGTATATGCAGCTCCCACTGCGTGTCTGTGCAGGCTGTGGCCTCCTCCACTGATTGAGGAGGGGTGGCCGGCGGGATTGAGCTGGAGGTGCTGCATCTGCTGCTGGAGTTTCAGCTGCGAGTCCAGGTTGTGCTGCCACTGGGACAGGTTCATCTTGGTGTGATGCGGGACTGGGTAGCCTGTTGTCCTGGCAACGGGATCCAAGGCGGGATAGTCTGGGTACTGCGGATAATCATGGAGGTTTGACTGGAATGGCTGGGTGCGTTGGGTGGCGTCGTAGGCCGTGGAGTACTGCGGCTGCCGCCGCAGGTGCACAGGACTCTTCCGCGGCTGATACGCAGACTGGGAGTGGTGGACAGGGATGGGAGAATGGTGGATAGGATCTTCCTTGCCCGCCAGTATCCGAGGGTCCTTGACCTCCATCAGCGTGGCATTGGGGATAAAGTCCGTCTGGTTGAGGGTGTACTCCAGGTCCAGAGCCTCAAACTGGTCTTCCGCACCATGGTTGAGGATCTTTGGTCCGTCGCCGTGGGGACCGTCGTGGAACGCGACCACATCTTCGCGTCCATCTCCGCTCCGCCCCCTGGGACTCAACCTCTCTTTGGTGGCGGGCCCTCCTCCGATGTCTGGGGAGAAGAATAATTTTGAAAGCATGACAAAAGTTCAATAGTTCCTGCTGTCACTCGACATCTGCATAGTATGGGTTATACAACACAATCACACAAACTCTAGTATCCATCTCATCCAAGCTGACAGGATGCATGCACTTCAGTGCATACCAGTCAAAGATGATCCCATACACTTTACGGACAACTTTGTCCCATGCAGACCTCTCTGCATGTTTGCCTGTTACACCAATGCAGAGCAGGCAAAATTCACTCTAACGTCAAAGTCATATCACAAAATTTATGCAAAGTGCAAGTAATATAAGAAGCACAAAGTACCTGTCCCATATCCACTGGTCCAGGGCATAAATCTGTGTGATGCAAACAAACAAAAAGTTTAAAACCTCTTGTTCGCTGTCACCAAATTTCGATGTGGGAGCTCTACCACATGCTGTGGTGCTTCGTTGCAACTGAACAGTTATCAATTGAATGATGCGGAAGAATTTTTCTGGCAGAGATGTTACACACCTTCACATTCCAATTATTATCTAAAGATCTCTGAAACATGCTAGCACTTTGTGACGTACCAGTGGCTCCACACTACCATGCAGCAAACTCTGCTGGTACAGAAAATGCTTTCTCTTCTTTCATGAAAACAAACAAAAGAAAACACCACACTTAAAACGCTCTACCTCGTGACAATGTTATCGGTGGTATTGTTTCACATACAGTTTTAATGGTCTTTGATACACTGGCATCATACTGGTACTCGCACTGTAAACACAAGTGAACCGGCAATATTCAGCTCCTCCAGCTTTGCCCATTGACTGCTTAGGACATCCTATGCACTATAGTAACAGTGTTATTATACCAATGTCTTGAAGGTCCTGTTTCTCTCTAAGTTCATGTTTATATTTCCTGTGTTTCTTGCAGTCTTGAACAATTGATATATATCTTTTACATGATAAAGAATGGATGAGTGGGTGTATTCTCTCAGTGGAAACAACAGACATTCTAAGTAGGCACCAAATAAATTTCCCATTCATACATCATCATTCTTTTTGTCTTTTTCTGTAAGTCTTGGCTTTCAAACCTATTGCTCATGTACAGTGTAAAATGCAACATATACATGTAAATCTATTGGAAATATCAATATTTATGGAGATGATTTTTTTTCCCCGATCTTCTTTGATCTACTTCTCTGATTGTTGTTGTTGTGTGTGTGTGTGTGTGTGTGTGTGTGTGTGTGTGTGTGTGTGTGTGTGTGTGTGTGTGTGTGTGTGTTTAACACAAAACAACAGAACATTGGAATGTAATTTCCCTTTAAGGTAAATATTATATCTGGCAGACATTACAAAATGAAGGCATGTACCAGTCAGAATTTTGTGTGTTTGTTTGTCTGTTTTTACTTCTGGGTCTGATGAGGTCTTTGGAATTTATCATACTACATAGTTCTATACAGATATCTAAACCATGTTGGCATCCAAATGAGGTGGAGCATAGAAATTGCTTCAATACCAATGATGTTGGGTGATCTGCCCAGCCTAACAGGGTCTGATTGGTCGAACTGGTCATCCACTAGGTCTCCATCCAGTTGGTTGTTGTTTGGCAGGACCTGGGCCACGGGAGGTTGGTAGCGAGTCTCTGCAAAAACAGACCAAGACAAGACACAAAAAAATAAGATTGCTTTACCCTGATACAGAATTATAAGACTAATCTAGACAAGACTCAATAGCTGCATTCACGTTGGAGTTACTGTGGTGGTAAATACCATTGTAATACTGAGATACCATGGTATTTCAGTTGGTACTTTTCCCATTCATGAAATGTCATGATATTTTTGGCCAGAAAGTACACCTCTCAGAGGTAAGCACTGCACATATGCATGCCTCCTGTCAAAATGTCCATGGGCCAGTAATAAAACAGAGCAACAGTCATGCATCATTAATAAGTGAACAATCACATGTACAATGTACAGCATAGGTACATAAATTTTGTCTCATCTCACATTCATGGAAATTTTGTTTACAATGTGAAGAGAGAGAAAAAAAAAAACAACTCTTGTGCATCACATCAATCCAAGTATCCTGTTCTAGTATAGGAATGGAGAAAATCATACATTTTCCCCAAGATGATTTTTGATACTTGGCAATCAGTGGTTTCTTCCATTTCGGTTAAAGTTTTAATACTCATGTATCACAGCATGCAGATTGTAATCTGAGCATAAAATGTAGCAAAAATGTGACACTGTTGTCAAAATGAATCAATCATGCCAGCAGAGCAACACACATTCGAAAAATGATGCCATGTATCTGCTGGCATTTTTCAGTTCTCTTTCTTACTTATACACCTCATGAAAAAACTTTCACATTACCAAGACTGAAAGGCATAATTTACCATTTGCAGGTGAAAGCATTAGTGCTTTAAAATAGTTCTAAAATGTGAGTTAGGGATAGAAACAACCACTGTCAAAATTTGAATCCGTATAATTGATGTGAAGTGTTGTTAAATACACAAAATGTGAACAATAGTTATAATAAAAATGTTTCCAGACTAAACCTATACAGTTACGTTTTACTGAGAAAAACCCTGATATCTCCTTATATTTTAGGTTTTATTGCAAATATTTCATATGGTAGGATGTTTTATGATACAACAGACCTACACATATGCATCAAATGTGATATCTTGAACATTTTTGAAATCACTGCTCCCAAAGGTAAACTGGACCTTTAAGATTCCCTAAAGTACAACCTTAATGCTGCTTAGGGCAACCGTCATGGAAGTACACATGCCCCGCCCCTAAAAAAAAAAAAAAAATAATAATAATAATAATAAGATTTATTAAGTCAAATAGACTTAAAAATACTGAACTTGACTGCTTCAGAAAGAAACCTCTCAAGTGTGATTTTTATTTAAATTCCCTGTCCATATTCGCTGCATTCAGTGAATCAGGAAAGCAGAAAGGCGCCTGCCTGGGATTACAATCCAGTAAACCCCAGACTAATCCTTGGATTTATCTCTCTCCTCTCATCAAGCAGAAGTAATCCCTTTCACTGACAGTTACAATGCCTGCCTCTAATGATAATGCTCTCTTTTCCTGCATATCTTTGTAAATAACTGTGTCAGACGATATCTTACCCTTACAAACTGAATTTTTATGCTAAAGCTATTCCACATTCCAGCTCTTGGAGTAACACTGAAAAACACGAAAGGGTTTGGCCAAATTTGCGGGATATTGATTTAGTGTTTTGTCTGAATACTGCACAAGGGAGGAAGGACAGAATCATAGGCAGTTTCATAATGAAGTGTGTGTGTGTGTGTGTGTGTGTGTGTGTGTGTGTGGTTTTTTTTTTTAAATCATTTCTATAAATACTTCGCAAAGAATATTTCGGTCTCCATTGTCAGTTAGGAACTTGAAACAATAAAGCTACAGTAACTGTTCATGATGCGATATATTGAATTCTACTTGTACAATTGTAGTGCAGAGCTGTAGTAAGAATGAACAGGTCATGATTATGCAAGTACTTCAGGCTGCTTAGATTGCCTTTCCTTGTTACCATTTTGTTTACATCCTTCATTATTTTGCGTATTCATTATCACCACAACAATTAGAATCTAACCCTCAACTTTTGCTATCAAGTGTATCGATAGTGAGTCAAGTACAAGTACAATACTTTTATGAATACTCGCCATCACCACATGACAAAAAAAAAGATAAATAAATAACAACAAACAACTGCATTTTACAGCCAATCAAGTGTATCCAATTAAAGTCTCAAATTTCAACTTCATATCTGCTGGTCACTTAATGCATTTTATAAGCTGTCTGTGCCGGAGGCTATTGCATGTATGTTCACTAAACTGTGCTGTCTCAAATTCAAGGTGATGTCACTGACACTTACGAGTCTATATAGAAAACTATGGAAAACTATATCAATGAAAGAGAAAGTAATGGCCTTTCATATTTAAAAGATGTAAATCAGTGTCATGTCATGAATTATGTGACATCATATGATCTTAATATTTAAATATGATTTACAATTTATGAATAATCATATTGCTTATTCAAAAGAAACCACTAATGAAAAATATCCATAGCCTTTAAAAATACAGGAAAACAATTATCAATTTTGAAATATTCATAATAAGCTTTCCAATGGTATATAACTCATAGGGTATAATGCTTACAAATATGAAGAAATATTGAATAAAACCTGATAGCTGCGGACTAGTGTGATCTCAAAACTCATAAACAGTAAAGTATGTACATTTTGTACGCATACAGGAGGGCAATTCCACGGTAACGGAAGGACATTCAGACAGAATTTTCACAGTTTAAAAAAGTACTCTAAGAAAAGTTTGATGGATACAGCATTTCAAAGTATAGAGATGTATTACCAGAGCCAAAGACAATAATTTCCACCAAAATTTTTGTTATACCTGTTAAAGAGTAATGAAATATGCATATTAATGAGGTCGGTAACGGAAGGACATCAAAATGGACATGGGTTTTCAGGCAAATTAGTTTTTATCAAAACTCTGTGAAGTTTATGGAGCAATTTTAATTTATTGGTATGCAGTTTAATTGCCATAGTTTTAGCTGTAATGGAATATATTTGACTTTCAAATATGTTTACTTATTTTTTAAATAGACCACATAATGTCCATGTGTGTTTGGTAACGGAAGGACGGTCACGGAAGGACGTGCAGATTGTCTGTTTAAAGTGTATGGGGAAGATGGGTTATGGTTAGTTTTTATTAAACCTCTCTAAGGTTGATAATTTTTTCATACGTGGCTGGTATACAGTTTGATCCAAATAGTTTTAGCTTTACTTTCATGTATTTAACTTTGAAACATGTCAACTGGTTTTTTAATTACAACACATTGTTTTCATTAATGTGTGGTAACGAAAGGACAAAGAGCTTTGTGTGCATACAGTGAAGGATGTTATTTCCAACTTTAATGTTCATCCTTGTAGTCCAATGTGATATTTTTTTCTTTCTTTTGCTTAATCCCCCAAATAGCCAAATCTTATGGACTCATTTCACAGTGTGTGTGCGTGTGTGTGTGTGTGTGGGGGGGGGGGGGGGGGAGGGGGTTCTTGGGGGCTTATCCCCAGGCCCTCCCCCCCCCCACAATCTCTAACACTGTTTGCATAAATAAATCATGATTAAAATCTGCACACATCACCCTGGAGAGTAATCTACACGAGACCATAGTTAGATTGTTCAAAATATGAGTTGATTATGCAAATTTATTCAATAAATTACATTTTAGTCCATAGAATACTAATGTGAAGCAATTTATGGACACTTTTTGGTGTGGATCTTCATTTTGAGGTATTAAACAAATGTAGTGATAAAAAATTGCAAAATCAATCTCAATTCTTTTATTTTTTATTGTTTCTTGAATTTCTTTTGTATTTCTTTGTTTTTTTTCCCTTTTGTTGTTTGGTTTTTTTTTTTCCAAAGAAAATTGTCACAGACCACTTTTTAACCATAGTTATGCAAAAGTCAAGTAATCATAGTGATCAAAAGAAAAACATTATCAGATGTTTATGAGTTTTATGAAAGAGCACTATTTCCCATAGGGTTTGTTCACACAAAATTACAAAATTGAGCCAATTTTGGGTCGACCTGCATTCAGGAAAGAGGTGTGGCTTCATTTGTTATTTGAATTTAGTCAAGGGTACTTAGAGTAGGCTCTGACACATTTGTGTTCTCATCTTACGGACATTAAATAGCTAAAAACAGACTCTAAGTCCTTCCATTACCACAACTTTGTCCTTCCGTTACCAGCTTCGGTAACGGAAGGACATTTTTAATTTATTTATAATTATTCAAAGAGGAGGGGTTTCGTGGATGGATGGGTGCCAAGTTATAGGCCTACCTAAACTTGCTTTGCACTGAAAATTTTATGGTTTTTATATTACTATTTTTGATAAAATATTAAAAAGACCTCTTTTTGTGGTAACGGAAGGACAAAATACAAGGTCATCTTTAGGAAGTCACTGAAGCGTAACAAATCATGGAAACCGTAAAAATATTAAATGAACTGTTTCTTTCATATTTACTAAGTTCTAAATATAACAATTCATAACATTTATTTCTCAAATATTGAATACAGGCCATGCTACATTTGTATTATAATTTATGCATTTTTGAAAATTAATAAGATTAGTTAAACAATTGAAAAATTGACCCCGAATATGTTATAAAACTAAACATTTTTACTCAAATCCATAAAATTCAAACTTTAAGCTTTCATTTGATACCAAAATTGTGTGGGAAATATGAATTTGAAATTTTAGATGTCATGTCCACTTTGGCGTGGAATTGCCCAGCAGTGTTCCATCTCACATAGATGTAGACCTATTCTGTCAGCAGCCTGCTGTAGACCTCAAAAGTGAATATCATTACCCATCCAAATATCAGTGACAGGAAGTGAAGCAAAGGACTGTGGGATATCAGGTCAGAGTTCACAAGCTATAATATGCTCTTTGAATGACATCATCATGCAAAGGTTTTTGAATACTGTGTACCCATTGAGATTTTTGCTATAGATTATCCCGGCTTTTGCAGCATTTGCTTAAACTACGGGACATCCCGTAGATCGACAGATATGGATTAAGTTCATTCAATCTTGAGATCACTATGGCTTGTGATCTAAAAAAAAGTGTCCCATTTTCCCATTGTTTCCCATTTTTCCCATTTTTCCCATTTTCCCATTTAAGATTATGTTTACAAGTGCAAATTATTATGGCAGAGAGTTTTTCACTGGACAGTATAGTTAAATCTTGATATATTGTTCATAGAATTACATTCACATATCAAACATCAACAGTCCATTGCAAAGGAGCAAAAATAAACCATTTCATTTAAACTACAGAAAACACTCAATTTCGTATCCTCAGACAATGAAAGAAGAGATACAATAGTGTATGAACAGGACTTACTACGTATTTCCTTGCTACAATTGTACCAATTCACTATTAGAAATCAGGATGATATTCTAACAAAAATCAAAACATTTTCATTTCTTAAATATTGTAAAAAATGTGTTCCAAGAGTTGCACAAAGTCGAATGAAACCCTTCTTGATAAACAGTCCAAAAGAATGACAAACATACTCCCAACAACATACAGTATTCTCATGCATGAATATAGATTACTGATCATTGTATCCCTTTTTAAAGCAATTTCAGTTTTTTATCAGCACACACAATGGCCTTGCAATGCACCACACCTATTCCGCAGCAATCATCAACATAATACAACTTGTACACACTGCAGTTTGAGGTTTGCTCAATCTACCAGATGTTACTTCCAATGACAATTGACACGTCATGAATATTCATAAGGGCAGCCTCAAGGATGGAGCCATGATTATAGAGAGGAATAAAGTGCGATGGCTGCCATACCATATGGCTCTACTGTAGTAGGAGACCGTCCACAGCAGCGGTGGTAAATTATTGATTTCCCCGCTTCACACTGGACTACTTTTAATAATGCAGATCATCCAAATGCATACAATTTGTAGCTCACACAGCTGTCATTACGGTGTGTAGATACGCAGCACATGATATCCAGTACGAGAACCAGTCAATTTGCAACACTTTTGGTGCAATCGCTGGTGCAACCTACACATATAATGTTGATGTGATCCAGGAACTACATATTATCCCTTGGGTGGCAAAACCTTGTACATGTGCACCTACAAAAATCATTAGTTTTCAGGAGAGCAATTTTTTTATTCATTTCTGCAAAATTTTTGTAAAATAACATCAATGTTAACTAATGTCAAATGATGTAGAAATACTGTTTTGAGTTCATCAATGCTTGGACATAGTGTTTTACAACTCGCATTACATGTAGTAGTTTTTATATTCAAAATTGAATTAAGAGGTTTTTTGATACAGTATTGTGTACCTGTTGAAATACACAATACCAGGTCTAGTTACCCCAGAAATATCATGATGCATGGTGGATCAGGATATCATGATGAAAAAAAAAAGTATTGTGTAAAATGTACAAGTATTATTGTGCACTAATAAATCTACTGTAAACTGCATCTGTCACAGCACTGTATATTGGCAATGAAAATTAGACCTGGAACATATGAATGAAGTACCCAGGGAATACTCTCATATGATGCATAAATTCTGTCAGATCAAGCAAAATTCAACATGCTTGAAACATGGCTTACTGAGATACACTCTAGTTTAATAACTATCACTCTTTTATTATGGCTGGCAAAGAAAGAATAAATGTTTACATAAGATTAGTATATATTTGGTGTCCCAAAGTATAGAATGTTATATGTGGTCTCATCACAGACTAAAAAACAGAAAGAAGATAATGGCAACAGAAGGGAACAAAATGCTATGCACAGTATGACAGGAAGACAATGATGTAATCTCATCTAGGTGTGGGTAAAGTTACACCTAAAATGTGTGGGTGGGTATTCAAATGATATGGTGGGTATTCAAATGATATGATGGGTATTCAAATGATATGGTGGTAGTGGTGGTGGGATGGGGGAACCTATGGGGGTGGCAGATGACTGGCAATGCATGTATCTGATGACTTGCTAAGCCAATATTGACATTCCACACACATAGTATGGTACATCATGCAAGCAAAGAACCCAAACTCCCCATAGTGTTTACTCACGACAAAAATCTAAACTTCAAAGGTTTGGAGATAATGACGTCCTATTCCTACCAACTGAACTGCACTGTGACCTTCATGTGCTGTCACATGGCATGGTTGCCATGGAGACGTTTGTCTGATTATCAGCGACTGTAAGCAGTGGGAGCTACAAAGTACACATTACACACTACTAGATAAAACAATCAATGTTCCTAGTAATAATACCCTTCTTCTATATCGCTTGCAATGTATTCTTTCTCCTTGGAAAGAGTAAAGACTGACTGATCTGAATAAGGAGAAAGAACTGAATAAACGTAAATAGTATGAACCAGTAACTCTGATAGATTTTGAAAAAAGAATATCAATATTCTGAAAGTGAAAACATGGTGTTTTACAACTTAAAAGTAGGAGTAAAACTACATTAAATATGTATGATGGAAAGACAATATTAAAGGTAGGGAATCCCATTTGCATGCCTTAAATGAAGAGTTGTATAAATACAGTGGTATGTTGAAGAGAGTATCATTTTAGAAACTCCCATGAAGTATTGAAAGTGGAAGGTAACATTTAGTACATTTTTATTGACCGTTAGATTTTGAATTGAATTTTTTTCGGGGCTCACCGAAAATTCCAGTACATTACTAGGCTACCTTTGCAGACCCATGCACTGCATGTGTGTCCATCATGTATATTTTGTGAAGAAAGTTCATCAAAACTTACAAACATTTCTATATACATTCTTGCCACACACTCTATATGTTATTACATCAGCTCTTTCAATTATACTTTTAGATTTGTGTTTATAGATAAAAAAAATACAGAAGACTGCAACAAAAAGGCTTAAGTGTGGCTGACACACAGAACTACTGAGTAGTTGAGTTTTGTGCATTATTCAAATTGTAGATAACTGTTGACTTCCAAATTTCTCAGCAGTGGCCTAAACAAGTCCCCTGAGGTTCATATCTAATGTTTTGCTGCATTTTGGGAGGTCTGTAAAAGGTATCCCCTACCTTTAAAGACACACTTTCAGAAAACATGAAATAGCCAATTTGATCATTTTGTTTGTTTGGTTTTTTTTTAGGAAAAAACTTTATTTTGTAAACACTATTATTCATGAGTGATGAAGTCCAAGGGAGCATGTTGAATATCACTCAATTCTGTGTAAGACCTATATTAAAAAAAGAATTCTCAAAATAACTTTAAATAACATTATATGCTCCTTTCTTTTATACTCAGTACTTTTTGTGTTAAATTTGCTATTTCATGACAGCTGCAAAAAATCTGAACATTGAAAGTGAACTGATCACTTGATAGATCTTACATTGTGTTTTTGAAATTTACTGCATTGCATTTAAAGAGAAATGAAATCAAAAGGAAAAACTCCTTATTGATCAGCAATCCTGCTGAACCATTTACCATGTCTATTTACCTGAAAAATCATGATCATAATCACTTTGCTCATTGTCGGTTATTGTTGTTGCGGTGAGCGGGAGAGACGTGACAGACCCATCATCAAGCTCAACATCGCCATCGTCGTCGAGGGCGTAAAGTTCGTCAAGGTTCTGGAGAGAGCGGCTGAGGTACTTTTGGAGAAAGCCCTCACTTTCATCCTGTTTGTGGTAGACCTTGTGGCGGTCCTCGCCTAATGCGAGGTCCAAATCGTCGTGGTGTTTCCTCCGCGCCACTTTACGCTTCACAGCCCTCACGGAACTCATATTGCACAGGCTGAAGCAGCAGAATGTCCTTGAATCTCAAATCCTCGCGATGCAGTCGTATTCCATGGTAATCCAATGTAAAGGAGTCATCAAAACTCTGATTCCACACTAGCGAAGAATGATTGACCAAAATATTGCAGGCACATTCCCACTCTCGAGTACTGTAGTAGAGTGCTCAGTGCCATGTCGCCATTCTTGCTGGCAGACTTAGAAGAAAGCAGCTGGTATCTGCCCGAAGTTTTACCTTTGCCACTAGCCAAAGTAATGAAGCAGCTGGAATTTAAACCACCTCAGGACCAACTTGTGAGATAACTACTGACAGTGAATGCACAAGACAGCCAGTGATAACAACAGGACCAATCTTATTGATAACACTAAAATCTGATAGCGCTACATTAAACTCACAGGTACCCAGAATGAATAGTGCCTTTATAGGAGACTTCAAAGTTCGGTGATGTCATAAAAATGCATCGCACAACAAGCCCCGAGGTCCAATCAGCCCCCTGCAAAGAATGACATCATGCTAGTACAACCCAACTCACACACCTACACACTCCTCGTTGGAAGGGAACTCCCAGACTGGTGTCATGATCAATACACTAATCAAACATTCTTCAATGCAAACACTGTCGACAAAGCTTACAGTGTGAACAGGTCTATTTCTGAAGGCAATTTACACATTGACACAGAATGAATTTAAAGTGAAATATGACAACCATGACTAGGACAGCAAGTTACTAGATGAGATACAGAGGAAGAGAATTTCCACCGCAACTGTCTAATTACCATAATGGAGTTTGAAAAAAAAATCAGTCAAACCAGATTTTTTTTCTCTCCCCCCCCCCCCCTGAAAATGTAGAGATTGACAAGTTTACACAACCAAAGAGCAAACTGGGCAATTCCGCAGTTAGGTGGACATGACATGGATAAAAGAAATGTGCCTCTTTATCTTACCCTTTAATCTAGGTATCAACTAATGCCATGGATGTTCACCAATCATTAGGGTCTTTCAAATTCAGTAGATTTTATTTTTCGTATTCATTGATTTTGTGAGATCTAAAACCATCATTTAAAACGTACATGTGGGACTGGGGACGCTGAAATTCACTTAAATGCAAATTACAGTGGGTTCCTTTGAATTTTTTTCCTCAAAGTTTTGCTAAAGGGTAAAAGATGAATACATTTAAATACTCCAGAAGTCATGTGACATTTTGTCAATTACAAAAGGGTGAAATGACCTGCGGAATTACTCCGGACAAATGTAACGTTACTAACCGTAACGTTACTAACCATGCTTTTGGGGGTCTAGCTAAAAAATTATTGGTCGAACTGCTAAAAAAATTTGCATGAACATTTGTTATGATGCAATAATTGAAATTAATGCAACACTTTGTTTGAAGTAACTTGAATTTTTGCACACTTTTTGTTACAAGACATTGATTTTTTTGTCATGTCCTTTTTTCGTAACGTTACTAACCAGCCCTTTAAGTTGCTATAGCAATTCTAATATTTCTTGGATTGTGTTCATTCTTTTCTGTATCATAAACCTGGGAAGGATGAACATGTTTTAGACATAATTTTGACTTGAAGTGAATAAATGGTAATTTAGTGGTAAAAACAAATATCTAAATTTGTTCAAATGTAACGTTACTAACCACGGAATTGCCCAACTGAATAATACGCTATTGTTCCAGAGTGAGACTGATTACAATAAATCCATTAAGAGAATCCAGCCAGACTGTCAGATGAACACAGAGAAACTTGAAAGAAAATCATTCGAAGTGAACCATCCAATTCCAGAGGTACCATTCTCCTGAAGCACTTCTTGATACACTACTACAATGTACCTAGCATCTGCAGATCATACGATGATTGTTCCCAACTGTGGGAACGAACCAGAACTGATGTGTACATGATAGGTAACACAAACACACACACACACATCATACTTACACATGGCCTTCTTGCCATTGACCCTGAAACCCAAGAAGGACAATATTTGTGAAACGAATCCAAACAAAAACTCCTGCCAGACACCTCCCCAAGGTCCCAGAATGGAATGCCGGTGGTCATTTTCACTACCAACTGAATCACCAGACTGAAAGCATCATTCATTCAGAAAAAATTTTTGGTTTGGTTTTATCATTTCATAGAAAGTTTCCTTTTCATTTTGTCTATTCCCTGCATCTCAATAATAAATTCATATTATAAGATAACATCCCACATGGGAAATGCATCATCTGTGCCATTCACAAAAAAATTGAGCTACAAATATGTAACTACAAGACTGAGTTCCGGAAGAATCTGAAAAACACAGCCGGCCCAATCACACAGTACACACAAGTTATCAATTGATTTTTTGGATCGGGATTGTAAGAATCAGCACTATCACAAGGGTTCTAAAGAAGAAAAAAAGAGAGAAATAAATGAAATCAAGATAAACTGATTTTTGCATTGCAATGAGCATCGCAATAGTTACTAATTTCCGTGCTCACAAACAATAATCATCAGTTTTTGCATCACTTTGCAATAATTGGGTTTAAAAAACCCCAACAACAAAATTTTTGTGTGTGTGTGAACGTGCCCATCTTGACACTGTTGTAGGATCAAGCTGTGTTTTAACAGCAATTTGATGCCTATCATGTTTGCCTACGGAGTCTTAATTAAAAAGTAGAGGCGATCATGTTTCGGACTGGCAGTACTTCACGTTCCTTTTATCCATGATATATTACAGAATTTTCTCCCGTGCATACCAGCCCTGGCACTATGTCAAAATTGTAAGGATAGGAACGTTGAAGTTCAATTAACATTCCGAAGATCACTGAGAAGGAACAGTTTGAGCTGATAAACTACCCCTATATCCAACTGGATCTAAATGGTATGTAGGTTTGGCATATCAAGTGAAGTTAATCATACTCTATAAGTACCGTATTCTGTCTCAAGACTTTGAAGACTGAAACCAGTCAAGCTCATTTTGAAGGAGAACTTAGATCAGGAGCAGCAACTGCCGTCTTTCACCACAGTTCTACAAAAAGTGAAACACAAAGTAACATTAATTTACTATTCACAATGTTTGACTACCTATCTGGTACAGAAGAGGTACTTGCCTTCCCTACTTTCGTATTATATCCTCACCTTTATCTAATTCAGCCACAATGTGCTGTAGTCATTTTTCAAAGTCACTCTACATGCTCAGAAATGTTGTCTTGAATCAGAGAGGAAATGACAAAAGCTTTTTAACTTCAAAAGGAAATGCGTCTCATAACAGCCAAAGTAAAAGTGTGACATATATTTATCTGTACTGCAGTGTACTGTACATTGGAGACAAAACAAGGTTTGTCCCAACTGTCAGATGTTGTTATGGCATAAAAACTTATCACACCTCGTCAAGAATCCCTCTCCTGTCTTCATGTCAAGCATACAACTGTAGGTCTATTGAACTCTGTTTAATAAAAAGAATGGAACACACCTTGAACACTCTGATGATGAAAGTCCATAAAATAGAACAAACACATAACGCTTCCTCTTCTCTAATGCAGAGACTGAGTCACCAACAGGATAAAGGGTAGGGAACGCTCAATTCCTCGAGACTGACAAAGTCACAATCGCAAACAAAAGTGTCAACCACAAAACCATTCAAGCTGACAGCCTCTGCCAATAAAAACTCTTCCTCCAAAGCACTGTTCACATTTTTGCAAAAGTGAGATTGAGAAGAAAATCCACTGCTAAAATTCAAATCCGTCATACCAAACCAGTCACATGGAGAAAATAAAGGAGCTTGTCTTGTGGGCCAGTGCACTTTGCATCTAAAAGTAGTGATTTTACAGATTGTTTTTGTCTCCTTGTTGTTGTTGTTGTTGTTGTTGTAAGTTTGTTTGTTTTTTTTCCCCCCATTTTTTCAGAATCACATGGCAGCCAAGATGAAAGTGTTAATTGCACCCAAAGCCACACTAATGTACCATTACAGCTTGTCACTACTGGTTAAATAAATTCAGTATAGCACAAAATAACAATTTTTTTTAAATCAATCTGGTTGTGTATTCAACCTTACTTTACTCAAAAAATAAGCTTTCAAGACTTCAGAATGTTTCTTGTATGCATAACATGCTATCAATTCAAATACCTACATACTTAAAATCCAAGGAGCTCTGTGATTGCTGAACATGATGCGGGATACTTCAAATTTTTGTTACAGATGCACATTATGATGCACATAATATATTTCTCTATTTCCTCATTTTCCTCTTCCCCTTCGTCTTCTTCTTCTTCTTCTTCTTCTTCTTCTTCTTCTTCTTCTTCTTCTCCTTCTTCTTCTTCATATCAACAAGTCAACAATTTTTTACCAAGGTCCCATTTTGTGGAATACTTTACCAAAGGAACTGAAAAACTGCAAATCATTACAGCAGTTCAGAAACAATTTTAGACGCACTTTCCGTATGTAATAGCAACATGGTTTTGTATATTCTGCCAGTATTTTACTCTTTTCTTTTTTTCCTTCTTCATCCTGCTTTGATTGTGAACCATTTGTGTCCATATATTTTGTACCTATATATTGTAAGTTGAGAAAGTCTTGTATTTACTTTGGGGCCTATTCCCAACAAGCCTGAAAGGCTTCAATTGGTCCCCCACAATAAATATGTTTATACTATGACTTGAAATGTAATGATTGTTGTTTTTAATGTGGAAATAAATGAAATGAAATGAAATATGGCACATTGGTTGATACCATTTGCTGACTTATGATAATAATGGTAACAAGAGTAATTAGTATAGTAAATGAACTGCATATCATTGGTAATTAATGATGATAAGACCTGATGAATCAAAATACGAATGAATGCAAATTTCACAAATCAGTAATTGACATCTCTTCAGTCTGTAACTGTACAATGTAGTAGGAAATTTCAGGAGTTTACGAGTAATAAAGAAAGTATGGATACAGTAAGCATTCCCAAAAGTATAGAAACAAGCACTGAAATTTTCATTCAGTTACAAACCATTTAAATGTACAATGTATCATCTAATGCACCAGCTGTCTGCCTTTTTTTTTTTCAGTACAAATTTTCAGGACAGATCTGCCATTATATGGCTCATATTTTTTTCCCCCAAGTTGACATTTAAATTACCACTCATTTGTACCCACAAGCACGGATGCAGGTGGTTAAAAAGCTGACATTTAACGTTGGAAAGTAATTGCCTTTTTCTCTGCCTCGCACACACGAATGCATTCGTCTGCTGTTGCTAGGCTACCAGGAAATACAGGACTCTCCCCCTACGCAGACAGAATTTCCACTTAGTTGCTGTGCACTCTGGACAACGACTAAATTGCATTGTTCAGCTGCTACGAGATGCATAATAAGTCTGTAAGAGGCCATAAAGGGTAATTAATCAATCTGCGCGCCAGAAATAAAAAACAAGAAAAAAAAATACATCTGTAATATTTTATCCTGTGTTGTTTTCTAATCATTGTTCAATGAGGCTATTAAAACAAGTCTGTAAAGTGGAAGATTCCTGTTATAAACACGTATTATCCACAAGGAGGTATCATCACAGGTACTCACATTCAGAGAAGAGTGCACACAGATTTTTTAGAATTGATTTATGAAAGTGACCAAAACACTTGGATATGTCTATCATCTCATAAAAATACTAAATGTACTACAGTATTGTGTAATTCTCTTTAATTAAAATTGAACAATTATAACACAGAAATATATGGAATTTTCTTAAACATGAGGTGGCTATTAAAGATGAAACATTATTTTTATGATGAGGACCAAAAAAAAAAAGGAACAGTGTTAAAGCTGGCAGACAGACAGACAGACAAACATAGAAACAAACAGATAGACAGAGAAAAGACAGCTGGGGTAATCTTTATCTTATTGATTACCTCACAAAGACTGACATACATACAGTGCAATTCCTGGTTAGGACATCATCATTAGTCATACATTTTATAGGTATACAATACTGTGTGATACAAAAATCAATATGATGAGTGTATAAAACAAAAGATGCTTCCAACCTTTGCTTTCGTAGGACAAAGGAAGGTGGGGGGGGGGGGGGGTAATTGAACACACCCATACAGCATCATCACCTTATTGGAGTATGAATAAGGCCTTGCAGGTGATGATTCAGGCATATAACCTACACACAATACCACACACAATTGACATACAGGTAATAGCATTACGTTGGGCAAAGGCAGGCAAGAGCGAGGTAGGTGGATAATGAAAAGCCCATCTTTAGTTGCCGAGGGCAACGGTGTAATGGGGAGATAATGAATGCCTCATTTTTCGGCGTAATTGGATGCATGTTTTCTGCAGGCAATATAACACAGTAACCAGTCCCCGAGCCCCGTAACCATGTTATGCATAGTTTATGTTGTCTTCCTGGAAGTGGGTGCTACATGCGTGCATTCTGAGCAATTTGCTGGGTGTATTAGATATTGAGTCACTATTCATGTTGCCAGTATACTATGTGTGTATGCATGTGTGTCGCTATGTTTGTGTATGATGTATTTAAGAGAGAATGTGTGTGTATGTGTGTTTGTGTATGTGTGTTTGTGTGTCTGTCTGTTTGTCTGTGCGTTTGTCTGTCTGTCTGTCTGTGTGAGATGCGAGAGAATAGGAGAGAATAAAAACAAAAAAAAATATTGGTTCTAGTATCACACCAGTTTGAAAAATAATGTATCTAAATACCTTTGTACACTTTTCGCACAATCTCTGATGTAGAACAACATATTTCACGCATGAATATTATTCAGGTCTTCCTCAACCACAATTTTTCAAACTGATTTGACTGAATATGTGCCAATAAAGACAGATTTGGTGATTTACAGTTTGTATCATATATATTTGTCTTAAAAGTGCTACAGTGAATGTTCAGACCACAGCTCTCTCCTGACTCTGCCTCACTGTTTTTGCATGATTGTTTGCATGATGCCATAGGTTTATGGGCAACACATTTGAAAGGTTGAAAGATTTCTACAATGGAGCATTTGTCACTGGATCAAATCACAACAATAAATTTTGCTCTTAAGAGTCATTCTTTTATAGCTATACCATATAAAAAGAAGAGTGCGAGCAACATAAATATTACTCATACAAGGAAATATACTGCAAACATACACTGCTGTACATGTAATTCTTTACACTATTCAATCATTGACGAATCAACAAGGGGGGGGAATGAGAAATGGACAGGAAATGTCCAACAAAAGCTTTGCAGATATTTGTATGTTGCCCTGAAAAAGCTGCCAATATAATGCGTAATGTACAGATGAACGACCAGCGCGGAGAACAATCTCAAAATTGCAAAAACTCCAGATGACTTCACAAGTCATTGAGCTAATGACCAGCACACACATTTCCTCTTGTATCAAATGACACAACTCATATCGCCTGAAATCCATCATGTGCATCTATACTTGCCCCCCCCCCCCCCTTTCGAACATGGCATCAAAACAGCCACCAGCTTGCATGCATAAGCCACGATGGAATCGCTTCCATTAAAGAAATATTCCACAATCAATAGGCTCTCCAAACACAGCACAACAAAAATTGATTGAACTTCTCCACTGATCGGATGTACTCCTCCGCTGGAAAGATGCAGCTTGCTCCCACAAGAGAACACATCACGGATTACAACACAAACCAATCAGCAATTCCTGAACGGCACCGGGTAATCCTGAAACTCGATCCACATCGAATTTAACAAAATCAGAGCTGTATTCCAGCAAAGCCCTACGCTGTCTTTCCTGCCCCAGATACTGCAATCACAAGCTCACCACGAGTATTGGAAGAGGAGCCCATCTACCTCCGCTCCTCTCTGTTTGACTGACTGTTCATCACTGATACCAGCGATCAATGCTAGAGCAATACCCTGACATTACGTACAGCTGGAAAGATGCGCTCGCCTAGCTCTATATTGAAGGGTATTTACCTTGCACAGATAAAGGGGGGGGGGGGGGGGCAAGTAGAGGGGTTTTTCTATTTGTTCTGTTTCTTTTTTTGTTTCTTTTTTTTTTTTTTTGCTTGCACCATGCTGGGCTTATCCGTAGCTCAAACATTTCAGGATACCCCTCCTCCTTTGAAGCAAGACCCCTAACAGCACTCAGGCCATGATTATAACTGTTCTGCAAACAAAGGAGTAATTACATAACACTGGTATCTCTTGCAGGTGTCTATAGAGGGAGTCAATAAAACCCTCCTCTTCTGGATAGTGCTGAGAAGTTTGGGTCTCTTTCTAGTTTAATTTTCTTCTTCTTACCACCTCCAAATCCCTCCCCCCCCCCCCCTTCCCCCTCTTTTTCAGGACATGTCACCTTAAAGCTTTCTACAGTACAATATAAAATCCTCTGTGCCCTGCCTGAGCTAATTGCCACAAAAGTCTTAAATCCTCTTTATGATCTTATAGATTCTCTGTCCAGACCACTTCACACACACACACACACACAAAAAAAAAAAACAGGTCTTTGATAAATGACAGAAAATGGGGGAAAATCTTTTTTTTTTCCTCTGAAAAAGAGAGACATTTTATTCCAGACTCTAATGAAATGCACAATGAGGTCAGGTGTACCTAAAACTGCACAAAAACCTCTTTCCACTCTACGTACATGATCTAGATGTATCTAGATCATGTACATTTTAACCAAAGACAGCAATGCCTTTGGGTATTGAACAGAAATCAGCCCATTGTGGGTTTATTTGAAGAGTGTCTTTAGAGTCATCTCACTATCATCATTTCAGTAACATTCATAATGATGCTTCTTTAATAATCCACTACAAATGAAGCAGAGATAACCATACAGAGTGGTCCTGAGATGCCTCACATACTCACAGGACATATAATTACAGATCAGGGGAAGATTGTCATTCTTCCCAATTATTAAGTAGTTTGCTGGTTGAAACTATAATTTGTATGCTGTATATTGTATATAATGCAGGGCCGAGGGACCCCGAGGGAGGGGCTTGCCCCCCCCCCCCCCCCACACACACACTTTTTTTTCACTATATAAAGGAATTCATACATAAGGTGTCAGCACTTTGGGCCCCCCCCCCCCACCCCACTTTTTTTTTATCCCGGAAGTGCGTAAGTAGCAGAAAATAGCTAGAAACCTTGAAGTGTGAGCGCAGCAAGGCTTCGTTTTTGCGCTGAAGACTTTGGGGGGGGGGGGGGGGCTTGTCAGCTGAAGAAACCTGGAAGTGGCACCCTGAATAATCTTTTTTTTTTTTTTTGCTTGTTAGCTGAAATAAGCTTGTTAGCGGAAGTGGCACCAGAAGTCTGAAGTGGGCCCCCCACTTTTGAAAATGTGGCGCCGGCCATGTATTGCATTATTGACAACTGCATTTTATGTTTTTATGTATATATCCTATGTATGTTTGTGTGTGTGTATACTAAATTTATGTGTGTATGTATATAAGCTTGTATGCATGTAGATATCCCTATTCGGATATAACCATTTGCCAACTGAAAGAACTTCCTGTATCGGACAATGAAATGAAATTTGAATCTTGGTCTGAATCTGAATTGTACTGCACGCTGGTAATAGTGGTATAGTACAGGAAGGTGACATATTACACATACTGTAGATATGGAAGGCTTGCATAAGAATTTAACCAACTTTCTTAAGCCTCAATATAGTAGCCCCTGGGCTACAAGGTATAATACGAATAAATAAACCTTTCTGTATCAAATAATAATCTTAGCATTGTAATGATAATAATAATAACAACAATCATCATCACCACAATAATCATAATAATAATAATTATTATTATTATAATAATAATTATAATTATTATTATTATTATTATTATTATTATAATTGTTATTACTATAAAATAATCATGTAAGTATTGTAAATGGTAATGAATTTATATAATTTGGCAATAATGCTTATATCTGATTAAAATGACACTTTGATTTAAAAAAAAAAAAACGCTACAAAAACTAGTACAATGTTGTTTTGATTAGTTGATCATGAACATCTTGGTATGTTGATGGCATCAGAAATGAAATGATTAATAAAAAGGGTTGCATGTTGGCATGTACTTTTGTATTAATAGCACATCTGAAAAGTAAGGAAGACTAACCAATATGAACTTTATGTTTACAGACAAATCATGTTAGCATGCCAAATGTTTTATAGATGTGTTCCTCAACTCAACAAGAACTTGTCATATCTTTAGACTGTCTTTGTTAACATTTATGATTTATTCTTTGATATCAGTTAAACAAAATGACAGGATGGTTTTCAAAGTCATTTTTTTGAAGATTTATATGTATCCCAACCCTAAAAATGCTGGCTTTTATGCTGAAAGCAATTTTTAAGCTCAAACTGCAACAAGAGACTTACGAGAGTTTAAGTAGAACCTTTTTTGTGTAGGCATCTGCATACACAGATTTTATTTTTGTTTTCCACTGGTTTAAAGCAGATCTTTTATCTACTGGTCCAGTAGATAACAGATTTGATTTAGTGAAAAATTGTGACCCGCTACAACAAAATGGTCCTAAAGTCGCGCACAGTCGAAGCCGTGAAAATCGAGTTTGAAGTTAGAGCATCAAAATTGGTAAAAACTTACGATTTTCTGAATTTGACATATTATTAGAGTCTAACATGTCTTCTATCATCTGTCGAAATTTTGAAGCAAAATGATGAAAGGAAAGACCAAAAAATAGCGTTTTTCTGGGCCATGTTTTTTTGGCGTTTCAACGAAGTAGAAACTGGTTCGAACATTTGGATTGAGCGCCACACATAGGCTCCACCCCTAACAACGACCAGAGTGATCTCATTGGTCAGTTTGCTGCTTGCCGCTAACCGAAGCGTGAAGCTCGCACACTACCCAGTCGTCTGGTGCATGCGGGCGGGTTGCGCTATGCCTAGCCACTTCTCCTGACATCCTGGTCACTGATTGGTCGGTGAGGAGACCGCCGACGCTGTGTTTGAATGAGCATTTCGGGAGTTGCTAGGGCTTAACTTCTATTGTCCGGAGGTGAATACTGACTTGCGTGTCTCTTGATTGTGATTGCGTCGCAAGGAGAACTTTTAGGGCGCTTTTCTTGAAACAGTGATTTCCCAGACGTCTTGACATGCTCTCTTTTAAACATCGATATCTCCGCAACCGATTATTTTTATAAGACATGTTATGTATCAATTTAAAGCAGAAAGATTAGGGAATTGTTGTGTCATGCAATTTTCAGATAATCGATCTCGCCCGACTTTAGGATCATTTTGTTGTAGCGGGTCACAATTGTAGTAACATTTCATTCTTTGCCACGAGTACATTAGTTTCTAAATTGTCAGCAGAAGAAACAAATTTGAACTTCCTAGATTCCATCCTGCAAGCAAAATATCATACCCCTAAAATAAGCCTAAAAAAAGAAGAACCAATGCATACATAGTATACCTATGGAGCAAAGAAACCCTGTGCAAATAAAGTTTGATTCTTTTTAACCGACAGATGTAAACACAGCCTGTGAACACAGCTTGTAAACACATCAGATAGCCTACTAACAGCAACAATTCAAAAAGCGCCCTCTGGTGTTCACAGGCAACACAGTTCTACATAAAGCAAGACAACACAGCCACCCTGGTGCCGTACAGTACCTGTCTGTACATTGTTTAGCCTCCGGGACAGTCATATCAACATTCATACAATTTATTACGGTATCAGGTTCAGGTAGTTCATAAAACCAAACTGATCAGTATCACTACCACTACCAGTATTCCTGACTCAGAACATTTTCTTACTGTACATTTCCCTACTGCCATTAACCACCCCCTTTTAACTGTAGTATGCTTATTCGATCATTACAGGTTGTGTTGCCTGGTTCTGCAATACAATTGTAATTTTGAAATTATATACAGAGCTCTTCTGAATAGGCAAGTAACTTCACCTATGCCCCTTGCAATAGTTGATGTTAGAAATCACACACCTGCAGGGCTAACAATGCTACACACTCAAAAAATCAAGATCACACAAATTCTTTTGATTTGATGATAATGTACATGGATTATTTGACAAAGAATCAGGATACCTTTGTTGGAAAATATATTGTGAAATTACACGATGAAAAACAAAAAAGGTCACCTCTAATATAAACAGAGCATCATTTTGTTTGTGTCTAATCTTAACCAGCAATATGAAAATGAGGAGCAAAGTGTACTGGGGTGAATAGAGGGAGGTGGGGTAGGAAGACGTTCTGACTACAAAAGGGTCAATGTACTTGCTTCAGAGAGGGGGTACATGGGTATCTCTTGACATTATGTTGTGCAGTGCACTCTCATTATAACAAACACTGTTAAAACGAAATTCTGGTGACAACGAAGTAAATATTCAGGCCCTTACATTAGCCGTAGCTCAGTCGGTAAAGCACCAGGTTAGCAATCCGGAGGTCTCGGGTTCGATTCCCGATGGAATCCCATTTTCTTTGCTCAATTTTCCACTATATTTTTATTGTTAATTTGTTCGGTTATGATGAAATTTCGATATACAGTAAACCTCGAGTAAGTCGACATCGCATAAGTCGACAACTCGCTTAAGTCGACACCATAAAAAAGTCCCGATTTTTGCCTTTGTTTTTCCTTGAAAATTTCCTCGTCTTAGTCGACATTTATAAGTCGACAACTCGCGTAAGTCGACCTGATTTTTCAGTGCCAACTGAGCTGAAATACGTGTTAATTCCCTCGTCTAAGTCGACATAATTTTTCGCTCAAAATCTTAACGCCATTCTCTGAAAAAGAATTGTTTTCCCGCTCCGATTTGCTGCATTGGACTCGGTAATTCGCTAGTGTACGGCGCGGTATAGCGTTCGCGCCATGCGTCCATTGTCTTGTATGCCATAATAGAAAGGGCATACACTCATTTACACTGGAGTATTACATGTAGTACCCAAGGCAGTTCACTTTACCCCTTTTCTCCCTCTCGTTATTCTCAAAACGCACAAATTTTGTACACCTATGTCCCAGTAAGTATTCATTATCCGAACATGAAATCGGTGTTATTGTTCATGCGAATATTCTTACGTTAATTACTCCGAAGCGGTATAAGAAACCTGGGCCCTTTCTAGAAAATTTATTAAAATGCAAATAATAATGCAACTTAAAAAATCAAATGCAGGTGTATCAAATCACACGCAGCTTTTGCATTTAAACGCGAGTTGCTGAAAAGACTTGCTTTTGATAATCATATGAAACTAGAAATTAATTGTACGAACCTGAAACTCAATTGCGTTTAAACGCAACTCTAAAAATCAAATGCAAGTCCATCAAATCACAAGGAACGCTGAAAAGACTTGCGTTTGATAATCATACGAAAGTAGAAAATTGTAGGGAACTTTTTTTTAACTCAATTGCGTTTAAACGCAACTCTAAAAATCAAATGCAAGTCCATCAAATCAGACGTAACGCTGTATTTAAACGCAAGAGCGTTGCAGAGAAGACTTGAGGTTTTTGTACGAAACTAAGAAACTGCGTTTAAACGCATCTCTAAACATCTACGGAAGTGTGTAATTGTTGAAAAGACTTGCATTATTTTTTATTTCGTAAGCAAAATTAAACGCAACTCTGAAACTCAAATGCAAGTCCACAAATCACACGGAACGCTGAAAAGACTTGCGTTTGATAATCATACGAAACTAGAAAATTGTAGGAAATTCAAACTCAACTGCGTTTAAACGCAACTCTAAAAATGAAATGCAAGTCCATCAAATCACAAGCAACGCTGTATTTAAAACGCAAGAACATTGCAGAAAAGACTTGCGGTTTTTGTTCGAAACTAGAAAAAAAAAGCATAAAGATTTACGGAAGTGCGTTATTGTTGAAAAGACTCGCATAATTTTTTATTTCGTAACGGAACCTTCGCCGTGACCGAACTTGGTCTGCACTTGCAGGGAAAAGACATTGCAACATTTACACGTTTCAAACTACCGAAATGCATGCTGCTTCACGAAATGTCATTGAAAAAATGATAACAAATTATTGTTGAAGTTCGCTATGCCGAAGGTTTAAATCTCAGTCCAAAGTTAAATTAGTCCAAGAGAAAGAGGTTTGTTTTTACGAAGGTTAGTAGTCCGACAGATGTCATTTTCGGATGAACAAACTTTTCTTCTTCTTTTTATTTCAGACGGGCCTGCGCCGTACAGAGCGGCAATGTTGCGAATCGGAGCGCGAGAACAATTCATTTTCAGAGTATGGCAATAGAAATTTAAGCAAAACAAATATGGCGACATAGGGAAGGAAAATCACACATATTTCAACTCAGTCGGCACTGAAAAATTATCTCGACAGAATCATACGAAATCACACGCCTCTCTTCGCAGCAACGCACTTATTTATTTTTTATTTATTTCAGCACGGCACATGATTCAGCCAGACGGCTGTTCTTCCTCATGTCCGTGAATTTAAATCGCAAAGTTTAATGCAATTTGGGGAATTTGCGTTTGATATTTCAAATCAAGTTTAAAACGTAAAGTGTCTAGAAACGGGCCTAGGTATCCGATCCCGCTCTTTCAAAATCGAACGATTGTTAGAGATTTGGGAATTGTGCATTGTCGTTACTAACCAGCACGAGATTTATGCATGAACTAAAACATTGTTGCTGATGTCAGTAGGCATGTTTTGGCGGCAAAAGGAGTAAGATTTGGGTAGCGATCCGCATCGTGATCCAAATCTTACTCTGTACAGGGGACATTAGTTTTCATTTATAAGTCGACAAAATGTCGACTTACGCGTAAGTCGACATTCGCGTAAGTCGACGTGTTTTGCTCAGTCCCGATTATGTCGACTTACGCGAGGTTGACTGTATAACAAAAGAAAACTGCCGGTCTCGAGGATTCGTTATTGCTGGAGTCGACTGTACACAGGCATGATCCTTCCTTCCTCTTTGAAGAGGAGCAAGCCAAAGGGATGGTATAGTTTTGGTCGAGATCGGGCTTCAGGTTTCAAACATTTTGTTGGATACAAAATGATAAACCTGTAATATATAATATGAAAGGGCATACAATTCTAGGATGAATTCAAAGTTTATGTGATAAAAATTGGCTTTGACCCATTTAGGACGGGCTTATTTTGCTATAACACACATTTGCCACAGATACCTGCCCAAGTATACTCGGGACTAGACATTCAACTGTAGTCTTTGACAGGTTAAAATAACAGAGATATCAAAAAAAAAAAGAGTCCTGATAAAAGATGGGTCCCACTTTTCATTAGGACCACATTGTTTTACCTTGTTTGGGGAAATCTTAGCCACTTCAAAACTGATTTTCATCAAATAAACTACGAATACCTCTTAGAATTGTATGCTCTTTACAACATCCTAAATTAGTTTCTAGGTATCTGACAAAAACTTAAAATCTGAATCTCCCATCACAACCAAAACTATACCATCCCTTTAAAGTTACAAGGGGTGAAATAAACATGTCATTAAGACATGCCAATTACAAAGTGAGATTCTTACCTTTAGTTGATGCTGCAAAACCTACACCCTGTCCTCTCCTAGCACTCCCTTTGTAATAATTCACTGGGGATATCATCTCTCTGGACACTGGACCACAAGAAATCACACGTATACAAGCATGTTGATAACAAGGTTTGATGATAAATACAAATAGAGCTTACAGCAAGAAATGTTTGACAGGCACTACTACAATCCTAACTTGGGTGGTGGTGGGGGGAGGGGATGGAGGGCAAAAGTGGCAAGACATTGTGCAAATTGATCTTAGGATCTATAAAAAATATAGATCTTCAGTGCTATATAGTATAAGAATCCTTGCTACCTGTTTGAAAATCTAAGCTGATTTAGGAAAGTAAAGTTCCATATCACTACTCAGTGCTTGCAACAAATAGCAACTTAGATAATAATAATGATAATAATAATTATTATAATTGCATTTATATGGCGCTTCATACTGACGTTTCTAAGCGCACTTTTGTTACTCATACAAATAGACTAGAAAACACAATAGCATTAACAAAATCAGCGTTAACAGTAACAAAAGAAGAAGAAAGAAAAAGAAAAGAAGAGAAAAGAAAAATACATGTGATGCAATGGTACAATAATTGATAACTGTGTGCGCCTCCAGAAAAAAAAAATCATGATAATCATGATAACATAATAATAATGATAATAATAATAATTATTATTGTTACTATTATTATTATCATTATTATCATTATCTTGATCTCCATGAGATATCTTGTGAAGATAGAGATAATAATAATAATAGTAATAATAATAATAATAATAATAATAATAATATTCATAATAATAATAATAATAATCTTAATAATAATAAAAACGAATAGTGACTATTTGTATTGCACACAGGTCCATCTTTCAGTGCTAATGGTGCTTCAAATAAAAGTTTGTGTCCACAACACGACAGTAAAGTTTGAGTGTCGTTCAGTTAATAGCTTGGAGATCGTGCTGCCTGAAAATCTTGTGAAAATGGCTGCCACAGAATTCCCCTGGATGTACAAATGTAACTCACAATGCAACCACCGTATCACCATTGTCTTCAATTCTGGGCAGCACGGTACTAGTCAAGCCAGAGGCGATATACACTGCTCCAACAGGCAGTCAAGATCACCTAAACAACTACCACTGTATTTATATTAATTGGAATTCATAAAACAGGATTACAAGAATTAAACATTTCCACAAACTTACCAGGAACATTTGTCTGCTGATGTCTCTTCATTGTGATGTATGACGGTTATCTACTCAGCTTCTCAGTAAAATCATGTCGACTTCATCATTTGTTGATAGTAGAATCCCTTCAGTGCCGCGTGAAGATTTCTATGAGGGGTATCAACATATAGTGAGAGTCAAAATGTTACCTTGTAAGTCAAGCCCTTGGTAACATAATTTGTTACCAGTCATTAGAGGCTACCATCATAGTTACATAAGTACATTGAAGTTTGATTCATCAGAGGAATGTATTCCCTGCTCCATTAGCTTTGATTAGCATGCAGTATTCTGAGAAAAGCTTAAGAGCCAAAAGGCAGTAAAAACTCATCAGCATTTTGTCAATTTCAGTAGTAGATGTGGCATGGCAGTGATTTCGAATGCAAAAAGTTGAAAAAATTTGTAGAGCTATATATGTATGAATCTTGGACAGGTCACTTTGGACGAAAGAAATTTCATGTCGTCTTAATTCTCTTCCAGAAGATGTGGTCTCAGTGCGCTCTACTGTGAATGTCTTTAAGAATAAGCTGGGCAAACATTGGAAGAATTATGTATTTGACTACACAATTAACCACTACACAAGTCCTTAATCTCAAGCAGTTTGCATCCCTCCCTGCTATATTTATGTTTTACAGACTTTTAGAATATCACTTTACATATTTGAATGAGATTAGCCCAGGTTATACATTGAATCACGAGCAGCCGAGGATACAATCTTGATCAATGAACAGGCTCTGACGTACACCATCGCTCCGGAAAAGTAAGAGTTAAATAGGTTAGTAAGTAAAAGCAAAGCATAAGTCTGACCATTATAGTCTTTTAATATCGTCCAATAGACCTTGCTTTACTTTGAACACATAAAACGCATCATCAAATTATCCAAAGCCCAAAGGTCATCAGTATATGATAGAGGTGCAGACTGGTAATATTAATAATCTCATTGTTGTGTAGAGCAGCTAGGTCAAATAGATCTACCTTATTTTCCAAAAATTTCCTTCCCAGGAATATTGATGAATCATTACAAAACTTTGTAAGTTCCCAAAACTAATATCAAACAATTAAATTTACAACTAATAAAAGTGACAAAAATAACAACTGATGCCAGTCAAACATTATTATTACCTAAATGAAATATTCTTTATCACTTAGAGGTTATCAACAAGATGACAGGAAATGTCACACATAAAATGATGGACATGCACATAACAGATGGACAATCAAGTACCAGTGACTGAGCTCATCACAGGTATAAATTCAGGTAGCCCATTAAATTGTGAGTTTAATAGATGGGACAGCTAACTACTGTATACGCCATATATTTCGTGAGTCTAAATTTTCGTGAGTCAGGACTTCCCGAAAATTTCACGAGTGGTTAAATTCGCGATCGTGGAGTACTGTACTAAACGAGAAGTGTACACGCATACATCACATTCACATCTGGATCAGAGTCAATATTTTCGCATCTTTAATTTCGCGAATAGCACCCGACTCGCGAAATTCGCGAAAATAAAAGCCTCGCGAAATATTCGGCGTATACAGTATTAGTTGGTGGCAATTACGTTCTTCCTATTGTTGGCCCCAAACATCAGCTAACATATGTGCATATGTACCCTGGTACCGTACTACAGTAAATTTACTTAACGTTTGTGGTACCAAGGAGGTTCTAGAGAATGGAGTCACAACCGTCTTTTCCTTTGCTAGATGTTCAAAGCCACTGCTCAAAATTATTTGAAGCATGTGCAAAACAGGATCTGCCGCGCAGATAGGAAGACAATTGACTCGTGTCTCATTGCATAATCACTAGCCACTTTCAAAGGAAGATATTTCTTTGTGATGGTAATTACTTTTCGCTATCCCTTCTTATAAAAGGTAGGTGGTACAGACATGAGGATGCGCGAATAGAAATTGAGCAAAAAATGCTGAAATGAAGATGAAAATTACTCAACTGGGCATATGCGGGCACTAATCTGATATAGGGCCTATCTATCAATAAAGAATTATACTTGAAAATTATTCCATATTAGTTTCATTTGTGGAAACTAAGCGGAAAAGTGATAAAACCAGCTTTCCAGGATGGTACAGTTTTAAACATTTTCACATGATACAGCTCAGATTTATACTTTTGCACAAATTTCTGGACGGAAATGTCTTTTGTTTTACATGCTTTATCATTAATTTCATTTCACTTCATTTGATAAATAGATAAGCAAAACATGGCCAAAATTATGATAACGTTCAAAATTAATCTTCAGAATGCTGAGCAAGACGCCGGCAAGGAACATCGTTCATCAAAGGCACAAGTGCACCTGTGGAATTCCTTTGTACATCAATAGAAATCTGACAACTGTTTGAATAATCACAGCCAGTTGGAACTCCATTGTATAAAACCTCCTTGGTGGTACTCCTGGAATCTCATTTCATTGAATACAAGACATGTCCATAAACTTAATATTGTAAGTGAAGAGCTTCATGCTTGAGGCTTTATAGAGTTTAGTTTTCCTGAAGGCTCAACTTCCTGAAGTCCTTCATCAGCATCACGGCAAACTTGTTCATGAAGCTGGATCAACAAAGACTTTGTTCTATATTATCGACACTTCATAGGAACCTGCTGTAACCCTGGAGCGCTCCTTGGACCTTGTACACAGTTATGCTGTGGGAGTGTTCGGACTGGTTGCATTTAAGGAACCAGCAGTAAATGTGACCAGCTCAAAAGCAAAGCATTTAGACTGTGTGAAAGAGCAGCCCGGGGTTTAAGGAACCAGCTGACCAGAAGATCAGTCTGTATGTTGTCGGGATATGTTCCGCGGAAACTACGTCTGGCTTCACGGAGGATCGGGAGCCGTAAATGTCAAAAAATGATTTAAAAAACTCCTCCGGACAGACAGATTTTTCTAATTCATGTAACCGGGCACATTGCAAAGTTACTAGGTCTAGATTGATACTAAAATACTTATCAATGCCAATAATGTTAATTGTCTATGAGCAGGATCTAACCAACAAAGACTCCGAGTCCTACGTCTAGACCGCTTCAAGAGACCGTTGTACTACACGTAACGTCGTATCGTCATGATCGTAGGCCCTGTGGTGGGGGTAGTGATACTAAATTACTCTACATTGTAATTGCTACAGAGATACATTGCTGTACATAAACCTTTGTGTTGTGTAACCGCAGCAGCGACCCCATACGGACAAATACGTACCGTAAGGCTGCGTTCACATAGAAGTATTCGGTATTCGCTATTCGCTATTCGCTATTCGCTATTCGGGCCCCGAATACACCATCACCCGCACCGTCAACTCACCATCCCATGCAGTGAGGATTTCTTCCTCCTACATCCTAGCAAATCTTATTAACAATTTCTAAACTGCATCAGAATGTCAGTCTACATGCTTATTTTTGCTAAAGGGCAAATCCAGACCAAAATTGTCATTATTTCATAAACGAGAGACGGTATACGCTGCAAGAAAATCGAACATGTTCGATTCCCACTTTGCTATACTTTTCGCACCTATTCGGTACTTTCGAATAGTGCCCTCCTATGTGAACCGGTGTGAGGAAATCCTATCGTTCGATTCAAGCTATTCGCGTGCCCTCGAAAAACGAGCCCGAATACCCGAATAGACTAGTATACTTCTATGTGAAAGCAGCCTAAAGGGCTGTTACTGTGTTACAGCGCCCCGCGACGGGGTTATGTGTTGTGTAACTGCGACCAGCCCCAACGTGCAGCGTTGGGGCTGCGCCGTTTTCGCATTCAGATCTTAATGTTGTACAAAACGGGTGCCGTTGCGGCGCTATATTTCCTTAATTTTTCAACAAAAACTACTAGGAATACTTACATGGGTCGATTAAACCTAAATGATTCAAATCGGCGACTTTTTGATGCATTTCGTTGCTTATGATGCAGAAAATGTTGTCTTATAAGGCGAATTGCCTTCAGCTCGCCGATGCTCACTAACGTTGCATGCTAGCCTTTGGCAAGGCCTTCTCGCTGTAACGGACGAGCGAACGGACGAGCGAAGCGAGTCGCGCTACCTTACTCGGCTGGGCTCTCTACACCACGCAGCGAGAGGGCCTTGACAAAAGGCTACGTATTGCTCGCTACATGCGCAGATGCTTACTAATGGATATACACGTTCAAAATGGTAGCACGGCTCTCCCACTAGGGCAGGCCGCTTACTCCTAAAAAATGTGGAAAATTTTGCAGTTTCCAGATAAATTCGTGAAAAAAACCAAGGCAATGGGGTAATGTGTATTTCATTTTTTATTGTCACTGTGTTTATGATAGAAATTTACCCATGATTTACTCGTGAAGTCGCCGTATGTGGCAATAGGGAGTTGTTCGTGGTTCTCACTTTAGCGAAACTGCGAGGTAGCCGCCAGGACCCCGCCGCATAGCGGCGCGGTCTCCGGGGCTATGTGTTGTGATGATGGCCAATAGAATTACTTAGACTTCCACGTTCTACTAGCTAATTAGTCATGTTAGTATGTAGTAATTCATATGATTTTAGATGATTGCTACCGAAGGAGAACCTACCACATGAATCGAGAAATTTAGACCTGGTTTCTAGTTGTATTCCCTTGTCTTGGGCCTTGTCATTGCAGGGGTTTCATATTGAAGTTCGCGCCCTGCAGATAGGGAGAGGCAAGAACCGATCCGCGATCAACCGCCACGATGTGGGATTCCTACATTAAATACACCTGCAGTGCACTGTGACTGCACTGTGAGACGTAGGTTCTCGCTCAATGCTGTTTACCGCATTCCTGAACTTCGTCTGTTGAAAACCTGCTCTATTGTAATAATGTCGCATCCTCGATCTTGAATACCTGTCTCTCTGTCTGACTCTGCGGTTACACCGAACTGTTCGAGCTTGACCGTCTCCGTACCACCGCGCACCGGAGCATTACAGCCCCCGCGCAGCCGAGCCCGCCCGATGAATGGGGTATGCGGGTACCGTGGGGCCAAAACAGCTACAGTATCTGCGTTGCGTAATACAGCTAGCTGGCTTCTTGTATCTGTGCATGCTGCCCTCATACGATCAATTAATCTGAATTGAAGGCGGCGGCGGCGTTGAAGCCACTGTACATGGTTGCGTGAAGATCTTCATTTTCGATTTGGAACCATCCATCAGAAAAGCGCAAAATGCCGGGCTATGAAGTAGCGCTGATTATGAGAGTGATGAGACGGGTATGAAGTTTAATTCATGAAGGATTTTGTATTGAACAGTTTGTCGAAATGACGGCAATCGATGTTGTTGCTGCCAAACGCTTCAACTACAATTGCAATTATTTCGCTTCGGTCCTATATATTCATTTACGTGTTAGTGCAGTGGCCGGACGTCATATCATAAGATAAGGTCCTAGACCCGCCTAATATGGCAATAAATTTACACATAAACACATATATCTGGTCATAGGACGCCCTTTCCAGGCCAAATACATACCCCAGAAAGAATACGTGGTGCACCTATAAGCCTTCTAGTTCTACATGTTCTGCCGCCTGGAAAGCCTTCATGCACTGATTTTCTCTTTATATTTCCTATCATCATCTGATCATGATCATTAGGCCTAGGCCTAATCCTATTTTATTTGTCAATGACTGGGGATGGAGAAGCTAGAAGAGTATGGTTGCAGTACAATGTACATGTACATTCTTTTTGGAAAACAAAATATACCCCATCCCCCGTTTAAAAGAAATAAATAAATGCTTTACTATTAGCATGATTAGTGCTGTTTGAATTAAGATGAAAGGATGGTAATTCTGTAAATTTATCTCTCTAAACTTTCCAAGCCTGAAATGGTAGATGCTCTGAAGAGATCCCTAACGGAAGTCATGAATAATGGTGGCATCGTGCGAAAGATTGAGAATCTGGGAGAGAAGAGGCTGCCCTACCGCATGAGAGCCCACCGGCAGAACTTCAGCCATGGACAGTAAGTATTTGTGTTTTATTTTCATGTCGAAGCATGACATCCGTTGTCATTATTTGGTTGCACTGTCGTAATTAATAAGGTAGAACATTCCACTTTGCTATGAAGTAATTGAATCACTTTGCTGTTTTTATTATACTAGCAGAAAACATGAGACATCACAAGAAAGAATTACAGTTAAACTCGCCTAAGTCGACGTCGCATATGTCGAATAATCGCACAAGTCGAAGATTTCAAAAAGTCCCGATTTTTCCCCATTGACTTACGTGTATTAATTCACTCACAAGTCGAATTTTTTAAGTCGAATACTCGCCTAAGTCGATGAAATATGAAATTCCAAGAACACTTTCACGGAAATACCATTGAATTCACAGTGCCTAAGTCGAATAAGATTTTGTGTAATAAATCACTGTCAAAATCATGAGACGCCAGTTTTTGTTTACATACAGTATATACCAAAAGAAACTTTTCGTTAAAAACATTAACGTTTCATTTACGCAAGCGGTTTCACCTGAATCGTTATTAACGCAAACTAACGATCGGGACAATTAACGTTTGTAGTAACGATGAATAACGATGCCAAGCGCAAATTAACGATGTTTCGTTGACATTAACGATAGTAACGCAAGAACTCACGCGAGATTTTGGTTTCCGTTACCCAGACCTGGTGAAAGGATGACGTATCGCCTCTGCCGAGTGTAGCGATCTATGCTTTATATACTTAGCAGAGTCTTTTCGCGAATCGTATCAGGATTTCGCGAATGGTTAATATGCGACCGGGGTCACCAAAAACGCACGCCGTGCCAACAACAACAACAACAAAAGCCGGATGTTTGCCTTCAGTTTTGGAAATGAACAGCGGTAACAATCGGCTCCATAAGATGCTAGAATAAATGTCAGATGTTTGCTATTAATTTTGGAAATGAATAACGGTAATATTCAAAGTGGATAAAGCGTCTTGCTGAAGGGCAAATATCGGGCACAACGCTCCAGCTCTCAGCTCCAAAGTAGACAACATACATGTACATTATACACGTGTATGCGTGGTGTAACTTTAAGTCGATTTTATTTCGACTTACGCACAAGTCGAAACTCGCCTAAGTCGATGTGTTTTGCTCAGTCCCGAGAAGATCGACTTATGCGAGTTTAACTGTATCTACAAAATAGTGAATCTTCTTTTCCCTTATCCCTTTTCTTTCAGGAATTTTAAAAGGTATGACTCTGATCCTTTTACTGATTATATCAAGAAAGACTTCAGTTGGCCACCAGTAAAATAATGATTACACTCCAAGAGTGGAGTATTAATTGCTTGCAATGTTTATCCAGTGAGTTTCACTAATAATCTGTGAAACCTACTTACTTGATGTAAATGCAATTAATATGCAAGGAAAGAACAATCAAATTGTACAAATATCTTAACAGCGTGGAAGTAAATCTGTAGAATTTCTTGAACATTTCTAGCAGTCCCAGAGCTGGAGCAGTATTTATCAGATGTCCAGAAAAAAAAAAAAAAAAAAAAAATGTTTACATGAATAAACTCTGGTGGTAATACAGAAAAATCTGCCATGATTTTTTGGAGCTTGACATGTTGGGTTAGAAATCATATGCCAATGTCAAATCTGGAAGTGACCATGACAACTGAATGTGCATATCATTAGAATGAGTGATTCATACATGTATGTTTTGCCAACTTGATAGTAGGCTTGTTCGCTGAACTATACCACTGGACATTTGATCAAGGGATCTAAGAAATTGTGTACCGGTACATACAGGTTTGGATAAGACAGGTCAAACTGAGTGTAGACTGAAAGAAAGGACATTGGAAGAGTTATAGGTTCAGTTCATGCTGTTGAATTAGGCTGGTGTCCATGCTAGGTTGGTATGTAAAAAGATTTCTTTACGATAAAGTATGGTGGTAGATGCAGGTAGCTTAAATTAATATGTCTAATGTCACTGATTATTTTTTTTAGATATTTTGTGGTGGACTTTGATGGACCACCCACCATTGTCCCACCGGTCATGGAATACTTCAGGAGGGACATTGACATCATTCGTCCTACAGTCCTGCGACGCGACACCGAGCAGTGGTCAGAAGAAGAGGTACCGTGTGGCGGGCCGTTTGACGAAAAGTACAACCCCATGGTCTCCAACCCCAAGAAACTCAAGACCAACATCGTGCAAGAACTGAAGGATGCCAACATCAAACTATGACAACATCAGACTGCTCTGCATTTCAGAGGACACTCTTATACTTGGATTTTCATCCTCAAATTTGATGACAGTCTTGGACAGCAAGATGAGGCTGCCAGTGTGATGAGGTGTGCTGCTACTGTACAGGCCTTGGTGTCTCATAAAGAGAACAATGTTGAGTCGGGAGAAGAGGCCGAGAGAACAGACCCAGCTTACAAGGCATGCTGGCATATTAGTAGCGCCAGACCTGGGCTCAACAGCCATGAACTCTGTCGCTACATCTTGGAGTAATATCAAGTGGTTGGGCATCTGCAGTTTCCATCTGAATTAGAGACAGTTGACAAAATAAAAGCAAATACAGTGATTTCTGTCACAGTGGTCAGACCTGGGCTCAACAGCCATGAACTCTGTCGCTACATCTTGGAGTAATATCAAGTGGTTGGGCATCTGCAGTTTCCATCTGAATTAGAGACAGTTGACAAAATAAAAGCAAATACAGTGATTTCTGTCACAATTGATACCCTACATTTTGAGAATGGCAGATTTGATATACCGGTTCAAAAACAATGCACTATCACATAGACTTTGTGTGCTTTTTTTCACCAGTCTGCAATCTGATGGTAGAGAAAACCATCATATTTTATAGATGAGCATTGCAAATGATTGCATTTTGCAGGAATGGACCAGTAAAAAATTGAAAAACTGGTTACCTACCGTACTGGTCCCGACAGATGGGTTGGACCAGTAGAAAAATGGGTTAGTGTGCACCTCTGGACTATGTATGGCCAATGATTTAAAAAATATTTTGAAAGAAGAATATAATTTCACTTATCTTGGACAGCTGATATATTTTGTGCATCACAGAAAAATAGAATGCCTTGATGATACACAGTATAGTGGACATGCACAGGATCAGAAAAGCTCAGTAGACCTGTGGAACTGTAATACGCAAAGTTTACCTGATTGTCCTTTTCTCAAGGTGTAAACGCAATGTGGGTATTGATTCAAAGTGCAATCTGAACATTTACTGTGTCAAGTCAGTGAGGAATTCATTCATGTCACAGAAAGTCAACCTACATGTAGCTGAGGTTTTGGTTTCACAAGTTGTTATTCAGCAGTAAATTTCTTTCTTCATTAATGATCTTTGACCTGAGGTGACAGCTGCTATCATGTATACCTGGTACACAGTGAGAGAAGGGGTGCACGTCATGAGACCGACGCCCGCTAGTCATACAACCCACAAGTCATACAGCCCATGAGTTCGACACTAAGCTAACAAGGCCCACGAGACTGATACATTAAGCCCCATGCTCTATCTGTCAAACTCGGCTGTTTTTACCTAGTGTCGAACTCATGGGCTGTATGGCTCGTGAGCTGTATGACTCCTGAACCTGTTTTCAATGTCGAACTCGTGGGCTGTTTGACTCGTGGGTGTTGGTCTAGTGGGATGACCCTTGGAGAAGAGATGTCTCAGTTAATACTGCAAAAAATATAGCTGAGATCATGTAAAATCTTGTGTGCAGAATAAAACATGAATGTAGACACAAAGTACCAATTTTAAAGTACCAATTTGTTTATTGTTTTTCACTGTAGTGTGAAATACAGCAGCGTGTGAAGAATGCAGGGCACGGTGCTACAAACCCACTAACCAGCTTGTCGAGGGAGAGTTAAGCTTTTCGCTTTGGGGCAAGTAGAACGAATATATGCCCTTTTGTGTTGAAGTACCATGGTGGTATGGAGTCTTGGTGCTTGCTCAAATTGCCATTTGGACAAGTAAGAGAAATGTTTATGTGTTTGTTTTTTGTTTGTTTGTTTTTTCATTTTTGTTTTTTAATGAATGACCAATGAGTGTATCATGTTTAGTATAAAATATTTCCAACTGTATGGGTGTGTGTGTGAGTGTGTGTATGCATGTATTTACTACATTTGGGATAAAACTGCACAATTGATATTTTGAACAGAATTTAAGTGCTCAGTGGGAAAATGTGCATTTGATGCCTTTGTTGTCGCATCTACAGAGTGGAATTAGCAAGAGAAGTAACATTTGTTTTTTGTTTTTGTTTTTTCTGAAGGTGAGATACATGCTAGGGTAACATTTTCATAACATTTTTATGGTTCATCTTGCCCTGAGATATGGCACATCAGTTTCTTGACATTCTGTTTACTATTATGCTATAGAGAATTTACACATTTACCAGGTACCCAAAAATAACGATGATTAGAACAACAACAACAACAACAACAACAAATCCATATGAACTGCCGTGGTGTTTACAAAACTTTGCTACCATCAACTTTCCTTATCAACACAAAGTAGAGAAATTTCACTTCAAATGCAAATGTCAAAGAAGTACACCGTACTCCATTAGTTCATGCAGTTGCACTGCTTTCCTGGATATTGCAGTTCAAACATGAGGTACTACCTGCTGCATTTCCACCAAAGTAGTTCTGCTAAAACTACTGATGGACACTCTGCTCCTCTGCTCGCAATTTGTCTGGCCCTGTCTTATGAAACTTGGTACAAAGTTCACTATTGATATTGATTTAAAATATAAAACTTTCAATTGATTTCAACTCGAGATGAATTGCAATCAATCTATGAATTGTATTAATTTTATGACAATGTGGCACACGGAAAGTATACCAGTTTAATAGGCCGACTTAAAATTTTGGTGTACACTGATACACCACTGCGGTCACCACAATATTCAAAGAAGATCGAAGAACCCCTTTATGTACAAATCTGACTATTCAGTGATCTTTTTCAAGTACCAGGTACACATACTTTCATGGTAAAGAGTTGTACAGTGAAACCCCGTTATAACGAGTTCGGTTATAACGAGGAACCGCTTATAACGAGGTGATCGCGTCGGTCCCGTTTTCCTTTGCGTGTAAACCTATGGCAGAACGAACCGGTTATAACGAGTTCGGTTATAACGAGATTCCGGTTATAACGAGGACTTTTTCGGCGCATCATGATAAAGAAAAACATAAGAAATTTGATCGGATATAACGAGGTACCATTTCTTGACTTGCCGCTTTTCAAACACGAGACAAATGAAACATTGAAAATCGAATTCACGCTATCCATGTCTTTTTCACGTTTTGCAGAGAACGGTTCCTTCCATGTTTTCTTCTAAACCACGCAAAAAACAACACATTAATGCCATTCGATGTTCCTACTAAATTATTAAACATAATCACTCGATTTTCTTTTTCGCGAGATCACATGCGTGCGTAATGTTATAGGTCAGACCACAGCGCATGAGTCAAGGGAAAAAAGATAACGCACTCAAAAACTTTTCATGTAGCGACACTCGTGGCAAATATGGAAATTGGAATGCGTGTTCAACTCAACATTATATCCTTTCCATTTGTAGTCCCGACTTCAGTTCTTTTGCTGGTTAGCAAGTATGAGTGTATGATTATAGCCGAAATAATTAATGAAATCGCGATCTCGCCTGGCGGGTGACAGTAGCGTAAAAATAGTTGAATAACTCAATCCTGTGTCAATTTTTTTAAGAACGGATGGATACAATGCGAAGGGATTTTCGGCAGATGATAAAGAACGCATCTTTAATCCTTTCGGGCGCAACGATAATACATTGTGTGAGATTACAGCCGAAATGATTCATGAAATCATCGCATTCCCGCTGGGCACCAACAGCGTAAAATAACCTCGCAAGTTACGATCTCGCGATCTCGCCGGATGACAGTAGCGTAAAAATATAGTTGAATAAAGCATGTTTAGCTACTTAATCGGTGTTCAGAAGAAGAAACAAACGTATTTAACAATTTGAATAGATCTGGGTTTGTTCATTATCACAATTTTAACAACGCATTTCCCAATTAAGATTAAACAATCTTTCTTTCAAAATGGTCTACGAGTAACAGATTTGCGTAAAAAGGATCACAACCTTCTAAATTCAATCCTGTCGCTTATTTTTCAAGCACGGATGTACAAAACGCGAAGAGATTTTCGGAAGAAAATGCACAACGCATCTTTAATCCCTTCGGGTGCAACGAACATACATTATATAAGATTACAGCCGAAATGATTCATGAAATCATCGCATTCCCGCTGGGCACCAACAGCGTAAAAATACCCCGCAAGTTACGCTAAACGACGCACGAATGTTACTCTGAAATCATCGCGATCTCGCCGGTTGACAGTAGCGTAAAAATAGTTGAATAACGCATGTTAAGCTACTTAGTCGTTGTTCAGAAAAAGAAACAAACGCATTTAACAATTTAAATAGATCTGGGTTTGTTCATTATCACAATTTTAACAACGCATTTCACAATGAAGATTTTCTTTCTTTCAGAATGGTCTATGAGGAACAGATCTGCGTAAAAAGGATCACAACCTTCTAAATTCAATCCTGTCGCGTATTTTTCAAGAACGGATGTACAAAACGCTAAGAGATTTTCGGAAGAAAATAAACAACGCATTTTAATCCTTTCGGGCGCAACGATCATACATTGTATAAGAATACAGCCGAAATGATTCATGAAATTATCGCATTCCCGCTTGACACCAACAGCGTAAAAATACCTCGCAAGTTACGGTAAACAACGCATTTTATACAATGTGATTTTAATATAATATAGGCCTATACTTCTCAAGAACATAACGTGCACTATTATGCGAAGAGATTTTCGGAAGAAATTTCAACCCCGACTTTTTCGCCTAATTCACAAATAATTTCCCTTTATTCTCTCGATAATAATGATCCATAATTGTGTAATATCAACGCAAAGGATGTTCTTAACTTTCATTGTTGGGTGATGACGTCGTGCTTATGTTTTTCTTTGTTTTTGATGCGTACGGTTATAACGAGGTACCGGTTATAACGAGGTAATATCGCCGGTCCCACGGACCTCGTTATAACGGGGTTTCACTGTATCTTTCATTATTTGATGATCTTAAGTTAACCCAGGGAGGTGGAATGCTATTTGTAATTTTATGTCAATCACATGCCAATCACAACTTCTTTATTTATAATTATTATTATTCTAAGATGGATTTGAAATCGATGAGAAAGTTTGACAAAGACGTGTCCTGGGGCCCGTGTCCTACGTATACTTTCTTGGTCACCGTGCATGCTAAAAGAAATAGTAGGCCCTATGTGCACAAACAACATTTGGCTATTTAGCTCCGGCCGTGCGTGGGAAACGTGTGTGGCGAATGCTCGCGTGGTGTTGGCGTAGGATCGGATCAACAGTACAGATCTCATTTGATCGGTAAGTTAATCCATCGAAGTTATTTATTGAAAACCAGTCAAATCGAGGTAAAGTAATACCATGATACGTCGATTATATTGTATACCTGATGAGCTCTATGCATTTGTTTCAATCTTGGACTCGGAGGACAGGGTTGCAATGTAGTAGTGATACACGCGAATCAGTCAGTACAGTCCCACTCGTTCAGTTTTGTGTGTGTGATCTCTGTCATTTGACAGTGGAGGGGCCAAATTCGAAGTACAAAGACACAACGTCGTATAAACACAAGAGCGATAATTATATCACTTTGATTCTGCTGGGTTGGGACCACTAAATTATAAATAATGGGTAGTCATATTGCCGTCATATTTTCAGTGAGATAAACTGCAGACTAATAAAACCTAGCAAGAATAGAATAGGGAGAAGCAATGCCAAATGGATGGACGGACCTAGCGCGAGGCATGTTGATCATCATCATGTTGATTGACCATTGTTGACGTGTCTGTTTAACCTGCGTGGCTGCGAGTGCTGTTCGTTATTCCGAAGGTTCGATATTCCAAAGGTTCGATATTCCGAAGGTTCGTTATTCCGAAAGTTCGATATTCCAAAGGTTCGTTATTCTGAAAGTTCGATATTCCGAAGGTTCAGTATTACAACATTACTCCGAAACCCTATTAATTCCCTATACCTAGAGGTTCGTTAATCCGAAAATGAAAAAGGGTTCGTTAATCCGAACATTTGTGGCGTTATTCCGAAGGTTCGTTATTCCGAAGATTTGTTCATCCGAAAATGAAATTCGGAAAAACGAACCTTCGGAATAAGGAATTTTTGGATTGAAGAGCCTTCAGAATAACGAACCTTCGGAATAACGAGCTGTAACCGTGGCTGCAGTGGCAGAACACAATATTTAGCAGGGGGTCATCTTTCCTACCAAGAACCATAAAATGGACTGGAACAGCCTTCCAGAGGAAGTAATGGCTGCTCCAACCCTTGACACATTCATGTCAAGGGTCAGCAAGTAACAGACCATCACTGACACTGGGCATTGTTTTGTTTTTTTAAATAAGAGAAAAAAAAATTGTGCAGTGTAGGCCTAAATAGCAGCTTTGAAGGTCAACGCAGGACAGGTCAGGCTTGGTCTGCATCCCTAGTGCCATGATAACACATCAACCTATTGATTGTGGGCATCTTCGGCAAGACAAGACAAGACAAGACTTTGTGTTGATGTTATTTGTGTTGTGTCTAGTGTCTACACTTTGTAAATGTGGACTCAAGAGTAGAATCTGTAGTAGAAGACTAGAGAGAATGTATAGAAACTGGAATGAATCAGAAAATCACATATGGGATGCATACGGTATAACTGGACTTGTCATAAATCAATAGGCAATATTAATGAATAATGTTTGTCATCGACCCCATGATGATTCATCAGACATCACTGACATCAGTTTCTCTTGAGTCTTCTTGTATGGCATGGACTAACGTTAGAACTGGAAGCTCTAGAATCTAGAGTAAAACACCCTGTTTGCAGCTAAAGCAGCAGCCTTTGTACAGGGTGCCTATTTGTGGCAGGGGCCATTTTATTCATTGATGAAAAGGCCGAATTGGGTGTAACTTCCCATAACACTTGCGAGTAACTCTTGATTGTGTTCTGAAGTGGGACTAGATAAGCTCACAGTCACATTAATGTTCATTTAATAGCTGTTTTATTGATGAATGAAAGTACCCCTGCCAGAAATAGACACCCTGCTGCATACAGCCAGGGTTGTTTACTCTAACTCAGTTCTGTGTTACTTTGACTTTGTTGCTCTTCATTCCTGGATCATTGACTTTTGAATAACTTGAAGCACAAACTTCAAAGACAAAGGTCTGTTTCTTGTTTGGTTGACTCTTTTGACCAGCTTACTTTATAGCTCTGTTAATTGCCTGTCCAAAATTCCCTCTTTCTCTTTGCTTCAATGATTAGATCTACCTAGATCTAGGCCTTAGCCATTTCAGCGATAGCAACATAGAAATGGTCAACAAGGAGCTAAGCAGGATGCCCCAACTGCATCAACAGATCCTGCATACATGTGTATGAAGGTCAGAGCTCAGACTTACAGAGGACAAGAAATAGAAAACTACTTGGTAAAGATATCTAACTTTGTTTCAGATATAAATGATGATGGTTTAACACCTTGATAATATGCTGAATGCATCCAGGAAAATTGCTTCCATCAATTTCAAGATGACTTTGTCTTCATGAGTTCAAGTGATTTTTCTCATACATAATAGGCCTTCCAAGTGAGTCTTCGCCGTGGCACCTGCATCAACAGTTTTAGCTGGTTGGGCTTCTCCCGTCTACTCATGTTTGCCAGTGATGGCTGAGTAACTGCCATTCCATCACATCAGACTGTCTTCCACCAAGGATAGAGTATCTTGAGTAGTGACCGTGATGAGCAGCGGGGATTTGAAGAGGAAGTCTGTTGGGGAAGGCGAGGACACCAGAGATGCAAGCAAGAAGACCAAGATGTCTTTCAGCCTCGGATTGAAGAAATCGTCTGATGGAATGAAAAAGACATCCGTTCAGCATGAGGAGGATGGAGATTCTGTGAAAGAGATTGCGGGGAAGCGCGTCATGAAGATAGCCCCTGTTTCGATGAAGCTCAGCACCGTGGTAAAAGTTCGCCCCTCAGTCTTTTTTACTCATACTCATGAATTCATATTCCTTTATTTTCCCTGCCCCTCCCCCATCCTTTTGTAATCTTCTCCTCTCTATGATAAACAGGTTTGTATTGCTATGCATACATTACTATGCATCCTTTTTATTTATTTTGTTGTTGTTGTTTTTTTTTTTTTATACAGAACCGCAGTTGTACATTCATTAGAGTCTGACTCAGTTGACGGCTTGCCAACTCCGCAAATTTTGCTCAAAAGTGCACTGCTGCACAAACTGATCCGTAAATCATGATATGCCACAGTACATTGAAAGTGCCATAGCCAGAGCTTTGTCATCAAATTTGCATCATGGCAAAGCCAGTGATTTTCTCTGCAACATTGCCTGTACTGCATTTCTAGCATAAACATTTCTAGCATAAAGTTACAGTCAGTTTCAAAATGATGTGGCACGCAGGGCATTTACACCATGGTACACAAAGAGTTTTAAACCACACTGGACAATGTACTTACAGTTCATTTCATAACACGTGTAAAACGTACCATGAATTAAAGTGCCAACAAGTCATGACTACTATGTCAGTAAAGTGGGAATTCCAGAATCTCTCAAGTAAACTTGTGAGTCTAAAATTCCTCCAGAATTGGTTGAAGTAATAGTTCTCCCTTAGTAGGTATGCCCTTGCTATGACCATTGATACAAAATAAAAATGTATTTTAGATACCAGGTAATCACAAAGAGCTCTTCCTTCAGGTCAGAATAAGATGGTTTTTAGCCTCTGCCCCAGAGGGCGCTAGAGGCATTATTTTGGGGGTCGCCCATCTGTTTGTCTGTCCAGCCATCTGTCCCACATCTTGTTATTGCAATTAAAGATAAGCCGCCAAACAGATTTTCTTCGTGCTTTGCGAGATGGAGATATGCTTTTCAGATCTTGGGCAAAGTCCGTTTAGGGGATCCAAGGTCAAAGTTCACTGGACATTGGGTAGAAATAACTTTTTTTCAGTTGTAAATTTCGCCTACGAATGTCTAGTGATAAATCATTTTGGTAGAAAGGGTAGAAGTACAGAGACAATTATTTCCATGAAATGATAGTGGTGTATAAAGGTCAAAGGTCACTGTACTGTCTGAGCTCAAAAGTGTCAATTCCCGTCATTACTTGTACAGTTTGGAATCCAGTGGTAGCATGAGTTTGCAGATAGGGTAGGTAAATGAATTGTCAATTATTTCTAGGAGCCTGAGAGTGGTAATAGATTAAAGGTAGGGAATCCCATTTGCATGCCTTAAATGAAGAGTTGTATAAATACAGTGGTATGTTGAAGAGAGTATCATTTTAGAAACTCCCATAAAGTATTGAAAGTGGAAGGTAACATTTAGTACATTTTTATTGACCGTTAGATTTTGAATTGAATTTTTTTCGGGGCTCACCGTAAATTCCAGTACATTACTAGGCTACCTTTGCAGACCCATGCACTGCATGTGTGTCCATCATGTATATTTTGTGAAGAAAGTTCATCAAAACTTACAAACATTTCTATACAGTGCACTCCCGTTACAAGGAACACGGTTATAACGAAATTTCGTTTTAACGAAGTAGATCTTCTGGTCCCAAAATTATCACCATTAAAGTCTATGGTACACAATTCGCTTATAACGAACACGGTTATAGCGAAATTTCCGTTATAACGAAGTCTTTTCCGAGCGCCACAGACAAAGAAAAACAAAGGAAATGTGCTCCGTTATAACGAAATGCGAATTTGCTTTCAAAAATACGTAGCGGAACAAGCATTTATAGCGTCTCTGCATGGGTGAACGCTTCACACCACTGTGTGTTCGCTCCTTGTGTCACGCACAGTTTCTAAGGGGAACTTGCGTTTGTTATTGTAATACAGTTATCCCATCACATTTCACATAGCTTTCCAGTGTATGATGAGTATTTAGCAAACATTATGATATATATACGTGGTTCCTTGTTTTCGTTATATATTGTATTTGTTCGGTTATAACGAAATTTCGTTATAACGAAAGAAAACTGCCGGTCCCGAGCATTTCGTTATAACGGGAGTACACTGTATACATTCTTGCCACACACTCTATATGTTATTACATCAGCTCTTATACTTTTAGATTTGTGTTTATAGATAAAAGATACAGAAGACTGCAACAAAAAGGTTTAAGTGTGGCTGACACACAGAACTACTGAGTAGTTGAGTTTTGTGCATTATTCAAATTGTAGATAACTGCTGACTTCCAAATTTCTCAGCAGTGGCCTAAACAAGTCCCCTGAGGTTCATATTTAATGTTTTGCTGCATTTTGGGAGGTCTGTAAAAGGTATCCCCTACCTTTAAAGATGAAGGCCAAAAGGCACTGTACTTTTATAGTTGAAAAGGTAAATCCTTATTCTTATGCTAGAAGTCGTAGAAATGTCCATATTTTTTATGGGAAGGATATAAATACCAACAACTAATGACTAGGACAAAAGGTCAAAGGTGACTAAAAGATTAGCTAAAAAAATTTTATTTTCTGGTCATGAATTCCACTCAGTATAAGTTCAGTAATGATGTTATTTGGTGTATTAAATGGATAGAAATGAGTTGGGAAATAATGTTCCTACAACTGTATGTACAGAATGGGTTAAACATCAATCTTCTATCCATGGTCTACTAGATCATTTAGCTTCATCAAAATATTTATTTAAACAAAGGGCCATGTTTCTTCTGGCAGATACAGTGCTTGCATGAAAAACAGAGTTATTCCAGTTGAATGTGCCCAACATTGAAAATTCTACCAGTTTGTTTGTTTGTTTGCTTGTTTTGAACAACAATCTGAAAGCAATGACTAACATTATACTAGACCAAATCATTTTGATATCCATTAGGAGAGCTTTTCACCAAAATTGAAAACAAAAAAATCATAAACAACATGAATGAGGAATTCATGACTTCGAAAAAGGTCACAGGAAGTTTGTGGATTTATTCAACCACCTCTGATTTGTGGCAATGTTTCTTTGTCATAGATTACTAGTTATGCCTCTGCCACGAAGTGGTGCCGGAGGCATTATGCTTTCGGGTTGTCCGTCCTTGCGTCCGTTCGTCCGTCCTTCTGTCCATCCATAATGAATTTTGTGGACAGGGTAACTATCAAAACCTTTTGAGGTATCTTAATGAAACTTGGCATGTACATTGTATACGTGTGTAATAGGGGGTGAAGTTGTGCCTATCAACTTTTGGGTGCACATGCTCAAGGTCAAAGGTCAAGGTCAAATACATAAGATTTCACTATTTCCACCATATCTATGCAACGCCTGAAGATATTTTCTTGAAACTTAGTGTATGCATGTATTACCAAATTAAGATTCTCTGGTGAAAATTGTGGGTCAAGAGGTCAAAGGTCAAAAGGTCAAGAAAAAATATTAAAACTTCACCTTTTTTCTCTTTCCTTGGAAATTGTTCAAGGTATCTTCATGGAACATACTATATATGGGTAATTCCATTAAAAAGGGTCCCACTAGTTAAATGCCCCTTCTATTTGCTTCATATTGTCATTGCTTAAAAATTACATACCCTAAATCAATTTTACTTCTGAATACTCTTATTCAGGTAAGTATCTTTCTTTTCAAAGTAAAGTATAGAAATTGCTTCTTCAAAGTTCCACATGAATTTTGACAAAAAGTGCAAAATCACAACATTTTTGGGCAAAATTGTGTGACATTTTATTGTAACACCAGTTAGACAGATTTACAGCTTGTTTGTGGATTAAACTCTATTTTAAGGGGTAAAAAATGATAAAAGACGAGCAAATTTTGAACACTTTAAATATAATTCATGCATCAATTGATACACATTTGCGCACGTAAATCCCAAGAAAGACGTTTCACATGTAAGTTTTGGTGTCCCCATAATTGCTTACACAAGAAACCTTAATTTATGAGTGTGAAATCCATATTAAGGACCAGTGTTGAACTGTTTGTTGTTATTTTGGTAGCAATCACATAGTTTAAAAGATTTCAAGAGAAAATTGGGGTAAAATAAATAAATTTGAAAAAAAGACCAAATTATAATTTTCACACACGTGGCTTTGGTGTCCCCCTAAATATTACGTTGGGGCACAGTGATAGCTAATTTTTTGTGTCTTATCACAACATTAATTGCTCCTCATTGGCATATTTTGCAATGTAGCTGTGGTTTCTTTGTAACAGGTATCAAAAATTGACCACTCTATTAATTTGAAGAAAAAAAATGCAAAAATGATATTTGGTGTCCCCCTTACATGAGAAACATTGAAGAATCTTTTTCCTGGCCAAAAATAGGGGTTTTGTCATTTTTTTAATAGTATAGTTAATTTCTTACTTCAAAATAATCGCTTCTATTGAAACAAACATAGAACTAGTTTGAAATATGTGGTAAGATGCCAAAATGGATGGTTTACCGTGTAAGGGGGACACCAATGGTGTCCCCTTTACATGGTGATCCAGTTTTTCCCCATACACTGCAATATGGTATGCTGACTTCCTTCAATTTCAGTTTAGAATGTTAATTTTCAGTCAGTTTTCAAGGGACTTACTCAATATGAATGTTTTTTAAAGTTATGTTGAACAAAAATCTGATTTTCTGATTTTATTGGCAAAATAGGCATGTCACAAAGTGGGTCCCTATTTTATGGAATTACCCATCTATAGGCATGTACTGACTGGCAGTGATTATCTAGAGAATTTAGGGTTCATAGGGTCAAAGGTCAGGGGTCAAAGGTCAAGGCCAACACTTCAAAATTTTACTATAACACTCATGTTTATGCAATGGCAGCAGGATTATTTTTTTTACACTTGGTGTATGCATGTATAACCTTACAGATATTCTCTGGAAAGTTTTTTTTTTTCTTTTTTTTTTTTTTGCCTCAAGGTCAAAAGGTCAAAGATCTAGTGAAAGTGCTGAACTAACTTTTTCCTCCATATCTCGGAAGTGGCTCAAGCTATCTTGAAACTTACTACTGTATATTTAAATGCATGTTCTGCCTGACAGTGATTATCTTATGAATTTTAGGGTCAAAGGCCAGATGAAAATAGTAACAATTTACTATTCAATACAGAAATTGCACTTTTTCTCCATACCTTGAAAATTACTCAATGCATAAATGTATGAATGGGTCAAAGGCAAGTTCAAGTCCTTAAATCCCCAAATACATGCTCTCCTATTCATCCAATTAAACCTACAGCTGTAGGTCAAGGAATGTGAACATTCAACACATTTGTGACAAACTTGTCATTTTAATGTTTTGCCAATTTTGTGAAAATGTAATCACATATTGTCCACATGTACTATCTAGACCTATTAGGAGAATCATGCATTATGGCGGAGGCATACCAGTCGCCATAGCGACATTTCTATTTTCTCATTTGCCTCTGAGGTGACATTTTCAAACACACACACACACACACAAATAATGATAATAATAGGGAGAAGAGAGAAAGTCTATGGAGGGAACAATTTACTGCAGTTGCAGGACAAAAACAATCTTGTTGGGGTCTTGTTTAGCTAGGTTCAGATAGATCAGTTGAATCCAAGATTTAATATGAAACAGTTTTTCCGTAAGACTTTGCAGATTACTACATCTCTATGTGACAATGCATGTCTTAGCAATGTCTCTTATGTACTTAGCAGACCACTGTATACTGCATTACATGATCAACTATTCAGAATGTCTACATTGGTCTTTTGAGCCACATCTTAATGGCTAAATGCTAATTGATGATACAAAACAGGACAAATGTGGTACAAATTCTTGCACTGCACTGACAACTGTATTCAAGTTGCTACATTTCTAAGTATTGATTTATGTTTGATTGCCTATCTGTCCCATCTCCCATCCCATGTAAATTCCTGTTCTTTTCATTCATTTTCACTCAATCTCTCCACAATGCAGAAGCCCAAAGAGCTAGAGAAGAAAGTCGCAAAGCCCAGCCGGTCTGTCGCCAAGGCATTTGCAGATGAGAGTGATGTGAGTTCTGTTTGGACCTCTTTCCTGTCAAGCAATGGACAGTCTGTGTGTTGTATGTTGTGTATCATTGTAAACATGGGTAAACAATAACCCAGTTCGGAGTTTCACTTTGCGTATGAGCAGAAAAAAAAAGGTCATTTGTACCAACAGGCATGTTGGCATTCACTGGGATAAGCATTTGTGATGTAATGATGATTCATTTCATCCGTATAAATGCTGCTTGCCAGCACATCCTCCTGACAGCAAAAGTGGTATTTGGCAATTGAAAGAGATTGTTAATACATTCGATGAAATGGATACTGTCCCATGTGTCAATTGATCGGATCGTTCTGGTCATGTGTTCTATGCAAGTTCATTTTTTATTTGAACAGGATTGATGAATCTCAAAATTGTTACATAAAGCTTTAATAGTGAGTGAGTGCATTATGTTGTTCTGAAAACAAGTGAAGTGCCCCTAACCGACTGATAAAAAAGAAAGGTCATTCATACCAATGTGCCCATGAGCTAACTCCGAACTGGCTTATAAAGAGCTTTCAGGATGTTTAAAAAGTTGCATTTGTTTGAAATGAATGAATGAATGACTTGGGGGTGTGGGAATGTGTCCATTGCACAAAGTATTGAGAACTCGTAGAATTCTGCATAGTTTCACACATTTTCTTGAAAGAATGATAGCAGTTGCAATCACACTCCCCAAGTGGAAGAGATGATGATATTGTGGCCCAACAGCAATACAGAAATATTGTCAAGATCATGTTTTGGGGTTTGGTTTTTTTGTTTTTTAGCTCATCTGAGCCGAAGGCTCAAGTGAGCTATTGCAATCGTTCTTTGTCCATCGTCTGCCGTGCGTCGTGTGTCGTGTGTAAACTTTTTACATTTTCATTTTCTCCTTGAAAACCCCAAGACCGATTTTCACCAAACTTGGCAGATAGCATCCCTAGGGGGTTAGGATGTCAATTTGTTAAAATAGGCACCATGCCCCACCCAGGGGGCCCCCAGGGGGACCCAAACCCCCAAAATTAAGGTATCTTTAAAAATCTTCTCTAGAACCAGAAGTGATAGAGCTAAGTTAATACTATGAGTTAGTACATTGGTGACTGTAGTTTCAAGTTTGTTCTTGGCAGAATCAGGGGTGCCCCCCTTGGGAACCAGGGAAGGGGGTGGGGAGGGGTCCTAATGGGACCCAAATTGTACATTTTTGTATTCTTCTAGAGAACCCCATGACCCATTTTCACCAAACTTGGCAGGTAGCATCCCTAGGGGCATAGGATCTCAATTTGTTCAAATGGGCACTCTGTCTTACCTGGAGTGCCCCAAGGGGCTCAAACCTCCCAAAATTAAGGAATCTTTAAAAATCTTCTCTAGAATCAGAAGTGATACTGCTAAGTTAATGCTATAAGTTAGTACATTAATGACTGTAGTTTCAAGTTTGTTCATAGCAGATCCAGGGGTGCCAGGGGTATATACATTATGATACACCACCTAGTGCATTTCATATTGACTTCTCCAACTCCACAGAGAGACAGTATATCTCTAGTGAAGTGAAATTGAATGATGGAGCACGAGAAGAGAGATTTGTGCAGAAAATAAAATTCTGTCCAATAATGATAATAGTAATAATGATAATAATAATTATAATTATAATCATAATAACAAAAAGCACTTAAAAGCGCTTAAAACTGACATTTCTAAGCACATTAAGACAGAAAAAAAAATATTCTAAATACAGTATTATGTACATATAATATAACAACAACAACAACAAAATTAGAGGATTGAGTTAATAGATAAATTTTCAGCAATGATTTAAACTTATCAACACTTTCAGCATTTCGAATATAAAGAGGGACTTTGTTCCAGAGTGATGGAGAAATAACAGAAAAAGCCCTATCACCATAATGGGTACAGGTATGGGGACCATGTGATATTTGCAGAGTAGAGGAAGAACGGAGAGAACAGGTTGAAGTGGAGGGGCGGAGAGAAATCAAGTCTTTAAGATAAGATGGGACAAGACTATTACATATTTTATAAATAGTAAGAAGGATTTTTTTTTTAAATAAAATCATTTGCGAAGTGAAACAAAACTGAGATAGTGTTTGCGTGAGCTGGACAAGCAATTTCACCTTTAATTCACATAGAATATGGAGTATAATATCTTATCATCCCTCGTAACCTTACCCAAGTGATCATGTGACTGCAGGGTTGTTTTTAGAGCACTCCTTGATTGTTTTGTCAACAAACAGACTTAGACTATATTTTTTTTTTAATTTCATACAGGAATTGACTTCCTTTGTGTAAGAGGATGTGCTGAAACTTAATCTCCCGATATATTTTTAGCACTGTCGTGAGAGCGGTCTATTTTTTTTTTTTTTTTTCGCTTTCCTGGACACCAACTACCATGTCTAGTGACCTTTCACACTCGCACAAACACATGTACAGATTATGTGGAGGAGGTGCAATGAGACACGAGTAGTATATTCATACAACTTTGACTGCTGTTTTTTGTGCTTGCATATGATTACACGTTAGGTGACATTATGACATTCAAACTAGGGACCTTCCTCCTTCCATACGTGGTACAGTGCTCATCTAGGAACCCCACATAGGTGCAACAAAACTTGATTAACAAATTTTTCATGTGCTATTCCCACCGCTCGGAACCATTAAGCACTTTATCAAGACAAATTCTGGCTGAAACACTTCCAGTCTCCATCAAAAATATCCAAAAATTATGAGTAAATTCTTAAAAATGATCACAAGGATTTCATTTCCTTACCATAAGGATTATTTTCTAACCAACGCCAGGTAGATTACACATGTATGCCAGTTGCACAGTATAAACATTTGCCGTTACACAGTACGAGGTGCATTGTATAGTGCAGGTGGTCATATTAAGCGTCATCAGCTTCTACAGTACTTTAATATGCTCATACCACACCTTCAGTGCAATGCGTAGAGTCACGTTCCCCACATGTGGCCGATATTCTCCCCTTTTGTGCATGGTATGCATGTAGTGTGTGTGTTTGCATGTGACAGACAGCGAGGAAGGAGGCATGAATATGAGAAAAAAATGAGTTCGTCACAAACACTGTCATTGGAATGTGCATGTTGTTAACACATACTAAAGTTGGCAATACTGCCTCTTTCTCTGCATTGATTTGGTCATAGGCATCGTGACTTGATATGTACAGTACGGTACTGTAAACTCTTAACCCGTTGAGGACGAGTCCCGAGTATACTCGGGCAGGTGTCTATGGGAAATGCGTGTTGTAGCAAAATCAAACCGTCCTCAACGGGTTAAAAATGTTCATTTTGTGGATCAAATGAATGAAGGTTTGTTTTGATGTTGCATTTGCCAAAATTATGAGACTGCTGTGTCTTTTTTTTAATCACTGTTTTGTGTCTGCATGTCGAAGTGTGTGTACTTATTTGCTGTGGTTATCAGTTGGTCCGGGTTTAATAAATGTGCATGGTTAAGTGTGATGCCCACGTACAGGACTTCATGTTGTGTGGTTTGCAATAGCAGCCACCACTTAAGTGGGAGTACCACTTAAACAGGAGAAAAAACTTGTCCCCTAACCCCTCCCAATTTAGCGGTGACCACTGTACCGTGAGGACTCTGTCCATTATTACCCCCTTTTACCTCCTGAACCACCCTGGTCAGCCCCTCATGACTTTCACTGGACCAGCCCTTGGACTGCCTTGAAGCACATGTGTATTTGTGTAAGATTGTTTGTCTGTAGGGTGCAGTGTATGAAAATGTGCACATGCGTGGGCGGGTGTTTGTGTGTGTGTGTGTGTGTGTGTGTGTGTGTGTGTCATCACCAGGTTTGTATCATGCTGGTTTCACACTACCCTGGCACTTAATCTCCATAAATACACAATCAGTTTGTCAAACACATCGTAAAATTTCAGGCTGCTGTCAGTTCAGTGGGAACTGAAGGTTGATATAGCAAAAAAGCTCTATAAACTCCAAATGTGTTTTATCATAAACACCCGATATATGTGTATTATTCTATTCAAGTCATTTTTTTTTTACATCACTGCCCTTTAATGTCATCAAAATAGCAGGGCAAAAGAAAAACTGAAAACGATTCAGTGTGATCCCGGATCTATTGGACTAATTGCATTTTCCTACATTAGTGGTTAGCTGTGGCTCTACTTCCAGTTTCACATCATAGCTCTGCTGCTCTCTTGTAATTTCTCTGTCATTTTATGCTTGTTTTGTTTTGCGTTCGAGAGTTGTAACTCCAGTGTGTGTGATGTTGTTGTTATTCTTTCTTTCTTTCTTTGTGAGCAGGAAGAGGAAGAGGATATGCCTCCTGAGGCCAAGATGAGGATGAAGAACATCGGCAGGTGAGACGCAGTTATTAAAGGGGGAAATCCAGTCCAAATATAAGTTTATAGTCTGATAAGGAAGAGTAGAATATTACGAGTTCAACAAAATTTTGATCGAAATCGGGTGAGAAATAAGGAAGTTATGACATTTTGAAGTTTCACCGATTTTTCAGGAAACAGTTCTTGAACACTTAATATGAATATGCAAATGTCAAAGTGAGCATGTCATCCCACCACCACTTGCCATATAGTTTGTACATAAGATTTTAACATTTCCAGCGTTTCATTCAAACGCAATTACGCCCAAGACTCAAAATCCTAGATCTAATTGATCACTATTCTGAAGTTACTAAACCAGGAATTACAATATGTTTTAGACGTCTATGACAGAAACATTGAATTTTCATCATTTTTGTACACGATCAATGGAAAATTATGAGGTTATGACGTGGTTAGCTCACTCATTTACTCATTTGCATATTCATATCCACTGCGCAAGAACTGTTTTTGCAGAAATTAGCAAAACTTCAAAATGTCATAACTTCCTTATTTTTCATCTCATTTCAGTCAAATTTTTACCACTGAACTCTTTAAGATTTTACTTTTTTTATCAGATTAACTTATATTTGGACTGGATTTCCCCTTTAACTCATCAAATGCTCCAAAGCCACACTTTATATGGTTTGAGGATGTTATTGTTTTCTCACAGTTTCTATTATTCATTTATGGTGTGTCATTTAAGAAGAACTTCAGTAAATATGCTTACATGTTTGAGTCCTTTTATGTTCATATGCATAGTTGTTTTACTTGCAGAATTACAACAGAAACAAAAAAAAAAATCACTAAATTTCCAAATTTATGCTTCTGTTGGCAACCAGTTTGTAGATAAAATTTCTTGTCACCTTTGAAATGAAACATTTTCTTCACTTCTTCAATTTATAATATATTTACAAGATAACGAATTGAACCATTTAGGTTTATTAGCTCACCTGAGCAAAGGCTCAAGTGAGCTATTGCGATCGCTCTTCATCCGGCGTCCATCGTCCGTCGTACGTCATGTGTAAACTTTTTCATTTTCATCTTTTTCTTGAGGACCCCATTACCGATTTTCACCAAACTTGGCAGGTAGCATCCCTAGGGGGAAAGGATCTCAATTTGTTAAAATGGGTACCATGCCCCACCCAGGGAGCCCCCAGAGGGGCCCAAACCTCCCAAAATTAAGGAATCTTAAAAAAATCTTCTTCTCTAGAACTAGAAGTGATAGAGCTAAGTTAATACTATGAGTTGGTACAGTGATGACTGTAGGTCCAAGTTTGTTCATGGCGGAGTCAGGGGTGCCCCCCTTGGGACCCAGGGGAAGGGGTCCTTATGGGGCCCAAATTGTACATTTTTATCTTTTTCTTGAAAATGCGGCAATGAATTTTCACCAAACTTGGCAGGTAGCATCCCTAGGGAAATAGAATCTCATTCCCATCATATGGGCACCATGCCCTACCTGGGGGGGCCCCAGGGGCCTAAATTGTAAATTTTCATCTTTTTCTTGAAAACCCCATGATGAATTTTCACCAAACTTGGCAGGTAGCATCCCTAGGAAAATAGAATCTCATTCCCATCATATGGGCACCATGCCCTACCTGGGGGCCCCAGGGGCCTAAATTGGGGTCTAAATTGTAAATTTTCATCTTTTTCTTGAAAACCCCATAATGAATTTTCCCCAAACTTGGCAGGTAGCATCCCTAGGGGGATAGAATCTCATTTCCATCAAATGGGCACCATGCCCACCTGAGGGCCCCCAGGGGGGGCCCAAAACTGCATAGTCCAACATTCTATGAAGTACAGTGTACCTTGCAGGTATTTTTACCAGTGTGATGGAATATGATGCAAATAGACACCATGCCCCCAGCTCTCAAACTACCCCATCACAAGTTTCCAATGTTCTCAGGTAAGAGTCTGCCAGAATGCATGGAAGGTGAACTTGCGATACTCAGGTGAGCGCGAGACCTCTGGGTCTCTTGTTTTTAACCTAGTCATTCTCCAGCTAAAGCTAAACAAAAAAGTATGTAAAGATTGTATAGATGATAATTTTGAGGCCTGAATTTTTTCTTCACTGTATAAAAAAAAAAAAATCATTACAATCTTGTTTGTTATAATGGAAGTGCACTGTATAGTGATAGCATGTGATGCTTCATCATTCCATAATTTTCCAAGCTCTGATCAGCTTTTGATTCACCATGTGCCATTCTGCTCGTCTAATTATAGTGTGTTTATGAAATTCAACTCTGACATCGCATAGAATTACACTCTTAAGTGCTCTTGAGAGGTGGTCAGTGTACTTAAGTAAGTCAACTTGTCTTACATCCTCACCGCAAAATATGGCTGTAGGTAACTGTCGGCAAAAAATAGCCCTGGGAAGGTATGTTTACCTACTGCTCCAATAAAAATACGGTCCACTGGATCCGTGTAGTCAGAGATGAGGCTATGAACTGTACCTTAACAAAGTTGTGACTGCTACGTTAGTCGATTTCATGTGGATAACGCTGCACAAAAGGAACCAGCGAGACTCTGTAAAATGTCAGCCGCGGCAGTAGACAGAAAAATCTGTCTGTCCGGAAGAGTCCTTTATCATTTTTTTTTACTTTATTGGCTCCCCTCCGTAAGGGATTCCGTGAAGCCAGACGCAGTCTCCACAGAACATATCCCCGACGACCAGATACAGATCTTTTGGTCAACCGCGGCAGATACATGTATTCCATTTCTGTGTCGTTGATGTGGGTGGACCAAGGCTACGGTTCAGTGTCGGCACTGATTTTCGCCCACCATGCTGAATCTTCCCCATTGGCCCCTTTCAAATCCCCTCTGTCTTGAGTTTGTCTCGCAGGTTTTAGTATTTGGCCGATACTGCAGCCAGTTTTTGACGGTTTGTACTGCACAGACTGAACACCTAAGCTCCTTTGCAACTTTACGAACAGTTTGAGCTATACCTAGCATGATTTACCGTGTCCATCACTACCTTTTCAATTTTTGTTTTGCTGTGTCCACTGCGGAATGCCAATCCATTGTATTGGAAGCACCTTTTCTGCGAACTCTGTGGATGCGATGTTTTTGTTGTCTATTTCTATCTGTGGGCGCTCGAGATAATGAACGCTTCCTTGTTATTCTGTGGGCATCAGGTGTCCCCTGTATCTGCCTTCAAGAGCGTCATCTTACAGAAACGTGCATCAGTTTTGCTCACATCTCCCTGAAGCAAACAGAATTTTTAGTCTCTCACCAGGATATCAATTCTCTCGCGGTGTGTTTCATCTTCAGCCAATTGCAACTCCAGGTCGTTGACCTCCTGCAATCTCCGTCCAATTATGACAGCAGAGGTGGTAGTTTTGAATTGAACATGGAATGACTCGAGAGCTATTGGCTATTAAACACATACTGTACCCAGAGAGAAGGTAGAAATTAGAAATTGTGTCCTGTGATTCAGTTTGTACGGCAGTAATTTCCTTCATTTTTATCTCGCAACCATTCTACATGGGAAAAAAAGAAAATCATAATCTCTCAGTATCTAGGTACAGGCTACTCCTGTTATAACGAAGTCCTTGGAACAGGCAGTTTGCTTTTGTTATACAAGCTGTATTGAAATTATGTTAAAGTCAAGCAGTGCAGTTCACAAAGATATAAAGGCAATAATTCTATGACCTGAATTTTTACTTTGTTGTATGGAGAGTTTGTTGTAACTGTGTCCATTTTACAAGGAGTGCACTGTAAATACATTTTGTCTTCCTTTTTCTCTCTGTTTTTCTGTATGTCCTATCTATCCACCTGCATATCTACCTAAATACATTTGAAATTTAGAATGAAAGTGACAAGCTGTAGGGAAAAACATGAGACACATTGTTTTCTACAATGTGAATTTAGTTACCAAGTGAACGACCATTTCTTCAATGTATTACAATTCATGTTTTTTTTTTTCCTTCAGCCTCATAATAAAACATTTCATTCATCTGTTTTGTCATATTAAATTCCTTGCAGGCAGGAATTCACTTCATCCTTACGAGATAGGGCAAGCCTCCGGCAAGCTTTGTGGTTGTTAAGGGCAATTTTTGTGAAGAAACCACATATAGAATTGAAATGCAATACTGAAATGGTTTATATTAGGCAGCTTTAGATTTGCAGCGCAGATACTTGAGACAACGCTTGAGGTGGACATTCTCCTCTCCCCTGCGTCATGCTGAAAAGTAGCTTTAGATTACGCTGGGACACAACGTATAAAGAATAAAATGGCGCCCCCATATGATCGGTGCATGAAATAGCTCTCTGCGTCATGAATTGAGCGGACGTAAAAATAGCCCAGAAGGTGTAGTGAAAAACTCAGATGACGCAAGCTATAAATAGATCATCTTGACGTGCATTTCTGCGCATGCTCAAAACATGTTTTTTTTTTTTCCTCTGAACGTCCCCGTCGTGAAAATCTAAAGCTCCCTATTGTCAGTGAGAGCTTTCATCACTATATGCGAAGATGTCTGTAACATTCTGTCAATCATCAGCTCAGTGCTCTTTTTTCTGTCATCATTTCCCCTCGCAGAAACACGCCCACTTCGGCCGGTCCCAACTCCTTCAACAAGGGAAAGATGGGATTCTGCAGCCCCTCGGCAAAGTGGAAGGTCCAGAATCTGAAGTCTGAGGCAGAGAAGCGGGAAGAGGAGAAGGGGAAATCATAGCATTCCTTTCTCTGAGAGAAAGAGAGAGAGAGAGAAACATATGTGTATGTGAATATGTTTTGTGTGAGAGAAAGAGAGAATGAGAGATGAGAGAAAGAGAGATACTCTCTCCGTATTGTTCAAAGAATTATGGTTGGTGCGTACTTGCGTACATTTATATGAAAAATGTGTGGTTTATACATTAAGCTCTGGAGAGAATTCCCGAAATCTATCGTCATCAGACGTCATTAACAATCTGACGTGGTGCATCAGCAGTTTGACGTGACATGTACTTCTAAGACGTTCCTGTACAAAGATCGCTAGGAGATCAATAATTTTTTCTAAAATGGCTGGCCACGTGTTTCCATGTGTGTGAGTGGAAATGTTTTGTATATTATGTGTCTTTCTTTCTGTCTGTGTAAAATATATTCAGTGGTCAGAATCTGAATTTTTAAGCCTTTAGTCAATTTGAAAGAAAAGTATGAAGTCATAAAGTGAAAATTGATACAGTTCCCCAACCTCCACCCCAACTACCATGTGTTTATAGAATCATTAATGTATTGCTTCTCAGATTGAATGTAGGCTCTTCTGCAAGGGAAAATATTTTATTGCATGAAAACAGTAATGCAAAGCAAGAGATACGAGAATGATTTAGAGTACAATTCTACACCTTGCTCTAGTAGACCTTGATGAATTGAGTAAAGGGCAGATAAACAAAATTTTTGGAATTTCATCAGAATTAAACATAAAATAATTGTTTTGTGAAATATAAATCATTAAAATTCCATAACTTTCTCATCATAGTACTCCTCTGTTTTGCATGTAAAGTACAAAAGTTTGATTGATCTCAAGTATTTTTTCTTCCTGTCTCCACAAGATATGTCATAGATATCGTTTCTCACACATCTACAAAGAAAGAGAGTGTCAGATTCCTCATACAGATTGAGAAAAACGAGAGTGTCCTGGTTTATTTATTGGTTTTTATTTGCTTTGGGGGTGTGTTTTTTTAATTTACAAAACCAATGGAAATTTGTATGTAAGATGTTTTAGTTTCCAGAAAGAAATTTCTCAAAGGATACCATGCAGTGATGGCTGTGAGGATAGATGGCTGACATTGAAATTGTCATAACATGGATGGTATTTAAGAAATTCTGTCAACATTTTGCTTGCTTGTTTCTTCTCCTTCTTCTCCTTTTTCTTCTTCTTCTTCTTCTTCTTCTTCTTCTTCTTCTTCTTCTTCTTCTTCTTCTTCTTCTTCTTCATCTTCTTCTTCTTCATCTTCTTCTTCTTCTAGCCAATTTATCTTTTTATCTTTTAAGTAGATATGGCTTTCATAGGCCACTCCTGTTCTTTATATGTATTTGTGGCTGTTGAAAGACTTGAATAGCAGGATCCACTGCACCAAAGAATGCAATAAATGCTGGCCTTCAACAGATGCTTGTTCACCCAAAAGTCTTACTTTGCTCGTGATCAGGCTGAAATATGCTTTTCGTTTTCACTGTATCACAATGCCATCTGTAATTATAAATTTAATCTGAAAGTTCCAACAAGCAGGAGATCACACCAGCCAACACAATGATTATGAAAATGACTTTCTCTTGATATTACACATTGAAATTGCTTATTTGTCCCCGCCGAACGAGTTCGAGCAGGGGACTATGAAACGGGCTCCGTACGTGTGTGTGTCCGTCCGTTCGTCCGTCCGTCCGTGTGTGCGTCCGTGTGTGATCAAAATGTTCAAAATGCTACTCCTTCGCCATTTCTAACCCGATTTTGATTCTGTTTGCTTTATATGATAGCACTACATGGGAGCTTTGAAACTTCTATACAGAATTTCAGTTGTGACCTTTGACCTTGACCTTTGACCTATATTGTACATTTTGCTTCAAAATGCTACTCCTTCGCCATTTCTAATCCGATTTTGATTCCGTTTGCTTTATATGATGGCACTAGGTGAGGGCTTCAAAACTTGTACACAGAATTTTGACCTTTGACTTCTTTGACCTTTGACCTTGATTTTTGACCTATATTGTACATTGCCTACAAAATGCTACTCCTTCGCCATTTCTAACCCGATTTCGATTCCGTTTGCTTTATGTGATGGCACTAGGTGAGGGCTTCAAAACTTCTACACAGAATTTTGACCTTTGACTTCTTTGACCTTTGACCGTGATTTTTGACCTGTATTGTACATTTTGCTACCAAATGCTACTCCTTCGCCATTTCTAACCCGATTTCGATTCCGTTTGCTTTATGTGATGGCACTAGGTGAGGGCTTCAAAACTTCTACATAGAATTTTGACCTTTGACTTCCTCGACCTTTGACCTTCATCTTTTTACCTATATTGTACATTTTGCTACTAAATGCTACTTCCGGCGGGGACATATATTACGCACCGCGTAATTTCTACTTTTCCTTGTTTTTCTATGAAATCAATAGATTGAAATGAATTGAATTGAATTGAATTGGAAATTGAAACCATTTGTTAAGGTGACTGGATAGTGCACCCAGTACATGGTGATTTGTTTGTTTGTTTGTTTGAATACATACTGTCATGAAGGGCTGGTGGCCTTTGTAGGTGTGTTGTTGCAGTGTGGACAATTTAACTTCAGGTATGTGTCTGGGGTTATGTAATGTAATTTCAATCTCTTACCAAAAGCAGTCAACTGCTATTCCATTCTGAGTAATGGTAACTGAGAATTAGGGATCGAGATTAAATTTGATGAGTACATGTAGTAGGCCTATGTGATCATGAAGGTTCATTTAAGGAGTCTGCATGTGATTTAGGACTTGAGACTAGCCCAAGATGTGCTCCACATGAAGTGTTGTTCATCTTTAAGATTTACGTACATGTATACCATGTGTGTATTTTGAAGTTTTAGAAATGTGTGGGCAAGCCCTTCAGTATTCACATTAATAGAGTTCATGTAGTAATAAATACAGCGTACATTTGTCCTTGGCAATGTAATCTGCAATTCTTGTCAATGCAAGTCATTGAATATAATAATGTTCTGCATTGTACTTCCCAGAATGTCTTTGAATGTTGAGCTTTCCTCTTACATATTGTATTCATTGGTGACAACATGTACTCTTATGAGAGAGTTCTGGAGAAAAATTTGTGTAGAACAGAGACCTCCTCTTGACTTTCATTTTGAATACTACAGCGTAATTTCAATTGACAGGTTTTGCTGTCTTGTAAGTACATGTACTCTCTATAAAAAAAAAATCAAGTGAAAATATTCACTCTTACAAAAAGAGTGAATTTAGAGTGAAATTGGAGTGAATTTTGAGTGAAAATGTTACCTCAGGGATCACTTGAAGATTTAGGAGTGATCCCTGAGGTCACTCCAAAACGAGTGAAAATGAACATTTTCACTCAAAATTCACTCTTTTTCGTATTCTCTGCTTTAAGAGTGAATATTTTCACTCATTATTTTAGAGAGAGTAATTGTAAGAGGAGATGCTGTAGTGTGTTGGTCGGACACTTGGCTCTCCACTGGAGGGTCATGGGGTCAGACCCCATCAATGCCTGTATATGTCCCTCAGATTAAAGGATTCCAAATATGACAGTGTCTACCTGATATCTTCAAATGAACTTGCATTTTTCAAAGAAAAAGTATATTCATTGTACCACAATCACCAGCCAGCTAAGGAATTCTTCCCCAAGATCATAGTTGAGTTGTTTACGTTTGTAACCATGGAGACAGGATGTAGTACATGCATGCCAAAGTCTATGGATACCGTGTAGAAGAGTGCTACCATATTTTACACATCATTATTGTCCATATCCTCATTCCGTTCATTCCATGCTTTGTGACAATAAACTCTGAACAGAAGCATATGTTTCTAAGATTAAGAAAAAAACTCTTGTGATCAGTCATACTTTGAACTTCGTCATTTTTGCTGTCTCTTGTGCTCTCATGTATTCTAAGAACAGACTGCAATACCCTGCATGAGTTGATTGTACTGAGGTTGTGGACTTTGACCAAGCTCGATTTTAATGATGAAATAAACACACTGTCCTCAACATTTCAGTCTAAGAATTTGTGTCAACATCAACAGAAGTTGTAACTGTAACTTTTGAAGAATTTTTTTGTGTGCATTGTATGTATGATGAGAGTTGCTGGTAACTTTCTAGAAGTCACTGTTGTGTAAAAATTATCCTCTGACTGGTCCTTATATTTGAAGAAACGAACTTAAAGGTCCAGTTAACCTTTGGGAGCAGTGATTTTAAAACATTTTCAAGATATCATATTTGATGCATATTTGTAGGTCTGTTGTATCACAAAACATCCTACTGTATAAAATTTTCACAATAAAGCCCAAAATATAAGGAGATATCAGTTTTTTTCTTAATAAACTGTAACTGTAGACAGTGTAGTCTGGAAACATTTGTATTCTAACTATTGTTCACATTTTGTGTATTTAACAATACTTAACATCAATGATACGGATTCAAATTTTTACAGTGGTTGTTCCTATCCCTAACTCACATTTTAGAACTATTTCAAAGCACCAATGCTAGGTTTTTGTTTTATCTGCAAATGGAAAATTGTGCCTTTAAGTACAGTTTAGCTGTTTGTATTATTACATTCATTGCACACAAAATTTCTTGCTGTTGTATGGAGATACAGTATTGTTATACTGTACAATAATTGTAGTTGTCATGGTGATGAGCACAAGGAAATGCAAGGAAAATTTGAAAGTTGGGACCATTTCATTACTTGAATATAACAATGCTTAGATATAACATAACGGTGTACGTACGCAAAATGTTGTACATGACATGAAACTACACAAGGAAAGAAATCAACAGATAAGTAAAATCCTGAGTAAAATTTATTGAAATTGGAAATTTACTCATACACTGTATATGTATCTTATTGGAATTGAGACATTTGTTAAAGAATTTTTCATTTTGCATGGTGGAATCATTTTGATTTTAATTTCCATTTCCATAAAGGAAAAAATACTCAAAATTTGCATAAATACCTTCTCAACATGAATACCTCACTCTTTCACTCAAGTTATATATTTTATATACATTGTATATATATATATGTATATATATATATATATATATGTATATACATATACATATACATGTATATATATATATATATATATATATATATATATATATACACACACATACTAGACACTCATATTGTGATAGCTCAATATGAATCGTATTACATGTATTTTGATTTGTGTCGACTATGGGTTTCTTCTCTCTGTCTTTAAACATAAAAATTTGGTTTATGCACATCCTCCTTGTGCAATCATCGTCATTTTCCACAGTCCACTTAATTATGGACCAGTGAAGAATTACACGTATATACAGTAGTTTGGAAAGAAAGAGATCAATTTGATTTGCTAACGGCGAAAAGTTGATCTAAATTAGATAAGAGTTCTGGAAGTTATGGAATTTTGAAGGGTTGCTTTTAATTTTCGCAAAACATAATGGTGCAGATGTACCTTGAACGGTCAATATGATATGTTTACATGTAAATGGTGAGTTGGTGCCATCGTCTCCGAGTGGTGCGTATATCTGACTGATCATTACCTTTATGTTATGCAACCATTTGTACACTTTTGTAACAAAAGAATTGTATTTTCGACATTTTTTTTTTCTTTTTCTTTTTCTTTTTGGTACATGATCAATGGAAATTGTGACGATAAGATATCAGCTCACTCACATTCATTTTATTTCATGTATGACATTCATATTTCATTTCATTTTCATTTCATTTCATTCATCAAATTTCCAGACACAGTGTTGTATTTTGCAACATACATCCTTGACAATGTGAAGTAACACACAAATTGTAAGTTCAGTACATTTCATTCATTTCAGCACGTTCAATCATTTATTGTCCATATCATGGATATTTGTTTTGTCCACAAATAAAGACTATAATAACATTTGCATGACACAAAATCAATTTAAATCAATCTCAAGTACGTTACATTCATGATGGATGAATAAAATTGTGTGCCGTGGGAACTTATACATAGAAGCAGACTGGAAGCAGATGCTTGTGAGAGTAGGTCCCCAGGAAAAAAAAAAATCAAACACACGCGAGTGAACCTCAACAAGCATGCATGCACACACACACACAACAACAACAACAACAACAACAATAACAACAACAACAAAGAGAGGAGATCGAGAACAGGAAAAGAAGAAAACACCAACAAAACCGTCATAGGGACAGTTAAAGGTGTCTCTGCAGCTGCAAGTGAAAAGAAATATGAGAGAAAATTGAAATTGAAACCATGTGAACCTGTTCTGCATTCATGCCGAAATATCTATGCAATGTGTATCAATATTAGTTATTTCAAATCATCTGCTAAATCATATTAATTCGTGTTATCACTAGAGTATTGCAAAAAATAACAGTTTAATTTTAAGCTTACGTTTGAATGAATAACATCCGGGTGTTTGTTGTATTTTACTGTCTAAAGAATTCCATAGTTTGGGGCCATTATAGATAAAAATTATTTTGCAGTATTCATAATATAGTTTTATGTGGGGCTTATATGGTACATATCACTCTGACGTGTTTGATATCTATGTGTTTCTTTATTTTTCTTAAATAAAAGCTCCAAAACTTCAGGCAAAACACGATTATTCAAATTATACATCAAAACTCCTGAATTCATATAGGCCTACAAATCATCTATTTTTAAAATTAAACTATCTAAGAAAGTAGATCAGTATTTGCAATCATATATTACGTCCATGAATACATCTTAAAACTTTGTTTTGGGTGATCAGTATAACTTATCAATATTTATTTTGGGTGAACTTCCCCACGCTAATATTCCGTAATTCAAATATGGCAAAATTAAAGCTGAATATAACATCAAAAGTAGTTAATCGGATAAAACTGCTTTAATTTATAAATAATCCTTGCAGTTCTTGAAATAAGTTTATTCAAATAAATGAAAACTATTTGAGAACCGTTTTGCAAAAATAGCAATCCCCCACAATTCTATATTTTAAATTATTTCAATCTGAATTTGATCATATTTTCACTGTTGTGCTTTTATAATTTCACTCTTTCTTTTTAGACTAAATTTTAACTGTTTCGGAATTCCCCTTTAACCCTTGATCCCCACTAACTCAACAACAACAGGAACAAAATCAAATCCATGCTCAACCACGGTAAGTAGATTTATTTGTGTTTGATAAACAAAGAAAACAATGAAAGATCTAGTAGAATCAGACTAAAAGTGAAAGAAGAATTCTTTACAGTTGTATTATTTTGTTCATCAATGATACAAAATTTTACAGAATATCCAATTTTTTATTAACTGTTACAATTTTAAATCATTTCACATTTTTGTCATGTTGCGTATGGTGTCAACATCATACAAACAATATACCTCATTGTTGTTGTTTTTGTGGGTTTTTTTTTTCTTTGTTACCATGAGTTTCATTATTGTTTTACTAGATATACAAAGCGAAGTTGTACAAATCATGCTATACCGTGATCATGATGGGGAAAAAAATCATTCTGCCCAATTTAAGATTTTAGTGTTCATTGAATGAAGTTTTGTAATAAGAAAAAGAAGGAAAACTTCCCTCTTCCTTTTTTTTTTTTTATTTAATGGTTGTGGAAGTGATTGTATAATTTATTCTTTCTTTCTTTTTCACGACAAGTGAATAGTTGTCACAAAAAAATCATGCTATACCGTGATCATGATGGGGAAAAAAAATCATTCTGCCCAATTCAAGATTTTAGTGTTCATTGAATGAAGTTTTGTAATAAGAAACAGAAGGAAAACTTCCCTCTTCCTTTTTTTTTTTAATTTAATGGTTGTGGAAGTGATTGTATAATTTATTCTTTCTTTCTTTTTCACGAAAAGTGAACAGTTGTCACAAAAAAATGCAACCACTCATGCTATATTACTACTGGTTGAGAAAGTTGTAAGAGCTATAGACACAAAGTCGCATACAGTCGGTCTGTTTCTGGACTACTCCAAGGCCTTTGACACAATAGATCACGAAATTCTTTTGTATAAACTAAATCATTACGGTATTCGTGGAAAGACCTTGGAGTGGTTCAGAAGATATCTTACCGGTCGAACTCAATTTGTTTCCGTAAATAATCATGAATCTGATATAAACTCGATTTGTTGTGGTGTTCCACAGGGCTCCCTCTTAGGTCCTCTTTTATTCATTTTATACATCAATGACTTCCGGAACTCATCCCCTCTGCTGTCTTTTATTCTATTCGCAGATGATACAAGTCTCTTTTATTCTCACTCAGATCCTTATGTTTTGCTCGATTCTTTGAATAATGAACTTAAGTTGGTGTTTGAGTGGATTCAGGCAAATAAATTGTCACTTAACATAAATAAGACCAATTGTATGGTTTTCAGTAACACAATAAAATCTCTTCCAGGTTTAGTGTTAATGAACGGTTTACAATTAAATCAAATAGATTCAACAAAATTTTTAGGTATTTATATTGATAGTAACCTTTCATGGAAGGTACATGTTGATTATTTATGTAAATTGTTGTGCAAGAATGTTGGAATTATTCACAAACTGAAATATCTCTTCCCAAAGCCAATATTGCATTCTCTTTATACAACTTTATTATTACCTTACTTGAATTACGGAATATTAGCCTGGGGGAATTGCTCAAAGACTGAAATTGATTCGTTATTTTTGGTTCAGAAAAAGGCCTTGCAGATTATAAATCGAGCACTTATTTTTTGACCACACTGATGAATTGTTTGTTTCAAGTAAATTGTTAAAAATTTTCTGATTTGTATTTATATCATGTTGGAATTTTCATGTATAAGTTGAATACTGGTGACCTTCCTAGTATAAATTTTCCTCAATGTTTGTGAAAAACAGTGATATTCATACTTACCCTACAAGACACAGTGAATCCTATCATTTTTCCCCTGTTCGTACAGTTTTAGCCCTTAAAGACAATTACATCGACCGGCCCTTCTTTCTGGAGTGAGTTAGGTTCGGTTCGGTTGCACTCAAGTTCTTTAAGCTCCTTTAAGAAAAATCTCAAAGCCAATTTTCTAAAATCCTATGTTTAATTATTTTGCCGTAATCACTTGAAAATTTTTTTTGCATATACTCAAATGATGCCTCGCTCGGATGACTTCATTAGTTTGATCAACTTGCTACTTTTCTTAGCATTTATACCATAAGTTAATCATAAACATTATATACTATACCTTGTACATCCCGTAAACATTGTAATATTCTCGATATTCTGAATTTTGCATGTTACGTCACTTCTGACATAGATATACTGTACTAAAACCTATGTTATATTTTCGGAGCCCACATCCTACAAGCTTTGCTTTTTAGTGGGTTCCTCATATTACACGTTAATTATATGTCCTTATACATTTGTGCATTATTGGTTCAAACTGACCATTGTGTGTAAAACATTTCTGCTTCAAATCAAATGGAATATAAAACTTGTATGAAATGTGGAATATGGAACATGAATTAAAAAAAAAAATCTCTGGAATGCTAACATCATAAGTTGTGTTTTTGTTTTTGTTTTTTTTTTCTTAGTTTTTTTTTCTTTTTTTTTTTGGGGGGGGGGTTGTGTGTGTGTGTGTGTGTGTGTGTGTATGTGTGTGTGTGTGTGTTCATGCTCACTGAATGACGTTTCGTAGTAAGAGAAAGAAAGAACCCCAAGGGGAAAAATGGTTATGGAATCGATTGTATAAGCTCTCTTTTTTTTTTCACGAAAAAGGGATAGTTGACGCTAATTCTGTGGAAGTCTACCATCATCTAGCTATTTTGTTGTGTTTTGTTTTCGTGTGAGCAAAACGACGATGTAATCCGACCAATAAAGTGACGTGTTGTTTTTGTTTTTTTATTACGTGTTGAATGGCAGCACCTATGTCATGAATTTCTACGATTTTGTCTGTATTAAACGATGCTGACGTATGTTTTCTTTTGTAAACCAAACGGCAGTATCATTGAGAAGTTTTGCGGTTCGATATATACCTTTTTTTTTCAGCGAAACTGCAACACTGTATTTGTCATAATTATCATGAAATTCCATGGTAGTTATGTTTCATTTTGTAAACAGAACAGCGATGAAATTATGATGGTATCGTGCAGACATGAAGCGGAACAGCGGTATTTGCCATATAATTATTATGGGATTCGACGGTTCCTGTGTGTGTGTGTGTTTTTTTTTTTTTGGGGGGGGGGGTGTATGTGCGTATTTTTTTTTTTTTTTTTTTTTTTTTTTTTTTTTTTTTTTTTTTTTTTTTTTTAGGGGATAGAAAAGGAGCGCCATGTCTTGGAATGGCACAATTTTTATATGTTTTTTAAACGAAGCAGTGAGGTTATAGCCTAGAATTATGTTTAAAGAAAACTATGACTATTAATTTTTTTTTAAATTCATTTTTATATACCATTTATTTCAAGACGATTTCACACATGCTGGATTCCACAGTTTGCTTGTTTGTTTGTTTGTTTGTTTTGTTTTGTTTTGTTTTTATTTTTTGCTGAACTAAACTGAGAACATATAATGTGTATGTATATGTGCGTTTATACATGTACATGTTTATTATATATATGTATATATATATATATATATAACATATAAACAAAGAAAGGGGAAACTGACCAGAAACAATTGATAAATAGTGAAAAATTTGAGCAAAGAAAATGGAAACCCATTTTCTTTGCTCAAAGTTTTCACTATATATATATATAATGGAAAATCATCATGATAATAGGATAATAATGATAATAGTAGTAGTAATAATAATGATAATAATAAATCATCTCTCTCTCTCTCTCTTTTTTAGCATTAATTGAACCTATCTGGCTGCTCCAGATATTCAGATACAATGGATAAGCATTATTTTTGTATAAAAATCTAAATTAAAAAATAGAAAGAAAAGGTCGTGTTACGTAGAGAAGAAAAAAAAAAATCGTCATTTTTTACGATCACTTCGTCATTTACTATGGAAGGCAAAGCATGCCAACCCGGACTTCACGTGTGCATGGAAACGGATGTTTCAAGCAGAGTCAGTCTCACTTTTTTTTCTTTTTTTTTTCTTTTTGCGCTGCCATCAGGCACCAGGCATATAGGTATGATTCTCTTACTCTCCGATATTATTATCATTATTATATAAGTCAAACCGGATAGACTCAATCTGTCAGAGATTATTCGAATATACTGCCAATTGATGACATCATAGACACAGCATTGAAAGTGAGATTTTTTTTTAGGTTTGGGGAATCACCTGGAGAAAAAAAAAAAGGAGACATGAAAATGCGTACGTAATGAATACATTGCGAAACTTTTACCTTGACAAACATAATACCTTAAAGTAAAATGATACTTGTGTAGAGACATTTCGTCATATGATATATATACATATCATATGTATTATAGGTGAGAGTATATAAGGATGAGACGATAGACGTAGCTTGAATCCTCACAGTTTGATTTTTATTCTCAAGCTTTCAGGCCCTGCCCTTTATCAAGACTGAGGATCAAAGAAATCGGACAAAATAATGATGATGCATACAGAACATGATATAGATATTGTATACAAAAAAAAATAATAATGATCAAGACAATAGTGAAAATAATAACGATAATGATGGCGGCAGAAACAGCAGAAAATAACAAAACTAATAGGAGTGTATATATGCGTAAATCATACGCAATATAAAATACATACATACAATCACAAACAAGCATACATAATGCACACGTAAACCAACACATGCGCACACACGTGCACATAATAGATACAAATATGCACGCACACTATACAAATGCATATCTCCACACACTTGTGAAGACAGGCAACCATATAAACAATAACGGCAATTAATAAAAATCATAATAGTAATTAAATTGAGGAGTGTCATAAATACTAGTAAGCTGAACATAGGCACAAAAAAGAGGAGGGCACAGAAATAGCATTCCCAACCAGAAACATGTGTATAATGGTGTGTTTGACAACAATCACAGATACAGGAAAGGAAAAACACTTATATATATATATATATATATATATATATATATATATATATATATATATTATTATTATTATTATTATTATTATATATATATACATACATACATAATCTATAGAATATATATATGTATTAGACAGAAGTATTGGAACAAGTTCACGCGGTTGACTGCAGGTTCATCCGTATTTATTGCAACTCTGAGTTTCATGCAACCTCCATGAGGCGCAATCATCAGGCAATTGCGCCTCATGGAGGTTGCATGAAACTCAGAGTTGCAATAAATACGGATGAACCTGCAGTCAACCGCGTGAACTTGTTCCAATACTTCTGTCTAAAGCTCTTCCTTTGAGGATATCGAGCACTCTTCATAGAAGCATAGAATCACCAAGTGTATATATATATATATATATATATATATATGTGGATAGATATAGAGATATCATGCTGTGAAGACGTGTTCTTAGTCGGTTTATATTGTTCACACAAATCACAAGAGAATAGAAGATAAAAACCGCATACAAATGTAAACTTTCCGAAATTGTGGCCATAGTATAAATGTATATATATATATATATATATATATATATATATATATATATATATATACAAGTTCTTAGTCGGTTTATATTGTTCACACAAATCACAAGAGAATAGAAGATAAAACCGCATACGAATGTAAACTTTCCGAAATTGTGGCCATAGTATATATATATATGTATATATAACTTGATGGAATAGCCTTCCTGATTATATCACAGCGTTTATGACATTCCCCATCTTAAAAAAAAAAAAAACATTAAGAACTCTTTATGTATGGTTGTCTTAATTTCAGCGGTATGATCGAATATCTTCCTATGTCGCGCAATGTCTATGTCGTTTTAAAAGAATATAGCATGAGTTTCTAATCTAATATTTTGACTTCTTATAATTCATTCCAGATAGATCATGAGCTTGATTTCCACCGTGGTGTGTTGTGGCTTTATGCTGTTATATATTCCCTGTCTGATTGTCGTTTATCACGTTTTCCATATACATTATCCGCAGTAGATTAATATATTATTATATTTTGACTTTTCGATCTGTGCCACAATTAGCCTTAACTGAACAGAATGAATAGCTTATAGGCTTTATAAATCCGTATATTATTATATTATTACTGAAGTGTGGAAGCTGATTCGCAAGCCATCCAAATATATAGTTCTAATTATCTGGTTTCCTAGAAATTAGAAAGAAAAATAAATAATAATAATGATAATAATAATAATAATAACAATAATAATAATAAATAGTGAAATTCAAAATACAGTCAGGATGTCTTTCCGCGTATTGCCCCTATTATCATGAATATCAAACTGTGTTAAAACGGTGTTTTCAATAGTTACTCGAGTCATGATAACACTAGTTAATTCTTCGAACATTCTCTCGAAAGGTATTTCAATTCATTATCCCCATTCGATACAGTAATGAAGCAGAAAAGGGGAATCATTATTATGATTATTAATAATTTAACAAGGCAGACAGCCAAGGTACGCTGTTTGGAGAGACGGAAATACACGGGGAAAAATAATGCCGCGTTAAGAGGAAAAACAAAAATCAAATTGCACGTCCATGTCATATGGTTTCTAATTTTCTTCAATGTTTTAATTAAGTATGATAGAAACCATTTACAAGCAAATTGGGAGAGGTGACGATACCATTAAACTACGAGTTTCCCATTGACTTACTCTCTTATACGCAAAAATCGGGATGGTCACTAATTTCCACTTCAATATATATTTTTCTTCTTCTTTTTTTGTATACTCAGTAAATGAAATCAAAATGAACAAGTTGCGCCTTTCCATTCAAAATGATAAGCAATGTAGTTGCATGATAACCTGTAAACGGTAACTCTAAGGCGCTATAAGGGACTTTAGCTGTTAAATTTTTTACCAAACACGGTGTAATTTTTCATTAGTCTACAAACAGTTAAGGGACATTATGAGACAATGTCTAAAGTTGCTTCTTCCAATTAGCGTGTTCTGTTTCGTGGTTACGACTAATATCTTTATTTCACATAATTATGTCCACTTCTGTTGAAACTTTTGTAATTCTTTTTATGCTCTTCCTGAAACTCAACTTGAACGAGGCGTGGGATTGCATTCGAAAAAAAATACAAGTATATGCAGCGTGATCAGAATCAGAAGCAGATCAGAAGCAGACACTCAGTCAACATGGAAGGCCTATAGTGATTCACGAAATAAACATGAAGGTTATCCGAGTCTTCGCAACCGACGAAAGAGAAAGGGGAATATTATATATTCTCCCTGCAAATTTTTCTTTTCACCCTCTCCCTCTCATTTCCCACTCTCTTCTCTCTCTCTCTCTCCCGCAATTTGTATTTAACCAACCAAATAGACGACAGACAAATTCCATGAATAAGCATGAGTCGAATTGCTTTTTACAAACTCTCTCAGTTTCCACTTAATTACATTACACTCATTTATATTATACATAATTATGCGTGTACAATACATATCATACATATCCGGTCAGATAATTATAAATGTATCGCGCAAGCTACTTCGAGGATTTGATATGACTGGATAAATTGCTTTTTTATACGTTCGTTTTCTTTGAACATTAACGTTTCCTCTTATAATAGTAATGGTAGTCATATTTAGATGGTGATTACTTTGCATCATAATTCTCTAATTCAAGTCTTCAGAATCTGTATCCTTTGCACCATATTCTTGCATATGCAATTGGCATAATGTAAGAGTGATTGTAATTCATGTATATATATATATATATATATATATATATATATATATATATATATATATATAAATTGCAACTGAATTGGAATGAAATGAAAAATGTACTTAAAGTAACATTTTCATTGAGCAAGTCTTTTTCATAGGTTTTTCAGCTGTCTAAAGTTAGATTAATTTCTTCTTATTTATCTAAGCTCCGAGTGCATCTTTATGGATCTACACACTTTTTTATTCTAACGTATACGTGTATTATACTATCAAGCGATTAGATAGAGTGTAACGTGGTCTATAGATACAATAGTATCATTTTCACCATTGCTTTCATTTTCGTTTCCTTTGGTACATGAACCTTGATTTTGACAATTGTCAGTATTCTATAAGTTTATTTCTTTTGTTATATTGATGTCATTTGAGAAATATGGAAATTAGGTAAAACATTTGAACATTTGAACATGATATGATTAAAAGCAGATAATGACAAAAACTCAGTTCAGTTCAGTTTATTTTTTAATTTTTCCATCAAGCAAGAAGTGAAACAAAGTATGATATAATATAAAGCATACTTAAAACAAACACATGGTTTTATTTCAATCAAGGAAAAAAGAAATATAAAACGAAAAATGAATGACTTAGTATATAATAAGATATGATTTAAGCATAGTGTAACTAGGCTAATTGGCTAATAATAGCCTACTAGACTAAAAATAACCTAACACCATATAGGCCGATAAGACAACTATACAGGCGCCTGCCCCCAGAAAAGGCCGAGACTTCACCGGCGTCGGCGGGCGGGTCCTCAACCCGCCCGCCGACGGGAATGGCGTAACCCTGCCCTTCGGTGCAGGAGTAGGCAGGCGACAACTGCTTTTTTTTTTTTTCCCTAAACATATCCCTCTTTTTTTCCTATGATTATCTGATTTGTAAATATTAATCATAAATATAATAAGATTTTTTTTGTGTGTAAATAATTAATATTAATGTAGCTTTTTGTAGTTAAATCTAAGTAATTATTTAAATAAATATATATTTTGGAGCAAATTGCCCACCCGGCAGAGAGCTCCATTAATTTAAAAGAACAACAACAGCATATAGTATAACTGAGAACACCAGTTTAGGGAGGCTATTGTATCATAGTTGCTATATAAACTGCATTGACCAAGCCCTCTTTTGTGGCATCATGAAATTTTCTTTTTCCACGTACAGGCCGATGAGAGGGTGGCGTTGACGTAATCTTTCTATCCACTTTGCAAACGTGTACAATCACAGTATCTGAGGGTACCGTGAAATGTTCAAATACCACCACATCCTCGTGCTTGTGCGATGTTCATCAAAGTTTCAGACCTCATTTGAATAGAATGTTGAGTCAGGTGGCAGGGTCATATTGCACACGCTCCCATGAATGTGAAATATATTGATTATATGTTAATAAAGTTTTCTCTTTCTCCGCGCCAGTTGTGTGTGTATGTGTGTGTGTGTGTGTGTGCCTGTGTGTCTGTGTGTGTGCGTGTGTGCTTATGTTCTTAAAGACAGACATGAATATAGATAGCATATAGAAATGTTGACGTAATTCAAAAGAAATAAATCAATATATCTGAGGGGATTTTTTTAAGCGCTCTTACAACCATCATGGCGATTGACCTGCCTTGTATCGCTTTTGATGTGGCGTGCAACTCTCACAGTAGGGCAAAGATTGTAGGTCTGCGGTTTGGGATCCGCTCCACCATCAGAAACGGAATTTGACCATGCTGAATATTTTATAACTTGCGATGGATTTGCTCCTATATGCCTTACTGTCAAGTGATTGGGGTTAGAACAAAGGTTAAAGGCAATGGGCAGGCCTATCTGCGCTTGTGTTATCTTTTTTATATACTTTAATTTATCATATATTAGTTCGGATGTCGTTGATATAACTTAAACAATATTCAAAAATCATTTTGAAAATGTTCAGTTTTTCATAACATCCATTCTATTCCAAAGAGACGGAAAATTTGGGACAGATTACATTCTCTTAAAGGAGCCTTATCTCAAGATTCTTTGGATATTCAATTCAATTTAATTCAATAGTTGTTGTTGGGTGTTTTTTTTTTTTTTATTTCCACCAGAAAATACATGATACAAAGCGGTACATGTGCCGATTTGACTTTTATCCAGCTGGGAAGGACTGTTCATTGAACACGATATACAATATAATGCACGAAAATGGTATTATAAGGGAAAAAATTAACAATGCACACTTTATCATGGTATCAAAAAAAAAGAAAAGAAGAAGAAGCAATCATAACGATGGAAAAGAGTGTTCCACTAAAAAGCTAAGCTTGTAGGACGTGGAACACTGAAAAGAAAATAACAACAAAAATATACAAATAAGATGTATTTATGTTAAATTCGTATATGTATACCACTGTATACATTTGGTAATCATGATGCTGATAATACAAGCATACTATCAGCTGATCAGCAATACTTGTTTTAGAATGCAAATAAAACATATTGTAACATAGCAATATTGTGGCACGATGAGACACTATTCATTTTGGCCGTGTATACCCTGGTACCTGGAAAATGTGACCAAAAGAGAGAACGTGCACGCAGTCATGCAATATAAGAACAAGAACAACAACACAACACAGAAAGTATTAACAGAAATGAATTTAAGCAACATAAGCATACTAGGCGTGTCTGTTATCATAACTCTCAACAAAGCATTAAAATGGCTTTGTTTAGCAGGCTTGATCGTTTTGATCTTGATATTGGTTAGATTTCTTTCTTTCTTTCTTTCTTTCTTTGAAAAATGTTTGATAGCTGTGCACACACACACACCCTCACAATATTTTAGCTTTCCCCTAGAAATCCAGAAGGGAAAATTGAAAGTTATATATATATATATATATATATATATATATATATATATATATATATGCATCCATAAAATCAAAGGAGGGAAAGAGAGATGAGAGGTAGGAAGAGAGATTTTTATGTGTGTAGATAGATCTATAGATTATACAACTAAAATACATTTGAATCTACTGAGTATAGCTCTATATCTATGCTTTCTTCTTCTTCTTCGTCTATAAGGTCTGGTATATATCTGATGTGAAAGATACATTTTTCTTGGGGGAGGGGGCAGTTTCTGGAAGTGAAAATGAAGTTTGGTGAGAAGGATGAATTTGCATTGATTGTCATCCGTAGATTTTGGTCCAGACGGAAAGACGGGCCAATGTAGATAAATTTATAAAGGCACATTTCTCATGCACCACACTGTATCTCTACCTCCCTTTGCAAATCTCTCTTCATGTTCCTCATAACTATATATCTCCCTAATCCCCCTGGACATTACTGGATATGTATTGATGTGTATGAATGTTTATTTGTAAGTGCATTGTGTGTATGTCTGCATGTTTGTGTGTATAATAATGTATGAATGTATTTTTATTTAATAATGTGTAAATGTGTAGTTTAGTTGTATAATCTATAGATCTATCTACACACATAAAAATCTCTATTCCTACCTCTCATCTCTCTTTCCCTTCTTTGATTTTATGGATGCATATATATATATATATATATATATATATATATATATATACATACATATATATACCATGTATGTATGATGTATGTATGTATGTATGTATGTATGCATATGTACGTGCGTATGAATGAATGTATGTGGATATAGTGTGCCGTGAGAATGCATGCATCTTTCTGCGCAACATGGTATATCTGCCTATATCTATCATCAATATGTTACCTACTTTCCGATCTATAATTATGCTTTCCGATCTATATGTACTGTCCTATTATTTTATCCATGCATTTATACTTATCTTACGATCTACGTATACTTAGCTCTTTATCTTTCCCGCCCACATCTTTTCACCCTATAGATTTATTTTACCTTTATGCCTTCGAGCGCTGCATTTACACAGACAACCCCAGAGTGTTGTATGCACTGTCCAAAGTCCGTGACACAGAAAGGATTAAGTAGTGTGGAGGTGTTGTATATAAAGTGGATCGGACAAGAGTGCTCGTCTCTAAATAACATATACTAGTACATGAGCGTGGTATTGTGGTATATGGTTCGTGGGTTCGAGCCCATGCGAAGCCCGACACGTTAATCCACATTGCTGCTCTCCATATGTACGCGGGAGTACTACCGGCAGGATGGCAAGTTTATATTGGTTGATCAGCATGTGCGCGCCTGTAAAATGACTGCGACCAGCGACTGGCTGGAATGGTCCCCAAGAAGTGTATATATATATATATATATATATATATATATATATATATAATTTATTTATTTATTTATTTATTTATTTATTTATTTATTTATTTATTTATTTATTTATTTATTTATTTATATATTTATTTATCTATTCATTCATTCATTTATTCATTTATTTTTTTTATTCATTTATTCATTTCCAGCAATAGGGCGGATCGCCCTTTCAGCAGAGCTGATTTTCGAAGAGGTCCACGTGACATACATAGTAAAATTCACATAAAACAACAGCGATACCAATGCACAATAAAAGCTTATACACCGTGGGTATAAAATCATTGTAAAACAAAGTGACTTACAGTCGGCATACTAGGAGACACTAGAGTAACTGCAGTCACAGAAATAACAACCGGACAATTACAATTATTAATGAATCACATAACGATGATAATATATATTTTTTTAATCTACAGAAAAAAAAAAGACGGAATCGGCACGCTGGCCGAAACAATGATATCTAAGAGAACATCGGATAGAGCATAGACCGTGCAAACACTATACTTCCATAAGATGGAGCCACCGTAAAATGAACTAGGAGGAGAATAATAAGAATGGGGGAGATCAGGATAAATTTTTAACTTATATTTTTCTTCTTGTAAAATATTATATTTATAATTGTAAATTTCAGGGTACCACCCCAGAGTTCATGGGATTGAAAGCTTGTCTTAAGACTAACAAGGATTTAGAGTATTTTTTGGCAAAGAAAAAGGGTAAGCTTGCTTTACATTTTCGAAAATGGAGACTGGATTTTTAATTTATTTATGTAGTTGAATCCGGAGTCCCGGATGTGCCACATATTTTGTTGGTCCTTTTTTATTGTTTGTTTCTGTATCTTGATAGACTACGGACCTGATGAAGCAAAGGGTTATTTGTAAAATTATGTTCCTAAAAACCTCGTTATAATAGTGTTTTACTTGATACAATGTATATTGTTTAGTGATTTATAATCGACATTATTGGTTTTTGTATGCTGCCTAATCTTATTTTTTCTTTTCTTGATTATTTTTATTTGTATAATCATGTTTTTGATCTCTGTAATTTTGTTTGATGTTGTTTAATAAAAATTGAAAGACAAAAAAAAAAGAATGGGGGAGATCATTAGAACGGATACCAATCAATATTATGAGGTCATTTTGATAGAAGCGGAAGGAGGTAAAAAAAAAAAGAAAAAAGATGCACAATACTTTATTCAGAAAACAATGGTAAGTTGTTACAAAGAATAAAAGCAGATAAATTAAGGAAAAAGGTAGCTCAATCATCGCGCATTTTCCAAATACCTATCAGTTACTCAAGTGGTTTCCTGATAAATGAGTGTATTGTTTACCATGCAATTTGCGGTTGCGCGTGTATCAATGTTCCTGTTGGTGAACGTTGGTAAATCGGTCCATTGCCTTTGTTCCAGATAACATCACTACTACTGCACGTACTCAAATGCACGCCTTCATTCAAGTAGTTGATTAGATCAAGAAAAAGTAGAAGAAGGCACAGCAAAAGGTATAATGCCTGCAAACAATGTGCATTGATGCACTCCGTAGTAACAGGTGAAATAAGAAGCTAAAGTTCCAAGGTCTTATAACTACTATAGGACATACGAGGAGATTCCCACAAAACTTGAGTTAATTGGTGTCACCACCTAATTCCATTTTCTAGAGCTGCTCTCAGCATATTGGCTACAAGTGCAAAGATGTTTTAAAAACGAGAAGAAAGGAAAATATAATGTAACTTAATGATAATAATAATAATAATAATGTAACTTGCACCGTATTCGTCACACACATACTTGCTATGACGATTATAGTATATTATGCTTGCTATACAGACGATTAGATTAAATGAATAATTTTTTTTTTTTTATACTGCCATCAATAACCTTTATTTCTCAACGCGAGAAATATCACAAGGACATTGTGGCTGGAAATTGAAGCTCAAACTTCCTCGAGGTTTCTCTGTCAGCGAGGAAATCCTTTTTTGGCTTTGAATTCCTTGTTCGCATATTTTCTCGAAAAATAAAACCAGAAACACGAGACAAAAACGTTCAGAGTTTCACCTCACCAAATCATGCTTATCGCATTATCAAACTTATCATTATCGACTTATCCCATTATCTTCTTATCATATTCCTGACAGTCTTTAAAAAGTCAAATCGATTCAAACCACAAGATATAAAGTCAAATCTGGTGTTGAAAGATCTTGTTCTTATTTCGTCACAATAAGAATTCATCTAAATTTAACATTGGATAAGGGACAAATAGAACAATCATTATCGTTTGGTATTTTGCTGTCTTTCTTTGTCGATTCAATTATTTGAAGTAACAAGAAAGGAAGGAGAGAGAAGAAAAAAGACACATCCTGGATTGTTATCAGAACTGTAGGAGTCACTCTACGCGGTCAAGGTCGACGTGCAAATTTTGATGACCCGGCTCTCGGAAAGCATTAATCATAGATAGCGCGTTGGCCGGTTACTCTGAATCGCGCAAGCAAACAAGCAAACAACAGCATAATGGAAGAAGAAAGAGAGAGAGAAAAAAAAAAAGAAGAAGAAGAAAAAAAAAAAAAAAAACACGACTCATAGCTCAAGATTTAACTCTTTACCGGTTACATCATGGCTCCTTAGATTAATTAAAGCGTGTAATTTGTCATCCCTGCAGACCGTTAGACTACGTTTTTCTCGGATTGCAACGTGTGCTAGCATTTTGCCTCCATTTTATTTCGTTTCATTCCACTTATTCATTTTCATTTTCAACAGAGAATATAAATGTACAAAACAGATCATGCTAAATATATGTATATATATATATATATATATATATATATATATATATATATATATATATGTATATATTTACTTATTTATTTATTTGTTTATTTATATTTATATTTATATTTAGCATGGCATTGAAATAAGTATGAACATGGCACCCTGATGGAGGCGTAACGTGTGAGCATGAAAAGTGCATGGCATGTTAAAAATGAACATCATCACATCGTCGCTTTTCTTTAATCCCCCCCCCCCAAAAAAAAAAAAAAACAGAGAGAGAGAGAGAGATAGAGAGAGAAATCTACGTCGTGTTCTACTTTCAAATTATAACAGTCTTCTTTATTCTCATAATGCTGCGCTCTCCTAGGTCGGATCATTTAACTCCTTCGAGATGAAGATGATGTGGTTGTTCAGGATTTTTTTTGTTGTGTTGTTGTTTGTTTTTATATATATTTATTGATGAATACAATTAAGTGTCGTGGTCTGCGAAGCGCTTTCAACCACAGTTCCCTAGGGTTGGAACCACAGCCACGGCACTAATGTATCAGGGCAAGATGGCTGCTCTCTCTACCATGGTGTATGAAATATCTGTATGGGCACCAGTTAAGAAGGTGGTTGGGTCGTAGACATGCATTATCGGCCTACTCAAAGGGTGAACATCAGGCCGGCGCAACCGGGGGCCCGGGGAGCACCCCCCCCCCCCACACACACACACACATTGCACACACACATTTTTTTTTTCATGATACATAGGAATACATAGGGTATAACCGGGAAGAGGCAGTAAAAAATGAGGTTACGTATTGACAGCTGATTAACCCCCTGAAATGGCACCAGAAATCAAAACTGCCCCCCCCCCTTTCAAAAACGCAGCGGGATTACACACGTGTGTGGTATACATGATTCTAATCTATAATGTGCTTATGTATATAAGGAAAACTGAAGTTTTTACATTACTAATTACGAGAAGCCACAAGAGCGGGCCGATTCTTTATCGGTTTTCTTTTCTTTCTTTTCTTTTTTTTTAATACGATCATTCTTAATTGCTTGAAGAGAAAACCAAGAAAGACATTATACATTATTATGATTGAGGTCATTCTAAGGTTAAACTACATTCTAAGGTTAAACTTCCTCCGGGCGGAACCCAATCTTTAATGAGGGACCAATTGCACAGTATCACATGATGACACGTTATGCAAACGTGTAATAGTCATGTGATATACAGAGACCTTTTTCTCTAAAGAATCGCCGTTGTGAGAGCAAACTATCGATTACCCCGACAACAATACGATAATGTATCTCCAAGTAGGACGTGAATAAAATGATAATTTTCGCATCCGGGTTCTGTAACTGCCGAGTGGTGGTCTTATATATGAGATCGAGGGGGGGGGGGGGGGGCGGAGGGGGGGGGGCGACGTAAGTGGTATCAGAAGTTCATTGGTACGCTGATCACCCAATATGCCTCGTGAAACGTAACCATGGTAACTCGATCGAGTCGCCTGATTCTAGGTCATTGGGGGAAAGACCGAGGGCTTTGATGACGAGGTTGTACATAAAAGTATTCTGTCGTACAACTGTGACTCGATAATTATAGCACGCGGCAGGAACGAATTCTTAAAATAACACCAGAAGAGCAATATACGTAAAACACATCGCAATCAATGGTGATGAGCCTTGCCTATTACACACTCCCCTATATACGTTGTACTCTTTATTTGTCGCTAACTGAAAACAACTGAAATAATTTTTGGCTTTGTGGACATCCGAAGCCAAGCATGGGAGAACCTAACTGTGGGTTAGCCCTAAATACCATGAAACGCACACGTGTCTAAAACAGCTTTAAATGTCGGAGGAAATTAATTTTTTGACATCATGTGCAAACTCAGTCGCTCTTGGCAGCTTGGTCAATGACCAATATGGGTTCTAATAAAACCCATGACAAATAAAAATGATAAATAGGATTTAATGAGTAAAATCAAACTCTCTTTTTACAGTGCACATAAAAATGTCAAGAGATAATCACCATGCCACGTACAGGCTGTCAGATATCAATTCTGTCAGAGACTCATCTGAATCAATGGACCTTCCTATAAAGTTATTTCCGAAATTTTGATACGTGCATGCTTTGTGCTCTTCTCAATTAGATTTTCCTTATTCACTGTTCTGTCATCTCAGAAAGGAGTATTATCCAATCTCCTGCAACTTCAGAATTCTGCAGGTTGCTTTTTGACACTGATTTGAAATGATATTAGACCATTATATATATCGCCAGTTCTAATGTGTTTTCAATGTCTCCCGCGTAGATAAAAGATTCTCATCTGAAATCCTTTGACTGATACATAGCATCCTACTATCTATTCATCTTTCCCCGATTATTATGGGCAAATCAATTTCATTGCACCAACCAACCCCGAACCTGCACCAATATCATGTCATGTATACCCTAAGTCAAAAACTCACAGGGGGTGATAGAGCATTTTCTGTCATAGGTCCAAAACTTCGATCTCCCGAAGATTAATGACCAAAATAATACATTTCCGCAAAAGACAAATTAAATCAAAACTTATAACGTACTTGTACTTCTTCAACCTTCTACATCCACACCTTACTTGTATATTATAGCTGTTGTTTGATCTCGTTCCTCTGTTTCTGTGTTTCTCATGATTGTAATGAATGTGTCGTTATTTGTATTGACGAAATCACCATGAACGTCGAAAGACGGACCTGCGTACCTTATCATTATCCTTATTTTCGTTATTATTTTTTAACTATTAATAATGATAATAATAATAATATTATTAATAATAATAATGATAATAACAATAATAATAATAACTGTAATGATATTTATTATTATTATTATTATTATTATTATTATCA